>CM034703.1:277203391-277218961 GCA_020142125.1 Phrynosoma platyrhinos
AATAATAATAATAATAATAATAATAATAATAATAATGTAGAGAGATCTCGTAGCACCTTTGAGACTAAGGGCCTGAACAGACTGCCAGAAGTAATGCAACTTGAGACCATTTTAACTGCCCTGGCTCAGTGCTAAGGAATCATGGTAATTGTAGTTCTTGTCTGAGACATTGAGCCTTCTCTGTCAGAGAGCTCTGGTGCCACAGTAAACTCCAGTTCCCATGATTCCCTAGCACTGAGCCAGGACAGTTAAAGTGGTCCCAAGCTGGATTATTTCTGGCAGTCTGTACAGGCCCTAACACAGCTAGTTCTTTGAATTCCTGATCTCCTCCAGAGTCCTAGTCCAACACTCAAACCATGCTGGCGGGTGCAGCATATGGAGCAATAGCAGCTTCATTTATATACCACTTTATTCCACAGTAAACACTCCCTAAGCGGAGTACTTAGTAGCTAACTGCCCCCAACAAACTGGATATTTGGTTATTTTAACAACCCTGGCTGGGATCGAACTCATAACCTTGTGTGTGGCTGCAGTACAGGCATTTAACCACTGCGCCACCAGTAGCGCCCTTCCTTCCTTCCCCTTCCCTCCTTGTCGCAGCTCAAACACACCCCTCCAACCGCCTCATCCTCTTTTACCCCTCCCTCACTCCTTTAAAAATACCCGGAAGGCAGACAGGGCCAACTAAGGGCACCCAACTGCCGCCCAGCCGGAAGCCGCGGCTTCGCTCCCTCCCTCTGCGCACGCGCTTCTTGCGTGCTCTGCGGGCAGGCGCCTGCGCAGAAGGGGATGGGCGGCCCTCCGCCGTTTTGTGGCCTGGCCCCTCGCGAGGCGGCTCCTCCCTCCCTCCCTCCCTCCCTCCCTCCCCGGCAGCGCGGCGGCTGCTGCTGCTGCTGCTGCTGCCACACCGGGTAGGTTTCCAGTCACTATGGCGGCGGCTGCTGGGAAGGTAAGAGCCGTTGGGCGGCTGGGCGGGGAGCGCCTCTGCTGAGGGCTTGCGGGGAGGCAGTGGCGGCGGAGGCGGCTTCGGTCGTCGAGTGGGCCCCCGCCTGAGGTGTTTGTTTTGACGGTGCCTTTCTCTCTCTCTCTCTCTCTCTCTCTCTGAACAGGTTGAGGGAAAGTTTCCATCGAAGGCCGCCTGAGAGAGAGGGCGGCCTCCAGGCCTCCGGCGGGAACGGGCCGAGGCCGGGGCAGAGGAAAACGGGAGCCCCTCCGCCTCCGTCTCCGCCGCCACCTGCGTCGCCCGCGGCCTCCTCGGCCTCCCGCTTCCCTGAGGGGTCTCTCTCTCTCTCTCTCTCTCTCTCTCTGCCTTCTTCATTGATGAGGCGCCCGCATTGCTGGAGACCGCCGCCGCCGCCGTTCCCCCTCATTCCTGTCCGCACCGAGCCTCTCCTGCTGTCAAGTTTCCTCCCTCCGGAAGACTCTCCCGAGGTGTTATCTTTTCCAGGCGCCGCCGAGAGCCTCCCTCCGTGGGGCAAAGCCAAGCTCTCCTTCCTCCTTTCGTAACCCAACCGTCGCCTCCCTGAAAAGCCCTGCCTGGGCCTGCGCTCTCTGCCCGAGTCTCGGGGCATCCTGAGGAGGTGGTTCCTGGCTCGATGTGTGGAGAAGATGGGCCCTGGGCTGCTGCTGCTGCTGCTGTTGCTGCTGCTTTTTCCTCGTCGTCTTCCCTCACGGATTTGGCTGGAGAGGATCCCCGGTGGTGGTCCTGCGGCTCTTGCTCCAGCCCTCTAGCTCCCTTCGTCTTCCTTTCCCACCCTTGAATCTTGCAGGGTTTCTTCTTCTTTGATTGAGGAAGACTCTTGGGCACTGAGAGAGAGAGTAAGAGGGATTGCATCCCAAAGAAGTATTCGGTGCGTGAGTCGTTCGCTTGGAGTTATAGCCATCCCCACCTTGTTCTGATTTTGTTTTTCTTCCCTGAGTTGTCAGATGCTTGTTCATATTACTGACAGAAATGGATTAAAGTGGAACCACATAGCTTTGCTGCGGGCCTTGTCGAAGGAGACAATGGGGATTTTTTGCTGGATTATGGTCAATTTGCACGCTGAAAGTGTGAGTTGTTAAGGGCCCGCTTGCAGGTAATGTTTGCCCTGCTTTAATGTGAAGCACTGTGGGGAATTTTGCTTTATCAACTGTGGAGGGTGGCTTGGATCAAGAAGAGTTTCTCTTCTTCCCTGGTTGGTGTGGCACCACATATCTATCCTCAATGCCTTCAGCCTTGGCTATCTTCACTTGCCGCCCGAACTCTCACCCATTTCAAGAACGCCATGTCTACCTGGATGAGCCTGTCAAAATCGGCCGCTCGGTGGCTCGATGTCGGCCAGCTCAGAATAATGCTACCTTTGACTGCAAGGTCTTGTCTAGGAACCATGCGCTTGTCTGGTTTGATCAGAAGACAGGAAAGGTAAGACACAGTATAGTCCCTAAAAGAAGTATAATGAATTTGTTGTTGCATTATTTTCATTAGTGCTCAGTTTTCATAAAATAATAATAATAATTTTATTTTCTTATATCCCTCCTTTCTCCCAATATAGGGACAATATAAAACTGGCTTGGTGTTATCTAACAAAAGCATAATCTGACTATATTTTATTTTTTGCTTTTTCTTCAACTGGTGGCATTTTGTCCAGGGAGAATGGATATTGTGGATTGTTGATCATTTTGTAGCCTTGTTTGTGATCAAAGAGTATTACAATGGTTATTCCAGGGTTGTTTCCAACGTTCTATTAGATAAAGCATAGTTTCGTTATAGACACATAATCATAACTGGAAAATTACTTGAGTTGAGAATTTACTTTTACTTTTGTCTGAAGTCTTAGTGTTCTACCCCAGTGATGTCTTAACACCATATTCTGATAATATGTGTAAGCAGGTTTACTGGTCCATATAGTCCAGGGGTAGGCAACCCGGATGCGGCACCCCCAGGCCTTTGAATTGGCCCCAGGCCGGTCCTGCCGCCCCCCTCGCCGCCCCCGCCTGCCATGATGATATTGACTTTTGTTGTTATTACTTGTTCTTGGGGTTTTCTTGGCAAAATCTCCACAGGGGTTTTGCCATGGCTTTTCTGGGGCTGAGAGAGTGTGCATGCATATTTTAAAAAAATTAATAAAAAATTTTATTTATTTATTTATTTATGGTGCTTTGGCCCCCCCCAATTGTCTGAGGGACAGCAACCTGGCCCCCAGCTCAGAAAGGTTGCCTACCCCTAATATAGTCCATAGCAAATACTGGTTCGTTAAATCAATCCTTTTACTTTGAGTCTATATCCAGGGTGGAAATTTATGTCCACTACCAGCACCAAAACTGTTATTGGCCCAAGTCTGATAATGGCCTGATGATAATGTCCTTAAACTGAAGATTGTTCCACTTTTGCAAAATAAAATGCTTCAGCTAATATTGAAATTGGTTCTTGTCATGCTGTCATGGAATGCAGTTGAGTAAAATAATTTTTCAATACTTTGATATTATAATAACTCCATCCTCAAACCCTTTGCAGAAAAGAAATGAATATTTTTCTGAAAGTTATTCTCTACTGTTTTCCCCTCTACTCCTGAAGAGTTCTTAACTGGATCTCAAACTGTGTGTCTGGTTAACTGGATCTAAACATGTATTTGGTCTGTGTAGTTTATTTGGTGTTTTTATAGTTTGCTAAGAATATTTCAGCATTGACAATGGTCAGTTTAATTTTATGCATTTGACAAAATAAATGTGAATATTCTAGCTGTTGTGGCTTCCCTTGGTACATTATTGAACTGTGTACAATGGGTTGGATCCACACTAGGTTACTTGTTTATGTTTTATGGAAATCATTAGGATATAAGTTGTGTCTAGCTTTTGACATTTATTGATTTCGTTGGAATCTTAACTGTGGCTAACCTAGTCTAACCTAGTCTGGATCCAAACCAGCTTTTACTGAATGACAGTAATTATACCAGGTACTATGAAGGATTTGAGATTTTTTTTTTTATCACACACACATTTCTTTGCAAAGCGAGACAGAATTGGTGCATGTGCATTATATGTCATTTTAGCTCATGCTAGGTAGGCCTTTCCAGTAAGAACAGCTGCAGTTTAAATGCTACAGGCTTTGCAGTGTTGCCTTATGTCCATTAGGTACTGAACTGGGACACTTAAACCAATTTCGCTGTAACTATCTAAACAGCTTTCTTAGAAATGAAGTGTTAATCTTAAATAATTCATTAATTGACAAATATATTTTTGATATGGTCATGTGTTTAGTTGTTTTAACAAATATGATCCCTTGTTTTTATTGTGTAAGTTCTGGAAGTATTTCTTGTTCTGCAGAAGACTAATAATATATTAGCAAAAGTATTATGTGACTGCTTCATTGGCACAGTATGACATGGGCACTGTAAGAATGTTTATTCTGTGTCTTACTCTATATTGTGCAATGACAAAAATGATGGGGCAAGTTGAAAGGTCAGTTTTATAAGATGTAACATGAATTTCATGTGATTTTAATTTAGAATATCTTATATGTATATGGTAAGAACACTAGCCATTTCTCAGTGGAGAATCTGATTTCCTTTCTCACAAAAAAGATTTCATTCAGTTGTTAGCAGATGTCATTTATCCTTACTTAGAGGATGCACCTCACAGCTTGACAGAATGGGTTGAAATAGCCTAAATTATTAGTTACAGTTCTGATTAGAACATGGCACATGTCATGCTATATCTCCTATGGTCAGAATTATTCCATGATTTGTATGAAAATTACAGTTAATGATTGATCATTATTTTATAAGGGTTATTGTTTTGTGTGCTTTCACGTTGTTTCCGACTTAACAGTGACCCTAAAGTGAACTGAACCTATCACAGGTTTTTCATGGCAAATTTCTTCAGAGGGGGTTTGCCATTACCCATCCTTTGAGGCTGAAAAAGTGTGACTTGCCCAAGATCACCCAGTGGGTTTACATGACTGAGCTGGGATTTGAACATTGGTCTCCAGAATCATAGTCCAGTGCTCAAAGAGACAGGCCAACTACATAGTACTAGACTTTGAAAACTGAAGCAAACGTTTGAGACTGTAAATTATTTGCTTCAGCAACATATTTTCAAATGGGTTTTAATTTGTTGTGATATATAAGAGGGCATGTAGTTACACTTTGGAAAACTGGAGTTACTAGTAAGGATTTATTGTTGCTTAATAAGGAGACAAGCTTGAATTGGCTGTTAGAATCTTGGAACTAAATATTTTGGAGGTATTGCTCATCTTCTGTTTTACATGCCTGAGCCACTTCTTCTCACCCCACACTCATGCAGGTGTTGCTACAGTAGGTTGCCCTTCTCTTGACTGCCACTGGTCTCTGTCCTAACTTGTAGCAAGCAGCTGAGAGAGAACAACATGTGAATTCTCATGGCACTGCTTTGTTCAGCATAGTGCAAAACTACAAAGTCCATGTATACAGCTCTTTTAACCTAAGAGCCAGTAGCTCTTGGAGGTTTAGAAGGGAAAATAATAGCAATACGTATGCTTGACAGTGCAGTGCTCTGTATTAAAAGGGAGCAGATGGGCTTGAGACAAGCTGTTAGCCAATCTGGGAAGCCACTCAAGCAGGTAAGAAGGGAAGAGAGCTACTAAGATCTAAACAACAAGTTGCTCAGATTGAGGAGCTAGACCAGTATTAGCAGTGTTATTACAGACCACATGGAGCCCTTCTTTTCACCTAATTCAGTGGTACTCACTTTTTAACCTGGGGACCCCTCCTTTACATCTATATGTGGATATAATAAAAAAAATCCATTCGATGTAGTATATGAATAAAATATTTTGTTTATTTAGCATGTGTAATTTCATAATAATAATAATAATAATAAAATTTATTTATATCCCGCCCCTCTACCGAAGCAATCAGGGCGGCTTATAATGATAAAATCACACAATAACCCTTTCAAACCTAAACCCACCCTTCATCCATACATTCCGTACATCCGTAATTTCATCCGTACATTCATGTATATTCATATTTTAACATAAGGAAAGCATCGTTCAAATTAGAGCAATTTTATTTTTATAAACTCAATATTCAAGTCAACACATGTAAATTTTACACAGTAAAAAGTTTGGGAAGAGAAGGAAGAGGGATCAGAGCCTTCCAAGTCTCAAGCCCCCCTTGTGCAACTCTCGTGCCCCACCGGGGGTCCCACCTCACTGTTTGAGAACCACTAACCTAATGTGAAGAACAGCTATACCATCCTGTGGCCATCCATGATAACCTTACTGAAAAATAATGAAGACCATGCCAGTTGTCCTTCTGACAAACCACCATGGTAGTACAGAATGTGAGATAATTGGACTATGTTGCCAGTCTCCAGTTGAAATTCTTGGTCACTTTACATAGAGAATAGGTGTTGGACACTGCAGCAGTTGCTGTATTATCTTGTGTGTATTAGAACTAGGTTGCTTTGAAACAATGGTTAATTGCTTAGGATGTCAAACCATTAGCAATATTAGTAGGCCCAATATAGGAGGTATCTGGGCTCACTTGAGTTGTATTTATAAGACCCATGTGTGCAGTTTGGGTTGTATTTGTAAGCAGGTGGATCAGGCACATAGGAGTAAGTGTGCTATAAAAAATACAACTATACGCCTTTTGAAACTTGTCAAAACAGCTTTTGTTCAGCTGTTTGGTAATCTGTTAGATGTTCTGGCCCCAGAGTTGGAAAAAAAAACCAGTTAAAAAAACAACTCAAAAGACACTTTTTTTGTTTAAACCATTTTTTTTTTTTTGCATTAATGTGTAGGATTACACCAATACAGAACTAACTCAGAAAATTAAGAAGCAAAGTGCAGTTCAGCTGTTATAACCACTAGCTTAAATAGTTGTTCTTAAAAATTGGCTCTTTTAGAGAAAGGTGTTTTGGCTAAACTTGTGTTAATTGAAGGATTTGCTTCTGAATTACATTTTTTGCCCTATAAAATAAAGTGATCAAAAAGAAGCAACTGTCATTGGATACTAGTCTAACGAGGACCATCAAACAGTGAAGAAAGTCTAAACTAGTGTAACAGATTGTATACCTGTGTACATGCATGTGACCTGTAAGCACGTGTTCATTATTATTGTAATGATCCTTTAACAACATTTGTCAGCTAGAAAACATTACATTCTTTCTAACCTGCCTTTAACACTTAAGCAAAGTAGATTATCATCAGGACATTGTTTGGTTGTGTGTCAGTCTTATGTCAGAGCTGGTGAGAGGCAAATCCACGGGTAATAACAAGCATCATATGGTGTGAAACTTATGGCCTAAGCAGACTGCCAGAAATAGTGCACATTAAATTGAGGCACTGCCCTGGCTCAGTGCTAAGGAATCATGGGAACTGTAATTTATTGTGGCACCAGAACTCTCTGACAGAGAAGGCTCAATGTCTCAGAAAAAAATACAATTCCCATGATTCCCTAACACTGAGCCAGGGCAGTGCCTCAATTTAATGTGCACTATTTCTGGCAGTCTGCTTAGGCCCTTAATAACTACAAAAGAGTTAAAAGCTGAAGATGTTTGACTATTCAGTATTAAAGGAAGTATAAAGCATGAAATGTAAGAAAATTCTTAACAAGCAGAAAGGAATTTCATATCTGAACAGTTTTTGTAAAACACAGACTTAGCCCAGGGTAAAAGGTTAGCAGAATGTCTTTATTTTTGTCAGTATTTTTCCATTGAGACAAGCAAAAGAATAGGGAAATAGCTGAATTTGAAGCTGGTACAATTATTTGGTTTGTTTTTGATAGTATTTAGTGCTACAAGGATTTTTTTTTCTTTCAGACATTGAATCTTTTCAGCTTTGAAGCAGAGTGTAACTTATAGATGAGAGATAGAAAATTATTCTGTTGGAAGAATTGGTTTGCACCGTTTATGTTCTAATGAGAGAAGTACGCATTTTAATTTAATTAAAATAAACTTCATGATTGCAGCATCCAATTTTAGAATCTGGAAGAGAAGAGATTCCACCAGTTATTAGGTGAGAGGTGTTACTGCCTACTGATCAGGATTTTCCTGCAGTGACACCAAATGTAGCCAGTGCTGCAGAGCTAATACTGTAATTGTTGGCGCTGATCCAGTAATAGTCACATCGCTTTAGTTCTTCAGAACTAAACCCACATATTAGTCCCTAAAATGGACTGCTGCATCTCAAAAGGCCATCTCATTGCTCTCAAGTTTGATTGGAAAAAATACATTTGTCATTAAGATAGTATTAAGCCAAATACTGACTGACTGAAAGTATTTCAAGACATTTCAAAAGTCATTTTCTAGCCTTTCAACCAACTAATGAAAATACAGGAGCCCTGAACCACAGATGAAACTGAACTACATAATTGCTAGGGTTCGATACCTTTCAGGTATAGAGAAAGGTCAAGATTTTGAATTATGATGGCGGTTGAAACATATTAATCACTTGGGAGCATGACTGAGATGTGAATTAAAAGAAAAGTTGGAACACAGTGTTGCAATTATGAATGCTTTTGTTCAAGATGATGATATTCAAAGGTATAATAGGACAAATAATAAGAAGATGAGGTATATTTACCTTGTTTCAAAGGAGGATTTTACTTTCTAGATGGTCATTGAATTATTGGTTATTGAGTTATTCCCTGTGGACATAGACTGTCCTGGTATTGGTCAGCCTTTGGGTCAGAAAGTGGAGTTAATCACCTTCAGACTTAGTTGCCAATCTTCAGTCTGATCCATATCTGGATGATACAGATAATGGTAGGGAGACTAATGGATGCCTCAGGACTCCGGAGCCTTGCACAGATCTATTAATACAGGTCAAAAACAGAATCTAGAATGGAGATCACTGGAATAGTTTTTCTTAAATCGGAACTCTCACAACGAAAATAACAAATATAGAGGGAACACAAGCAAGAACTAGAACTGAGAAGCATCTGCTCCAGGAGTGAATACCTGGCACAGCACCCTTTGACTCTTGTTGGCTGCAGGAGGACAAACCAGTGTGCCTAAGTCAATAGCACTGAGCCATTATGTAATGCAGGGGTAGGCAACCTTTCCCCTTTAAGGGCCAAGGGACTTCAGCTCCCAGAATCCCAGGAGCTATTGGCCAACATGGGACTATTGGCCAACATGGCTGAGGCTTCTGGGAGCTGAAGTCCCTTGGCCCTTAAAGGGGAAAGGTTGCCTACCCCTGGTGTAATATTTTCTCACTGTAGGATATGGCTCCTTGTTATTTGAGGTATCCACAGTCCTGTAAATGATGTAGTCATACCTTCAAATTGGGAGAGCCCTCAAGTGTGGCAGACAGAAATTTTTGAACTAATGGGGGGGGGGTAGATAACAACACTGAAATGCATGTAGCTTGAGGACATCAGTGTGTGCTTGGTCGATATGGAATTTTGTCCTGGTATATACGGCAGAAAGAGAGAGAAATGCACTAACTCTGAATTTTGAGTTCAGCACCAGAGGAGAGGCTGGGGAGTGCTAGAGACAAAGGAGAAGGGATATGCAGCAGGTCAGATGTGTATTTAGTAGACAGGTATGACAGGTCTTTGTTTTACCGAGGCCCAAAATAAGAAACTATGGAGGATGGTTGGAGTTGGAGAGAATTGAGTGTCATTGCTTGACAGAATCAGTGTGAGGTTGAACAAAGAGGGTACAGTCATGTAACTCCAAGGATAAATAGCCACCTTTTCTTGGACTCATGATTTCTTGCTTTCATTAAAAATGGCTAAGTATTACAAAACCTGTAATTCTGAGACACAATTAGGGAGAGTTAGGGCAAAGCAGACAGGGAAAAAACGCTGACTTTGGAGCGTGGGGGCATGGCATACACATGCTGCATGTCCTCATGCCGCCCCCAAGCTAGCGTCACGCTGCTCTGCTGACCACACAGCAGGTGGCATCATGACTTTTTTGTGGCATGATGTTTCCATGCTCTGTGCCACAGAAATGTGAAAAAACCGCTACCATGGTGGAAAAGACAGCTTTTTACCAGCTCAAAAAGGAGCAGCTTTCTGCCACTTCTTTTTGAACCAGCAAATAGCTGGATCAGGGCCTCAGCTTGCAGTTGCCATGACCCCAATCCAATGCTCAAAGGGGCGGCGGTAAACCGCTTCTTCGAGGCAGTCTGTTTTGCCCCTTAATTAGAAAAAACGGTGCAAAGGGATATTGTAGCATTTTTGAATCTGAGAGAAAGAAGTTTATAGCATAAGTTTTTGTAGACTGTATCTACTTAGCAAGTAGTCTAGGGCCCAAAACAGATGGGCTGCAGGCCCTAGACTACTTGGTGAAGCCATGCAAACCAGGCCAAAAAAGAGTGGATATAATCCTCCCCTGCCGGTGGCCTGGTTTGGGCCTGGGCCTGTGCATTTGCCATGGTTCTGGCACAATTGGTGCTCGAGTGGTCTAGCTCTGCTCCTTTGGGCCCATCTGCATGACTTCTAGGAAAGCTTATGCTACAAATCTCTTTCAATTAGTCTCAAAAGTGCCACAGTATTCCTTTTCATACAAATCCAAACTAACATAGTTATGTCTTTGATTTAGAACAAACTTATGGTGCCCTTTGGAGCAAGATGTGGAAGGGCAAAAGGACACTGTTGATAGTGACTGTGCAGATGTTTTCATTTTGAAACATCATTCTGTATTCTGATTCTGATTCAGTTGTCCAAGAGCCATCGCTTAAATTGCCAAAACAGCTATGTACATGAGAGAGATACTGGCAAACCTGAGGTGATGTTGAGGTATACAGAAGTAATTAAAACAATCCTTGGGAAGATTTTAGGGATGGGGAAGAAATCTCAGAAACATCAAAATGAGAACTTCCATACTTACTGATGTCCAGTGTCATCCCTGAAAAGAAAAGCTTTGATTATCTCCTCTCCCAAACATATTTATGCAGTTATCCTGCGAAGCCACCTTTATTTTCTCTATTTCCAGTATTTGGACTTCATTGACTATGTAGTCATATCAGTCACACATAGGAAGTATCAGTATGGTTGGGATAGTACCAAGATTTTCAGAGGAAAGTCATGGGAGGACACCCTCTCCCAAACAGCACACCAGTACCCTGACACTAAAGAATTCTGACTTATTATTGCACAGGGAAATAGAAACCCAAAATGGGAGGTTGAGTGCAGTGGCGTTTCATGGAAAAAGAAATAAGTTTCTGGCAAAAATATTGAAGAGAATATACGGTATGTTTATACTGCAATATTTGATTATATGCTACAGTTGTTATATGTAATATACACACACATTCATTTTAAGAGTAGAATTTTTTCCTCCCTTTTTAACATTGTGTTAGAAGAAGTTTATGCATAGAACACTCAAAAAGCTAGTCAACTGATTGGGAAAATCAAAAGGACAGAATATAGTGTTATATGGTAGATATCTGGAATTTTCTTTTCTTAAAATAAGCTTCTGAGTTCAGCCCTCTTTGTTGTGCCAAAGAGGGGAGCTACAAGTCTAGTGTTTAGCCTCGCATAACGTTAATCATATGGAAGCCTGGAGGTGTGTGTGTATAGTGTCTATAGATTGGGGTAACAATATGGTGAGAGCGAGCATGTTATGGTATGAGTATTGGATTAGGATTCGAGCATACCAGGATTAGAATCCTTTTTGGACATGGAAACCAATTGGGTCATGTTGAACAAGTCATACGCTCTCTGCCTCAGAGGAAGGCAATGGCAATCCCTACCCCTTGAAGAAATCTTGCCAACAATACCCTGTGATAGATTTTTCTCAAGTTTGCTATAGTTTGATAACTTGAAGGGACAGTACAACAAATGAATGTTGTAATACAACCTCTGCCACTGTCTTGCAAGGAAAATGGAGGGCAGTATAGTAAATGCTCTTTTGATGAATTATGTGTAGAATTTTTGTTGAAATATGTGGCTATAGAAGAACCGTCATTCTGACTAAATGCTTGAGTCTTCCAAGTCTTCTGTTCTAGAGCTGTTTTACATCAACAGCATATGCTTCTCTATAAGGTAGATAACTGCTCTTTTGAAATTCTTGGGCTGTGTATCTCCAGCATGCTTAAAAGCACTAAAAACATGGCAAATCCTCTAACTGAGGCTTTAAAAACAACCCTTACAATACCAAGCCTTCTGATACAATTGCCTTTGCTCATTCCCAGAAGACAAGGATGCCAAATTCATGAAATTACAGCTGCAGTACCTACAATATGAAGAAACTGCTACCCCCCAAAACAAACAAACAAACAAACAAAACAAATGAACAAGGCAAGACTTGTATCCAGGACTACTCTATTACAGAGCAGACCAAAGACAGGAAATGGCAGAACACCACTAGTGGTCATTTATAGTGAGATCACATAGAAGTATCATCAATGAATTATCTGTTCTGGATAATAATGCTGTCAAGGGCTCTTGGTGACTGGCCTTTACTTGCCTACAGACAGCCTCCCAACCTCTAATAATAATAATAGTAATAATAATAAATAATTTGTATCCTGCCTCTCTGTATGATACAACGGGGGTGGCTTACACGATAAAACAAACAATTCTGTCCCCCAATAGCCCCCCCAATACAATTAAACAATCAAAGTTTAAAACATACTTAAAAATAACAGACTAACAATAAATGACAAATAGATTAAAATAACTGTAACAGAAATGAGGGCCAGGCATAACTCTTTCAGTGGCCGGTTATCTACTCAGGAAAGGTCTGCTGGAAGAGATCCATCTTAAAGCTTTTTAAAAGCTGTTTAAGGTGGTCATGTGATGAATCTCATCCGGCAGGCCATTCCATAATCTGGGAGCAATAGCCAAGAAGGTCTTCTGGGCAGTTGCAGATAATCTAGTTTTTATAGGTTGCAATAAATTCTTCCCAGATGACCTGAGTGGGTGGGGTGGATTATACGGAAGGAGGTGGTCTCCAAGATAGGTTGGACCCCAGCCATTTAGGGCTTCAAAGGTGATGACCAACACTTGTACAGTGCCCAGAAACTGATATGCAGCCAGTGGAGCGATCTTAAATTAGGTGTTATATGGTCTCTTCTGGTTTTACCTGAGACCAGCCTGGTTGCCATATTCTGTATCAATTGAAGTTTCTGAACTAGGTATAAGGTTATCCCCATGTAGAGAGCATTGCAGAAATCGAGACGAGAAGTTACAGCGCATGTACCATAGTTTCAAGGTTTCTAACCTCTAGGAAAGGGCGCAGCTGGGGTATTAGCCAAAGCTGATAACAGGCACTTCTGACCACCACATTCTTCTGATTTATCATCTGAAGTGACGGATCTTGGAGCACCCCCAAAATGCGAACACAGTCCTTTGAGGAGAGTGTGACTCCATCTAGGACCAGAAATTGTGTCCCAATACCTATGTTTGGGACCATTACCTTTTAGTACCTCCATTTTGTCTGGATTCAGTTTCAATCTGTTTTTCCTCATCCAGCCCATTACAGCTTTAAGACATTCATTGAGAGGGAGATGCCATCTGATGTCAAAGCTGTAGACCGAAACATGGAGAAATATATCTCGGTGTCATCAGTGTACTGATAACACCCTGCCCCGTGTCTCCGGATGATTTCTCCCAGAGTCTTCATATATATGTTATATAGCATCAGGGACAGGATGGCGCCCTGAGGGATGCCACAATTAAGCTCCTTTTTAGCTGAGCATCTGTCCCCGAGCATCACCCTCTGGAATCTGCCCAAGAGGAAGGAATGGAACCATTGCAGTGCAATGCCTCCGGTTCATAATTCTCTCAGGCGTTCCAAGAGGATGTCATGGTCTATTGTGTTAAAGGACGCTGAGAAGTCCAGGAGCACCAACAGTTGATGCCCAGATAAAAGTAATTGGCTAAGGCAACCATGGCAGTCTCCACTCCATATCCTGTCCTAAAGCCACTTTGAAATGGATCCAGATAATCGGTTTCCTCCAAGACAGCTTGGAGCTAAAGAGCAACAGCCGTCTCGATCACTTTGCTCAAAAAAGGTAGCAAAGAAACTTGCCTATAGCTGTTCATGTCCACAGGGTCAAGGGAAGGTTTTTTCAGAAGCAGCCTGAACACCGCTCCTTCAAACAAGATGGAACATGACCTTCTCTAAGAGATGCATTGATAATGTCCCTCAGAAACATCCTCAAGATATCTCCCCTCTGGACGGCAAGCCACAAAGGGCAAGGGTCAAGAGGGCAAGTTGTTTTCCTCACTCTACCAAGGAGCTTGTCCACGTCATCAGTACTCACTCATTGGAACTGATCCAGTATAATCTCATAAGCGGAGTTGCTGGAGACCTAATCTTATCGATTCTGCTATAACACCGGCATCCAAGTTGGCTGTTATCTGAGAGATTTTATCTGCAAGGAAGTTGTTAAATGCGACACAGCAAGCTGTTGTTGGGTTAAGTAATGGGTTCAGCACAGGTGGAACCTGTGTCAGTTCCCTTACCACCCCAAATAGCTCTGCTGGATGAGACTCTGCAGATGCAATACATGCAGAGAAGAAAGATTTCCTCGCTGTATGTATAGGAGCAAAGAAATTTCCTATGTTGTGTTCTGTCAGCTAAGAGTTGAGTTTTCTGCCAGATGCACTCTAGTCATTGTACAACCCGCTTCATCTTCCTGAGTTCTTCAGTATACCATGATTGACGATTTGAAGCTGGTTGGAAAGGACGCTTGGTAGCAGTCATGTCGATAGTCATGTCGGTGTTCCAGGTATTAACCATTAAACCCCCTAAGGCTTTCTGGAATCCAGTTAGTTCCATTAACCTTCGAGGTTCTAATGGGTCTTCCACACCCAACAAGATGGACAGTGGTTCTAAGTTCAGCATTGATCAGGAAATGATCTGTCTATGACAATGTGGAGGTTTTTGTTACAGCCCATGGATATTCCTGTTCCATACTGAAGACCACATCAAGGGTATGACCTGCGCAATGTGTGGGTCCAGCAACCAATTGAGATAGGCCCATGTTTGTCATGGACTGCATGAACTCTCGAGCTGCACCTGTTAGATTTGACAAACTGGTCTTGAGTGGAATGTTGAAGTCGCCCAACACTAAAAGTCTGAGTGACTCTCAGCTCAGTTAGGGAGTCTGTTAAACAATGTGATGGACGATATACTAACAGAATCCCCAAACTATCCTTGGTCCTCAGGCTCAGGTACATACATTCCAAGTGGACTGTTTTCCGGGCAGGTATCCTGGTTAAGGTAAGATTATTCTTATGAACCAGAGCCACTCCGACCCCTCGCCCGCTTCCCCTCACCGGCTTACTGACAGAGTACCCGGATGGGAGGGCCCATGCTCAGGTTATAGCACTGCTTTCTCCCAACCAGGCCTCTGTAAGGCAAGCCAGGTGTCATGAACAGACAGCAGCACCTCTGGACAATCAACCAGTCAGTTTGATTGAATAATCAACAGAACTTTATTGATAAATCCAAAAGTCAGACATGTCTCTCAAGCGTCTTAGCTGAGACTGAAGATCCCCCCCCTACAGCCAGAGAAAAGAATGTCCAAAAGCCCGCGAATGCAACCCCTCCCTTCTTTCTCAAAACATAGCCTCTCAGAGCCAGGCTCCCAAGGTTAACTGATAAGGCACCTGGGCTATACTAAATCTTTTAACTGAAACTCCT
>CM034703.1:277235501-277258934 GCA_020142125.1 Phrynosoma platyrhinos
AAGTTCCTCCCGGAGGACCGAAGAGCGCGGGGAGGATTGTACGGGAGCTAAGAATTAAGTATATATGGACCAAGATCCTGTTTGGTAAGGGTATTCAGTAGTTAAATTTACAGCAGTTTATTTATGCCAAGGCTATGTTACATCTGTGCTATACAGGATTGTGTTGCTGTATAATTGCATGAATGGGATAGCAATGCTGTGTGGTTACCTGCTACAGAACAGTTATACCACATGTGCAACCCTGATTAGGATACTACCCTAGTGCAATTTGCCAGAAATTGCAACCACTTGCATAATGGTATTTATGTCATTGTAAGTCACTAACAGGACTTTGGCCAAGAGATGGAGGAGTTCGTCAGACCTCAGTAGAAGATATTAATGATTTAAGCATAATTTTATTCTTAAATGATAAGAGTAGATTATTTGTATTTCATTAATAAAATGTTTCACTTGCAGATAGTGATTGAAGGATAAGCCATCTCAAGTATTCTTTTGAGTTCTGGTGTTTCAACAATGGATGAGACTTTGCCCTTTAAAATTTTGAAGCTGTATGATGACATTTGTGAATTCGCCTACATAGATGCTGTCTTCCTTTTTATAAAGCTGTCAGTTACTTTGTGTAAATCTCTGATACTGAGGGAAACACTATGGTGAAAACTTATTTCTTTTGTTGGAAACCTAGCAAACACTAAGTGGTTTTTTTTTACTGTTCTTTAGCTAATTGAAAACCATGGAATGTAAACTTTACAACTCTGAAGATAGTGCGTATGTGATTTTGGAGGAAATAAGTTATTTGGACTGAGGGATGGGGTCAAGAGGTGACCGTGTTAAACATGGATTGAACAGAATGACCACGGTTATGTTCCAAAACATCATGCATGATAGACTAACTAGCCTTCTTCTGGCAATTGGCCCTGAGAAATCCCTTGAAGGACAGGAGACTTCTAGAGCAGCAACCAGTGCAAGACACATTGAGCCTGGCGAAGAGAGGTTTAAGGGGTGACATGATAACCATGTTTAAATATTTGAAGGGGTGTCATATTGAGGATGGAGCAAGCTTGTTTTCTGCTGTTTCAGAGACTAGGACACCGAGCAATGGATTCAGACTACAGGAGAAGAGATTCCACATAAACATTAGGAGGAATTTCCCAGGGGTATTCGATAGTGGCACACACTGCCTTGGAGAGTGGTGGAGTTTCCTCCTTTGGAAGTTTTTAAACAGTGGCAGGATGGCTATCTGTTGGAGGTGCTTTGATTGTGTATTCCTGCATGGAAGGGTTTGGAGTGGATGGCCCTTCTGGACTCTTCCAACTCTATGATTTTATGAGTATTAAAACATGTTTTTCAATTTGTGTGCACAAAAGCAGTCTGTTTGCTTACAGTAGCAATTCATACTTCTGTATGGAATGTGAAATGACACAGCTGTGTGCTGTGAATGTCGTATTGAATGAGCCCTTAAGGCTTTTTTGTGTTATATAGCATATACTGCACATTTTGTAATAGTTAATTGTAATAATTGTATTATTGTGCAGTTTCTTTTCTTGTACAGGAGCACTGTGAAAAAAGAGCTAAATCAATCCCCTCTGCTCTTCAATATTTTTTAGTTTCTGTTCGATGTAAGACACAGCGAGCTGCTTAATGTCAGTAGTATTTTCTCAGTAGTTGCTTTGTTTTTTAACTTTGATAGTGCTTCTTTCCTCTGGAGAAAATGACATCTTAGTTGTTCTGTCAGAAATCCCATATATCGAGTGCCTTCCTGCAGGCTGAAATGAAACGTTTTCTTTATTTTTTTACAGAAAAAATGTATCTGCATTTTGCCTCCTTATTTTCTTTTGTTATCTTACCTTGCAGTGTGACTTTTAAGTTATAGTTGACGTACAATGTTATATTTTCTTGCCTTTTGTATTCAGATATTCTTAAGGTTATGCTTTTAGTCTGCATAACATTTTAAGGTGTCATGAGGGCCAGTGTTGTGTAGTGGTTTGAGCGTTGGACCAGGACACTGGGAGACCAGGATTTGTATCCCAGCTCAGCTACTAGACTGGACAAGTCACTCTCTCAGCTTCAGAGGATGACAATGGCAAACCCCTTCTGAACAAATCCTGTCATGAAGAACCTATGATACACAGGGGTGCCATAAGTCAGAAACGAGTTGAAGGCACATAATAACAGTGGGCATTTTACTTGTATCTGAGGTATATGTGTTAAAAGTTCCTTTTTGCTCTTAACAAAATAGATAATGAGATACAGTTGTACAGTTTGATCTGAAAGATTCTTCAAGTCAACACTGCAGGCACCCACTCAGTTCCCATTTAAATGCTTTTGCAACAACTCCCTTCTCTGGCATGAGGACCCAAGTTTTTGTTACTACCTGATCTTCTGCTTTCTCATCAGCAGAAGAATATAAGAATTCATCTTGTATATAAGAATTCATCTTGGGACAAAGAGCAGTCATCTTATTTTAAAATTTTGCATAGAGAGAGGAGGCATTCCCAGCATGCTAGTTGTGGCCTGTGGTGGTTCCTGTCTGGCCTGTATGTTTCTCCTGTTGTCTTCAGGCAGTTAATGTAAGGCAACTGTGGAGAGGGTAAAGGTCAATGTTTGCCTGAATTTGGGGTGGGGATGGTTGGGGGCTTTGGGGAGCTTCAAGGGCTCCACTTTGGGACTGCATGTTGTCCATGGGTCACGATTTGCCTACCCCTGATATAGAGGGTATTGAACAGTAATTAGTTACAATGCAGCTTATAGTCAGAAAAGTTGTTCCACTGGGACTTGCTCCTGACATGCATAATATTGAGCTTTGTATGAATCTGCATGCTTAATTTGTAAATCTGGTCCTGATCTGTGCTTGGCTCTTCTCTGTGTCATTAGTCATGTCCAGTGTTGGAAAGTGGCCCCTGAGAACTTTCTTAAATTGGAATGTAGTCCCTAAAGTGAATAAGATTTCCAGTGCCTGATCACTCTCTGACTTCACTTTAAGTGATCCAGGATGATTCTTTTATAAATTTAAATCAGTGTCATTTTTTAAAAACATATACAATGCACGAGATTCTAAAAATTATGCTGTCATATAAGCATAACCAATTACTCAAGATTTTTTGTCTGGCCGTGTAGATCCAGTAGGCAGTTACAGATTAAATATGTACCCTAATAAACACCAGAGCACATTTGCATATTCAAGAAGGTGTCTAATTTAATTTTTATTTACAGCAACCAGCTTTCACAAAGTCTGAGAATTCCAGGTCTACACAGTTGTAATCAGCAGGAGATATTGCACATCCTAGGTTGCAGAACACTTTAAAAAGTGCACTATCACTTCCTCTTTTTAACTCATTACTTACTAAATGCTGATCAAGTTTAGGTTGTTCCAGTAGCAGAGTTCTTTCTTGACATGAAGGGTTTTTGGAGATTAAACTGAGGTAATGTTATCTTTCCAAGGCATTTCAGTTGATTTGTGTTTAATGTATTAGGAGTATATGCATGTGTATACATGTACATATATGTAAGGGTAGGAAATATGCAGCCCTTCAGATATTGTTGACTGCCAATGTTTTTTGACCACTGTAGCCAATAGTGAGGGGTGTTGGGAGTTCACACTGGAACATAGTTCTTACCCCTGGTTGATGCGATGATGAATTATTTGTAAAATAATTTGTTTAAAGGAGAAAACTGATTAACAGTACAATCCTGTTTATTCAACATTAAGTGCTATTGTGTTGTTATTCTCAGGAAAACATGCACAGGATTGCTGCAAAATTGCTAAGACGACTTTAGTTCCTGCTATATTTTACAGTAGTTATACTTAGAATATTCTCTTTGAAATGCCTGTTAATCTTTTTTTCATTATCCACAAACATTTTTTGCCATCAGTATATACAGAAATTTCCAAACAGTTAAGAAGACCATCTCTTCTCAGTTTCTTCTTTTATAAGCAGCACAAATATTGACAACTCGCTTTTATAATTTATTCAGTTTTACAGTATTCTGAATTACATATTCTTAAATGATTTTTTTGTTCTATGTTTTTAAAAGAAAAACATCAAATACCGGTACTTTATGATATTATTAAAATGTTTTAAAGGCTAACTAGTTATTTAAAAGCTAACTTCAGCTGTACTTTTTAAAAGTTACTAATTTCAGTATTCAGTGTGAGTCAACAGTTAAAAAATTCTTCTTCCTTCAGCTAAAAATAAGTTGCACTTATGCTGTAATTCTGTGGCTGTCTCCACTTTGGTGACAGGTATAATTTGCATACATTTTGATGTGAGAATTTTCTTGAAACCTGAATAGATTTTGATAGAGTAGCATCATGGAAGGGGGGAATTAGAAGTTGAAACATTTGACTATGTGACTTAAATAGAGCTAAAATGAACAATTGTAGAAGAACTATCTTTTATTTGATATTTATCGTTTTAGGTCAAATCGATTAGTTTTTTAGAATATTAGGTTGATTATCTTTTCAATTAATAAGGTGAGCAGTGTTTTCCCACAATTATATGTGTGTTAGATTTACAGCCAATTAAAAACAAAAGGGAGTGACACTATATGTGTTAATGTGAGAATCGTTGCTATTAAACACATAACAGAAGGAATCTTCTCAGAGAAGGTTTTGAACCCAAGGAAACAGACTTTAAAGAAGCAGATTTACTGCTTACACACATCAACACTAAATGACTTCTGTAAAGATCTGAAAGACCTGTATCACCTTAAGGAGCCCTTTGAAAATTTAGGGCAAAGGTCATGATTTGTATCTTCCTGGATCCCATTCTATTCTATTCCATTTCATTCCATTCCATTCCTACTCCTCTCTAAATATACTGATTATATAGTAATATATTACATCCAGTAGCCTGGATATCATGCTGGAATGAATCTGAAGGAATGGGTTCACTGTTGTTGTTGTTGTTGTTGTTAGTAGTAGTAGTAGTAGTAGTAGTAATTTCCTGCCTGTCCTCAAGGCTCAAGGCTCAAGGCAAGGTACAACATATTAAAATACAAAACACAATTAAAAACACATACACCCACGGTTAAAATACAACACTATGCAATCATTAAAATACACTTAAAGCACATATACAATTAAAAAGTCATGATTTAAAATTGACTGGGTGGGCCTATTGGAAGAGATATGTCTTTAATGCTGTTTTAAAAATGGTCAGCATTTTTCAACTGTTGTATCTTTTCTGGCTCATCATTCCACAGTAGGGGGCAACAGATGAAAAAGTCCTCTGGGAAACCATGGCCAATCTAGTCCTGTCCAGTGGGAACAAATTTCCCAGAGGACCTGAGTGTACAGGGCAGATTGTACGGCGATCTTGTAGGTAACCTGGACCCAAACCATGTAGGGCTTTAAAGGTAATAAACAACACTTTGTACTTTGCCTGGAAACCAATTGGCAGCCGGTGGAGTGATTTTAAAATCAGTGTGATGTGATCACTCCTGGATGTACCCGTAATCAGTTGGAGTTTCTAGACTTGGTACAAAGGTAACCCGATGTAGAATGCATTGCAGAAGTCCAGCCTTGAGCTTACCAGTGTATGCATTACCATCTTTAGGACCTCTGATTCTAGGAAGTGTCACAGTTGGCATACCAGTTGAAGCTGATAACTGGCACTTTTGACCATCGCATCTGTCTGAGCTGACATTTGAAGGGACAGATCCAGGAGCACTCCCTGGACAGATCCAGGATCACACAGTCTTTCAGGGGGACTGTAACCCCATCCAGAACTGGTTGACACATCTCCAGCCCTAGATTAGGACCCTAGGTAGTATGCACTTCTGTCTTGTCTGGATTCAATTTTTTTTCTTCATCCAGCCCATTGACTCTTCCAAACATTCATTTAGGGGAGACATTCCTTAGCTGAAGCTGTTTTTAAAGGCATGGAGAAGTATATTTGGGTGTCTCTCCCAGCAATTTCATGTAGATATTAAAATAGCATTGAGGATAGAATGGCACCTTGTGGTATGCCATATAGCAGCTCCTTATTTGACGATCAGCTATCCCCAAGCACCACCATTTGGAACCTGCCTGAGAAGTAGGACCAGAACCACTGCAACACAGTGCCTCCAATTCCCAACCTCCTCAGGCATTCCAGAAGGATATTGTGATTGATGGTATTGAACACCCCTGAGAGGTCCAAAAGCATCAGGAGGGACACACTCTCCCTGTCAGAGTTTAGGTGAAGATCATCTACTAAGACGACCATAGCAGTCTCAACTCCGTATGCTGCTCTGAAGCTGGTTTGAAATGGGTGGATAAAGTGTATGTCATCCAAGAATGCCTGGAATTGGAAGACAACTGCCTTCTCAATCACCTTGCCCCCAAAAAGAAGATTTGATACTGGTCTGTAATTATTAAGGTCCAGAAGATCCAGGGAGAGCTTTTTCATCAGTGGTCTAACCACTGCCTCTTTTAAACAGGATGGGAAATTACCCTCCCTGAGAGATGGATTGATGATATTTTGTATTTGAAACCTAATTGTATCTCCTCCTTGGATGACCGCTCAAGAGGGACAGGGATCAAGAAAGCAATTAGTCCTCCTTACTTTCCCATATCAACATTACTCACCCATTGATACTGATTCAGTGTAATCCCACTCACAGTCACTGGACACCTCATTGATTTCCATTCCAATGGTGGTGTTTAAATTGGCACTTATGTGAGAGATTTTATCTGCAAAATGGTTATTAAAAGTATTACAGGAAGCTACTGAAGGTTCTAAAGTTGGGTTCGGGGGGAGGGTGCCTGAGTTAGACCTCTTGCCACCATGAACAGCTCAGCTAAATGTGAATTTGCAGACATAATATGTGCAGAAACGAAAGTTTTCTTTTCTGCACTTATTGCCACTTTATAGGAGCAAAGTTCTTTATAACGTGTCTTGACACTTAGAAGTTGAGTTTTCCACCATCTGCTCTCTAGTTGTTGTCCTTCCCGTTTCAGTTCCCTGAGGGGATCTGTATACCAAGGAGCTTGTTTACAAATAGGTCGGAGAGGATGTTTGGGTGCAACTATGTCAATATCCTTGGTTAGTTTTTGGTTCCATTTTCAACCAGAGTTTCAGCAGGGTCATTGGTGATGCCAGCCATATAAGCCTTCAAGGCCTCTTGGAATCTTAATGGATCCATTAGCCTTTAAGGGTGGACCATTTTAATAAGTCCTCCACCGCTCCAGGGGCAGGTTGTAGCTGTGATATTAGCCCTGACCAGAAAATGACCTCTCCATGACAACTCAGAGCTATTAGTCACCTCCGGCCACAGATCCACAAAAGCACATGCAAAAATAAAAATCAAATCATCTTTCAGGTGTAGCTACATTCCTTCTTCCTCCCTATTAAAAACAGTTAAAACACTAAAATATTTAAAACATATTTAAAACAAGATTGAGCTACACACACACACAGAGAGAGAGAGAGAGAGAGAGAGAGCATACCACTTCACACACTGCAACTTCATAAAGTACAAAAGCCTGCCTAAATAAAAATGTCTTCACCTGCCTCCAGGATGAGGATGCTGGCATGTCCTCTTGAGTCTGAAGGCTCTGATGGAGAGTCTGAGAGTCCAGGGGACATGCTAGAGGTGCAGCAACTCCAGCAGCCCCCGGAGGAGAGCCTGCAGCCAGCACAAGGGCTGAGTTCCCAGCAGCCACAAAGTCATCAACCATGCCTGCAAGGGTGGTGGACTGTTAGAAAGCCCTCCCCTGGAGATCTCAGTGCATGCCCTGGTTTATATAAGGAGTTACAGTCTTTCAAATAGTCCAGACTCAAGTCATAAAGGGCTTTAAAGGCCATAACCAGTACTTTGAATTTTTCCTGGAAATGGACCAGTAGCCAGTGCAGCTGTTTCAACAGGGGGAAGGGGCACATGAGCCCTGTACCCAGCCCCAGCCAACAACCTGGCCACAGCATTTTGGACCTGCTGAAGTTTTCATTGGCAGCCCCACATAGTGTGTGTTCAGTAGTCCAAACAGGATGTAGTCAAGACATGTCTCACCATACCTAGATCTGACTTTTCAAGGAATGGATGCAGCTGGCACACTAGCTTTAACTGTGAAAATATACTCCTAGCCACAGCTGAAACCTGGGCATCCAGGCTCAGGTCTGAGTCCAGGTCCAGGAGCATACCAAAGCTGTGAACCTGTGATTTCAAAGGAAGTTTAACCACATCCAGCACAGGTTGAATCCCTATTCCAGTGATGGTGAAGCTTTTAGGGGTTGAGTGGCCAAACTAAAAGGCCTTCTAGCACCGGATGTTAACTGGTGCTTGGGACGGGACTTCTGCTCTCTGGGGATGGGACTTCTGGGTCAGGACTTCTTCCCCCCCTGCCCTCCCAGGCCTTCAGCTGCCTCTCCAGACAGCTGAAGGCCCAGGGGAGGGGGGAGAAGAGGAACAGGCGCGCACCTTTTCCTCCTCCTCCCCCTGCGCCATCCCCGGCCTTCAGCTGCCTCTGGCACGCATCCCATACGTTCACCATCAGGGCCCTGTTTCCTGATCTGCCTTCCAGCTGATCAGGAGCATTTCTGTCTTATCAAATAATTTTGGTCAGTAGGTTTCCAAATCAGTTCTTCTGAGTGGGATATCTAAGATGGTAGAGAATAGAGATATACATCTTCTCTTGTATATACTATTTGTTCTTCCACTTGAGTACAAACATTTCAAAAGCTTGGTGAAATTGTAAGAGTTTTGTGCCTTTTAATTTTTTTGGCACGTTAGAACATTTTTGCAAAACTTTTCACAGCAGTTCATTTCTCTTGAAAAACACCTTTTGGTCAAAAGCGAGAAAATTTACAGATATTCTTTATATCCTTAGTGGAGAACGTAGTGCCATATCTTAATTTTGTACTTTGTGAATGAACCCTATGCTTGCACTTTCTGATCGCCACTTTTACATTTGATTTATTTGCAAACCAGATTTCCCCATAAGCTAGAGTTTCAAATGTGATTTAAATTTTGCCTTGCAAGGTAAGTTGTTCCTTGTTGCAAACCATGCAAATCATAGGTTCACTGGTAAAGATGTCACAGCAAACAATTGGTGGTGGTTGTGTGCCTTCAAGTAGTTTCTGATTCATCACTTAATCAGAAGTACAAGGGAATACTAAAATGTATAGCATTAATAAACTCTTTCTTTGGCCTAAGCTCTGGAAGTGGATTCTGTCATAGTCTGAATTCATCTGTATAGCCAAATGAAGATAATATTTTCCTTTGACAGAATTTGCAACATATCTGTGTGTGTGTTCTGTTGCATTTGTTGTGGCTTGTCCACTAAAAAGTGCATTTAGATTTGCACCCTTATGATGTTTAGTGTTGATTTTTATGTTACAGATTTTATTGGGGTAGTTGCAGAATAAATGTGGGTGAAATTGCCTGTTCATATTTGGGGTGATTTTACATGTGGTAGAACAGTATCTGAGAACCATTGTGGTGTAGTGTTTGGAGTGTTGGACTGTGACTCTGGAGACCAGGGTTTGAAACCCTGCTCAGGCATGGAAATCCACTGAATGACCTTGGAGAAGTCACACTCTCTCAGCCTCAGAGGAAAGCAAAGACAGCTCCTTCTTGAACATATGTTGCAAACCCCCCCCCCAAAAAAAAACAAAAACCCATGATTCTTTATATCCTTAAGTTCATCATAACTTGGAAATGACTTGAGGGCTCACAACAACAACACACTTTTTGAATTTGCACATACTTTTTGAAAGATACGAACCCCTCCTCCCAATAGCCTAAGTCAGGGGTAGACAACCTAAGGACCGGGGGCCGGATGCGGCCCCCCGAGGCCTTTGGACTGGCCATAGGCTGGTCCTGCCGCCACTGCTGCTGCCGCCGCCGCCCCCCGCCATGATGATATTGATTAATTGTTGTTATTACTTGTTCTTGGGGTTTTCTTGACAAAATCTCCACAGGGGTTTTGCCATGGCTTTTCTGGGGCTGAGAGAGTGTGCATGCTTATTTTTTTAATTTTTTAAAAATTATTTATTTATTTATCTATTTATTGTGCTTTGGCCCCCCAATTGTCTGAGGGACAGCAACCCAGCCCCCGGCTCAAAAAGGTTGCCTACCCCTGACCTAAGTAGTCCTGTTGACTTCAATGAAAAAGTGAAACATACATGCTGGGTTGAAAATTGGTTGTTTGTCTGGCTGAATATATGCTGTTTAAATTCATGTAAGCTATGAAATTATAAGATTACTCTGCATCATTTAAAAAACAAACAAACCCTGCACTTGTACTAACTGTTGTTGGTACAGTGGGCCCTTGGTATCCACAGGAGTTGGGTTCCAGGATTCCCCATGGATACCAGAATCAATGGATGGTGAAGTCTTGTTATATACATGACATAATAAAATTATGTCTCTTATTTAAAATGGCAAAATCAAGTGTTATAAAAAAATTGGGGTAGGGAATATTTCCAAGCCATGGATGGTTGAATCTGTGGATGGTTCAATCCATGGATATGGCGGTCTGACTATATCTGACTCTGTTTGAAAATGAAAACAGAATAATAATTTGAATTGTAGGGAAAAAAGAGAAATAGTCTTTTTCTTTCCATTTCAAAGGAGACAAGATGTAGGGATTATGTGAATTTTCCATTCTGTCTAATCCAGCTGCAATCAATCTGGCGCATTGTCCAAACAGTAAGGAGGCTAGTGGAAAATGGGTTTCAAAGAATTTCCCCCCAAGCAGTTATGAAACTTAGTTGTTCACCTAAGGTGGGGCCATAGTTGCAAGATTAGAAATTGCCTCCAAGGCAATTTGGAAGGAAGACAGCAGTTAAAGGTAACTGCAGGAATATTCTTAATTTTTAAAAATATTACCATATTTTCTTTGGTATTTTGGCTATAGCAGAGCACCCCATCAACTGTGACAAAAAATGTGAAACAGAATAACTGAAGAATGTGGTATTTTAAAGAGTAATGTTTGTTGAACCAGATCAACATAAAGCTACTTATTTTAAGAAGACAGGAGATAGTATTAACAGATTATGTACTGAGCTATGTAAAGCACAAGCAAATGAGATGCTATAGTGTATATTTGGTACATTAGGGCAGACAGCAAAGTTCTATATCTAACAACCTACTTTTTACAAAAGCTCAGTTTATTAGATATAATAATTATGTTATTTATTAATTCAGTAAACATATATCCTCCATGGTTCTCTTGAAGCCATAGCACAACAGATCACTGTGGGCTGTTGGATCTGATCAGCCATCTCCTAGGAAAAATTGTTGCGTAAAAGTACTGTATCAGAAGACCGATATTCTTTGAGCTGCACATCCCTCATGCTATTATAATTGCTGGGCAAGCTTAGTTTTGGCATTCTGAGAATCTTCAGAGTCAATAATATACCGTAACCCTGTTTTCTGTTGTAGAACAGTCTTCACATTAGGAGCTAAAAATGAATGCTTAGTTACTTGTCTTGGATTCTCCATTGCGTACAGATTTGTCTATTTATAGTAAAGTGGTGGTTAAATGGGGGAAATGGGAGATTATTTTTAAGGCAAATACTGTATACGGGAAAGATTGGTTGCTGCCATCTTATTTAAATTTTTTGCTTACCTTGATAGGTACAATATTTTTTAAGAAACGAGACTCATTACAGGAGCTGAAATTATTGTGTGAGATGTTTATAGTTAAAAGAAGTTAGGTATTTTGCTTTCATTTTTCTGTGAGTGAAGGACAATTTTAAATGCTCCACAAAGGCAAAGTTGTCTTTTATCTGACTACCATAAAGTCATAAATTATATATCATATGTGTAGCCATATCATTTAAAAGCTTGTGTAGTGCAGCAACTAAGAACAGATTCCTAGATTTATATTTCTGGCTCCTTTATGGAGGAGACAGAACATACACACAAAGATATTCCATCTGTTAGCTGGTATCTTGTTAGTGACTTACGTGTGCCTAGGTCCCATTTTGGTTTGGGCCCAGGGAGTATTCCTTTGTCCTTGAGTGTCATCCAAAAACCTCCCAGCACCTAACAGTTGTCAAACCCAGGAGGGGTTCCTGCTGTTGTTCCTGCTGTTTCCCCCACTAGTGGTGTGGGGAATGAGGGGGAGGTGAGTCAAACCATGTAGATCCAGCTGCTGTGTGATCCCAAAAGATGGGTGTACTTAATAGTGCACCTTCATTTCTCCCTCCCACCCACTCACTGAGCAGAGATGAGCTGTGCTCTGAACTGCTTTTCCTCTTTCCGCTCCACCGAGAGACAACAGCAGCAGGAGCCCCTCCCTGAACTTGATAGCTGCCAGGTAGTGGGAGGATGTGGATCTCTGTCCGTGAGGATTAAAATAATAGTACCCTAATCCAAACTATGAATGCTGCCTAAACTGTTCTGCTGCTTCTCTCTGTTACCTAGAAAGATGTCACCTCTAAGCCTGAATGGGAATTGCATGTTGACAACTGGAGATGATCCCTAGCTACCAGGTGTACATTTTGTCATTAGCTCCCATCTTCAAGATAGTAGCAGATTAATTTAAATTATTGGCAAACTTTCAGCCTAACAGAGAAGTGTTTACTGGCATCCTTAGCACAATAAAACTATCTTATATTGTATCAGCTCACTGATTTATCTAGACCAATATTATTTATTCAGGTCACGAGCTGGAACCCGCCTGGAACCCCACCCGACAACATGATATCCACTTTTAAGAGTCTATATATTTAGGATGGTGCTGGACTCTAGCAGTAAAGAGATAGATACATCATTTTCACAGAAGAAAATGACACAGCATTGATATGATATATTTCAGGTTTATTTGTGACTCATTGCTGGGGCTGACCTACCTGTTGAAGACTATCAGTTTGTGTTAACCTGTAGTGGCTTTCCAAGTTTCTGTTGCCAGGTATACTTTAACTCATAGGCATAACCTTTTATGCATCTGGTGCTAGCTTATGGGTCAGGAGCAACATGTGTATGTGTACCCACACACAAGTGATTCTTTTTTGTCACTGTGAGGGTATGGAGTACGTTCTCTCCATCCACTCCCCTGTATTCCCATTAAAGACTGCTTTTCCAATTTAAGGAGACAACAGTCCGCATCTGGATCTTGGAGTAGGGTGAGGATGAAAAGATTTGTGTGTAAAATGTTACAGCTTCAATTCTTGAAGAGCTGCTGTTGTTCAGTGTCAGTCAATATTAGACTGGATAGATTCTCTACGAGGTAGCTTCCCATGTTATAAGCTGTCCTGGGCAATGATAATTCATTGGAATTATGGAGTATAACTTTCCTTAATAAATAAAAACAGACTCTGGGGGGTTGCAGACTGTGAAAAATAGTGTGAATTCAGTCCACTTTTAGGGTTAGGGTTAGTGCTAGGGAATCATGGGAATTGTTATTTTTCTGAGACATTGAACCTTCTTTGTCAGAGAACTCTAGTGCCACAATAAAATTCAGTTCCCATGATTCCCTAGCACTAACCCTAACCCTAAAAGTGGACTGAATTCACACTATTTTTCACAGTCTGCAACCCCCCTTAATTTGTTTCCGTTGGAAAGGGAATTTGTCAAGCTTGAAATATTTGGAGTGATGATAGAATGGGGTAGATTAGAAAGTAACTGTATATTGTATAACACAGACTGAAAACTTTTAACTATGCAAGAATCAGTGCATAATAGGGAGGATTATTTTCATTTAAAGGTGTTTTTTAAATTTTAATTTAGTTTCATCTAATACATTTCATTGTCCATCAGTGTGCCCATGTTTTGATTTAAGGAGGGGGTTGAACCGTGGTCCTGATTTCCTTTTTTTTTTATTTTATTACAGCACTGACCATAATTATTTGCTTTCAACCATTTTCTTCTTCTTTGGGATTTGTCTTTTAGACATATTAAGTTGCAATGTTAGCACATTTACTTGAGAATAAATCCCATTGACTGTCAAACCTCAGTGGCTGTTAAAAAAATCTGAGTAGACATGCTTCAGATTGCACTGTTAGTACTGATTCAGTCAGCCAAGTTTTTGAGATTTTACCACAAATGTAGAAAGCTCCACAAATACCATATTCTTCATTTGAGTATTTTTAATTTAAGTGTCTGTATCTAAGCTACATTTGTCTTCCTATAAATAAATGATTTCTTAAGTTATGAGAAGAAACTATGCAAATTCTTGTAGCCAAAATGAAGGAACCCTGGTGGCACAGTGGTTAAATGCTGGTACTGCAGCCACTGTGTTGTGAGTTCAATCCCAGGGCTTCAAGGTTGACTCAGCCTTCCATCCTTTCGTAGGTCAGTAAAGAGTACCCAGCTTGTTGGGGGCAATTGCCTCACAGATTGTAAACCACTTAGTGAGTGCTGAGTTCACTGATAAGCAGTATAGAAATGTACATGCTATAAATACTGCTATAAAATTGGATTGGTTGTTAATTTTTCCATTTTGTTTTCTCTTCTTTGTTTTAACTTATTTTACAAGCTGCTTTGGATCCCATATTGTGGGAAAGGTAGGATAACAAGGAAGAAATGAAGAAAGAAAGAAATGCATAACTTTGAAAAGGAAATACTAGCTCTTGCTCTAGTTCTAATTATTCAGAAGTACTGTTAACCTTTAATGTACCACTGTTTGCAGTGCTGTGAATTTAAATTGCCTTTTGTTTTTTTAAAGACAGTTTTGTTTCTTAAAATGAATTCCGCACCTATATCTGTTCTATCTGCTGCTGGTTGATCTAAATGTAGATGAAAAATCCCAGCCTTTTCCCATTTGGAATTACTTCTAAATCTTAGCTGCAGCTTAAGAATTGTTTCTTTCAATCTTGGTGCTCATTTGTTTTCCATCTAAGAGGACAATGCCTTTGTTCTTTAATGGTTTTGGAAACCAGATGGCAAATAATGGCAGAGCTTAATAGCTGTCAGGGATCACTTGAGGTGGGAAAAAACAATAGAAAAATTATTGCTAAGCAGTAAACATTACATTAATGGGGTAATGGAAAATTGGGAAGTGGGGTGTTTACTGGCATCATTTTGAAAATCTTATCTATATTTTGTTTACATTTTGTTTTTAAAAAATACTTTTAATTTTTCATTTTATATTCATTTTGTTTTTAATTTTTTTAAAAAAATAATTGTTGTGGCCTTCATGTTGTTTTTCAGTTATGGTGGTCCTAAGGCAAATGTATCCATAGGTTTCCTTGGCAAGATTTGTTCAGAGGAGGTTTGCCTTTGCCTCCCTCTGAGGGGCTGTCCACATGGGCAAAAAGACATGTGTTCCCCTCAGCATTGTGTCATCCTGTTTGGACAATGTCAAGATTGGGCAGACCGGATGCCAGTCTGCCAGTTCTGGGCCAATCCTGGCGCAAAGGGACCTTAGCACAGGTCAAAAAGTTTTTAAAAATAGCTCTTAATTTATGTGCTGCTCTTTTGAGTACACACTTACTGTATATGCTCATGTATAAGTCGAGAAATTTTAGTCAAAAAATTGACTCCAAAATCCTGGATTGACTTATCCATGGGTCAGTGTAAGTACTTCCAACTGTTATAAAAAAGGGAAGCATCCCCTGCTGAAAGGCAAGAGTATAATCTGTCCTGGAAGCACTGACCCCCTTCTAATCTCTCATCCATCCAGTGTGAGCACAATTATGTCTGCTAGAATTTTGTAAGTTCTTTAGCATTGTTTTCCTTTGCTTCATCCTTTAGATTTTTTGGTTACATGCCCCTAAGTTTTACCCGCAATTTATCCATGGGTCATATCAAAATCCATAATTTTGGCCCCCAAACCTGCCTTCGACTTATACATGAGGTTGACTTATAATCGAGTATATACGGTAATTCTTCTGTTCAGTCCGTTCACTTTGGAAGCAAAATTATAAATAAATCAAAGTCTTGCAAACACTCTATAATTTAAAGTTGGGGGCTAGAATGTTAATGGAAAAACACAAATGTGTTCTTGGCTTTTGCTTTATAGCATGATGATCCTTCAGCTGAACTCTGTCCTCATATAAATCAATGCTAGGAAAAATATCCAGGTTCCCTGTTGCATATTTTAATGTTCAGCCAATTAATTTTTTTTAGGCTGGTGTACTTTGGACATATCATGAAAAAAGATGAATCATGGGAAAAAATAATGCTAGGAAAGGTGGAGGGAAGTAGAAAGAGAGGAAGGCCGCATGCTAGATGGATGGACTCTATTAAAGAGATCACGAGTGTGAGTTTGCAGGAGTTGGGCAGAGCAGTGAAGGACTGGAGGTCTTGGAGATGTCTCATCAGCAGCGTTGCTATGGGTTGAGATTGACGCGAAGGCAGTTAACAACAACAACAACAACAACAACAACAACAAACTTCATTATTAGCAATTCTAGTAGTGACCTTTTGAGGGCAGTGGGTGTTCCGTCCATGTGTACTCCATCGTTTGAAGCCTCAAAGAAAAAGCTGATACTGAAAGCAGGATACCGGATTGTGGTAGAGAAAGATATCATGAAGATTTAGTTTCCTTATATTTGAGTACTATATTCTATTTGAAATTGATTTTTCTTTAAAATGTGCTTCACTGCTTATCTTTTACAAGGAAATCTATCATGAGCTTCCTTTGTTTTATTTGGGTTGGGATTGAATGCATGCTGAATAATTTCAAAACAATTGTTAATAGAAGAAACAATGCAGAACAGGGTCATGTAGGCCATGATGTCCATGTAAGTGCTGGACTCAGTCATAAATATCCAGATTCTAATCCATATTGTGTCATGGAAATTCTTTGGTCATCTTGTGCCAGCTGGTCTCCCTCAGCCTCATTTATTGCTCTTGTTCTTACAAAGATAAAATGGAAAAGAAGGACTGGAAATACAGGTTGAATGTTCCTTATCTGAAATGCTTGGGACCAGAAATATTTTGGATTTTATTTATTTATTTATTGGATTTTGGAATACTTATTTGCATATACATACATAATGAAATATCTTTGAGATGGAATCCAAATATAAGCACAGAATTCATTTACATTTCATATACACCTTACACATACCCCGAAGGTAATTTTATACAATATTTCTTAATAATCTTATGCATGAAACAAAGTTTGTGTACATTGAACCATCAGAAAGCAAAGTTGTGACTGTCTCAGCCACCCATGAAAAAAAAGTTTTTGTTTTTGGATTATTTAGGCTTTCAGATTTTGGAATTTTGGATAAGAGAGATTCAACCTGTATACGTAGAAATACAATGTACCTGCTATATCAGCAGGATAGTTATCCATGGACTAGAGGTCATGCAGATCAGCCCACCCCCATATTAGCCAATGGCGGCGCATGTCCATGGGCATGCCAATGCAGATGTGCACACATCACCACCCATTGACTAATATGAACTTGAGCTCCGGCCTTTTCCCTGTGCACCGGTGGGTGGGTGGGGGGCATGATCCCCATGTTTAGGAAGGACCCACTGTAATAAGCAAGAGGAAACAGTAACAAATCCAAGCTGATGACCAAAGTGGGGGAAAATCCTTAAGACTAATGTGTCTGGTTAGAGCAGGGGTAGGCAGCCTAAGGCCCGGGGGCTAGATGTGGTCCCCTGAGGCCTTTGGACCGGCCCCAGGCCAGTCCTATCGCTGCCGCTGCCCCCTGCCGCCCGTCATGATATTGATTATTGTTGTTATTACTTGTTCTTGTGGTTTTCTTGTAAAATCTCCACAGGGGTTTTGCCATGGCTTTTCTGGGGCTGAGAGAATGTGCATGCATATATTTTTAAATTTTTTAAAAAATTTTAAAAATTTATTTATCTATTTATTTATTTTTGGTGCTTTAGCCCCCTAATTGTCTGAGGGACAGCAACCCGGCCCCTGGCTCAAAAAGGTTGCCTACCCCTGGGTTAGAGAATTGGATTAGGAATGAGTTCCTTTAAGATCTACTCATTTGTAGAAGCAAGAGAGCAGACCAGGACCCAGTTATAACTGCTAGTTATGATGTGGGACAAGCAAGATAAAAGGTCAATACAGTGGGCCTTTCCCATACTTGAGGGATCCATTCCAGACTCCCCTCCACTTAATGGAAAAACGTATATGCTTAAGCCCCATTGAAAATAATGGCTGAGTGTGGCGTGGACGCGTGCGCCATTTTATCCTCTCAGACTTGCTGTACAAAGCAGCATGTGGCAAACCCGTGTATGGCACAAACAGACTGTACCTACATCCAAAGCAGCAATAGGAAAGTGAAAATGAAAGCTTAAATAATAAAACATGTACTGCAGCAACATTCTTGTATTGCAAGCAAGAGATCATGAAGTGGTTTGGAAATGGATAAAATAAATTACCGTATACACTTGACCATAAGTCAAGCTCATGTATAAATTGAAGGCAGGTTTTGACACCAAAAATTATGGATTTTGATATGAGCCATGGATAAACTGAAGGTAAAACTTAGAGACACATAACAAAGAATGTAAAGGATGAAGCAAAAGACAATGATGCCAAAGAACATATAGAATTCCAACAGCATAACTGTTTGTGCTCACCCTGAAGGCTGGCTGGCTGAGAGAGTAGAGCAGGGGTAGGCAACCCAAGGCCCGGGGGCCGGATTCGGCCCCCCGAGGCCTCTGGACTGGCCCAGGCTGGTCCTGTTGCCCCCGTCACCCCCTGCCGCTGCCGCCCGCCATGATAATATTGATTATTGTTGTTATTACTTGTTCTTGGGGTTTTCTTGGCAAAATCGCCACAGGGGTTTTGCCATGGCTTTTCTGGGTCTGAGAGAGTGTACATGCATATTTTTTTAATTTAATTTTTTAAAAAAATTTTATTTATTTATTTATTTATTTATTTTTGGTGCTTCGCCTCCCCCGATTGTCTGGGGGACAGCAACCCGGCCCCCAGCTCAAAAAGGTTGCCTATCCCTGGAGTAGAGGGTGTATGTGTCAATGCTTCTTTTAGGTTCTCTGAGGAGGGATTAAGCTCATCTTTCACCAGGGGATAGTTTTTTGATAAAAGTTAAAGTACAGTATTTATATTGACCCATGAATAAGTTGACCTAAGTTTTTTGGGTGAATTTTTTGACTAAAATTTGTAGACTTATTCATGAGTATATACAGTAATATGGACAAAGAGATAGCTATTTACAATAGTGCGCCTTGCTAGTAATATGGCTCTTAGCGAGGTCCCTTGTGTTTAGGGAATGGCTAAAATAGTTTTGATCCCCAGTCACTGGTGCTCTTAGGGTTTAACTTGGTGCCATGTGTCAATCAATTCAGTCAATTAAATCATCTACAATAAATTTAATTTGGTGTCCTTGTTGCCATCCTGCTGACCAGAACTTAGTTACCTACAATAGTAAAATAACTAAGTCCTGGGCTGGAGTGGGAGTGAGAACAGTGGAGTCACCCCACCCTAGGTTACCCCACCCAGTAGCATGTGCTGTCTACTGGTTTAAGGTTTTGTAAATGTTCTTCTTGCCCAACATGTTCCTCTGACATAATATATCTTGCTTTGCCTGTTTTAGGTGTGTACTTCACTGTAGGTTTGACTGATAAGCTAATCTGTTAGGTAGTCATATAGTGTGCCCTGATCTGGAGCATTGGGCTAGACCACATGTGGGCAACTGTGGGAGTCATTTTAGCCATGCAGGAGAGCTTGCACTCTCCACTGCACATGTTCTTGCAAAGACAACAAAAATAAATCAATTTTTTGCCCCCAAATGCCCTGTAGGGTAGATGGGGGTGTGTTTTTGTTAGGGTTCCCTCAGAGATACTAGCATATCTGATGTGTTGGGGAGAGTCTTGGCACACCTGTAGCTCCATTGGTGTGGCCCCAGTTGTTTGTACTGAACAATCATCTTCCCTAGATAAGAGATGAAGCAAATGCTCTATGACTATTGGAAACAATGACAGTCACCCATTCTATGAGAGACATTCAAGGCAGCTCAGACACTAGGCTCTGTTCATGAATTTAGATTATTCTTCTATGTGCCCCCCCCTCCAGTTTTGATTCCATGACTTCTGACTGTATCCTGGCTCTTGACCTTTAGACTGCTAATCAACCACTCAGCTTCTCATTTCCCAAGTGAACTAGGACAGTGTTTGGATCTTCCTGGCTCCCAAGAAGGCATTTTGGGGCATTATAAGGCATTTTTTTAAAATCATAACAGTTCATTTTGCCCCCTGAATGGTTGGGAATGGGCTCCATATGTGGTAGCCATGCCCTCCACACATCTAAAACTTGATTTCTTTTGGCATTTTGGAGCAGAAATTATTTTTTGACCCCTGGGGTGCTACAGGCCACAAAAATGGCCCTGGGAAGCTTCAGGTTGTATTTTGCCCACACCTCATTTAGACTACGTGGCTTTTATGACTCTACAGCAGGGGTTGGCAACTTCTTCTTATTTGGGGCCGGTCCACTGGTCTCCAGGTCTTCCGCAGGCCGAGGGGGTGGAAATGGCACCATGTGCGCTTGTGCATGTGCACATGCACAGTATGCCAGAAGTACTGTGCATGTGCGAGCAAGTTGCGGCTGCCATTTTGTTTTCCAAAATGGCGGCCACAACTCGTTTGCACATGTGCCGAGTACTGTGCATGCACAAACGAGTCGTGGCCGCCATTTTGGAAAACAAAATGGTGGCCATGACACGCGTGGCGGCGATGCATGCGGTGGTAGGCGGCGGCGGCAGCAGGACTGGCCTGGGGCTGGTCCAAACGCCTCAAGGGGCTGGATCTGGCCCCCGGGCCGTAGGTTGCCGATCCTTGCTCTACAGTCTGTATGTAGCACAGGGACATATGGAACTACTGCTTCTTTTTAATACCTTCTAATACATATTCAGTCTTTTTTTTTTTCAAGATGGGACCATTGTTAGACTTACAGAGCAAACAAGGTGATAGCTTGTTTAATATTTGCCAGTTAATCTTTAAAGTGCTGTAAGTGACCTTTGGAGTTGGAGAACATTTTAAGCCTAGATGTTCCCAGGAATGTTAAAAAGTGCATACCAAAGCCAGTATTAATCAAGTAAATCCGAATGTTCTTTAAAATAAATGGACAGAGAGCTGTATTTACCTCAGTGTAACAGAGCATGACATTATGTTAGCTAATTTTGAATTAGCTAACATAAGGAGGGTGTTAGTTTTGTTACTCTGGTTATAAGGCAGTAGTAAAAAGCCACTGGCAGTTCTGTCCAGAACTTTCTGCTGAGATACATAATAAGATTTTTTAAAAACTATGAAGGATGAATCATTTCAGAGTGTGGTAGTTGTAAATGGAAAGAAGCCAATGAAAAATAAAATAGGCAAAACTTCTTTTCTTAGATTAATACTAAGTGTTCATCTAATAAAAATGATTTGTATTGGATCAAGATTTGAAATAGAAATGTTGGGTAAGTGCTAGATATAATCATGGAAATTATCATTAAAATATGACTTTTTTCCTTTGGTGCTAGAAACATCTAGCACCAAAAATTGTTCATAATGTATCTGGCGGCTAGATTTTCTGTAGAGCATTTTCTGGCATCCCATGAAAATCTACCAGAATAATGTAAGAAGTGGCTAATACATATTTTTATACAATGGAGACATGAACACAGAGACCAGCTGCTTTTTATGTAATATATTTTTTATAATGAAAAGGTACGTATTTGCAAGATTTTATTGGTTTAGCATGTTTAGTGTTTTTGAAAGAAAGGTTAGGGGTGGCAGAATATTCTAGAGGCTTAATGTTTATCTCAGAGAAATGGGAGTAACATTACTTTGGATCATCCTGATATGTAACCTGTACTCAGGACAAGAGGCTGCTATCACAAGTAAGTATGGAGAAACAGAATGGCTTGCAATCAGAAAAGGGGTCAGGCAAGGTTGCATGGGAAACATTTTCTGAACAAATCCTGCTAAGAAAATCCCATTATAGGGTTGCCTTAAGTCAGAAGTGACTTGAAGGCACACAGCAACTACAACAAGACTGCATACTTTCACCCTATTTAATCAACCTGTATGCAGAAAACACAGGCAGAGCAGGCTTAGACACAGAGGCTGGAGGAGTGAAGACAGGAGGTAGGAACATTAACAACCTAAGATATGCAGACGACACAATACTACTAACAGAAACTAGTAAAGACGTTGAGCAATTAATGAAGAAAGTCAAGGAGGAAAGTGAAAAGGTATGCATGATGTCGAACATTAAGAAAACAAAAATAATGACCAGGGAAAATATAGAAGAGTTCATATATTAACTTGTATTAAAATGTTTTTATCTTTGTATTGTTTTAATTGCTTTTTATTTGTTCATCACTTTGAGAATGCTTATGGGCTAGGAGGTGATACAGAAATTAAAACAAACAAACAAACAAACAAACAAACAGTGTTAGTGTGTATTATTTTTTGAGTCCAAAGGAGGCATGCTTCGGCTGTATGTAAGGGAATGATAATTCTTGTTCTTTTTCATGCTTTTAAAGAATGCTTGTTGTGGGAAATTTTATTCTTTTACTAGGGCTTTTTACTGTTCTTATTATAGACATTATTTGGCTGAGGCAGAAGATTATATTTTCAAAATCAGCAATAAGTTACACTTTTGCACTATAAATATATATCATGGTACTTGGAGAGACCGCACCCTTCAGCAGTTGGACCAGTTTCCAAATAATGACTCATACTCTCAGTGGAAGTGTGCAGTTTTATATAATAACTTTCAAAACCTGAATCTTAATAATGTAATCTACAAATATATTGAGTGTTCCAATGCATGATTCAATATATGCATATTAAAACTTAGTCCCAAATGCTGTTTCATGGTATTAATCACTTTCAGGATAAAAATCTACATAATTTTGATGAATGTTTTTAAAAAACCTTGTTTCTTCATTAGATACAAAGAGACCTCTTAAGGAAAACAACACCTTTATCCAAAAGCACATAATCACTCAGCCATCATGAACTAATTGATACGGGTAACTATTTATCTATTAATTCATTTCCAGGCTCAATGAAATAAGATAAACATAAAAGGCATCCTGTCTAAATTAAAGTGAGCTGCCCCCTGGATGTACCCTAAAGGCACAAGATCATCTCTGATCTTGGAAGCTGAACATGGTAAGCCCTGGATAGTACTTGGATGGGAGTACTACAATGAATACCAGGTGATGTACAATGAATACCAGGTGATGTAGGCTATATTTCAGAAGAAGGAACTGGCAAAACCAACTTTGAGTATTTCTTGCCTAAGAAAACCCTATGAAATCCATAGGGTCACCATACATCAACCAACAGCTTGAAGGCACATAAGCACACATACTCTGGATATCCACCTTGTCTATCCACTTTGTGAAACCTTGAAAATGAAGAATGGACCACTGTAGAGCCCAATTCTTGGAATGAAAGGCACACAGTTGTGGATTAGAAGTGAGTGACCAACACTGAAACCTATCTAACCAAGTGTCAATGGAAAGATCTTAAGAACTGCATTAGATACATAAAGATCTAGCTTAGATTTCAGGTAGCGATATGAAGATCTGTCAACTCGTTGTTTTGTTCTTTACAGTCTCAGTAGCATTGTTC
>CM034703.1:277263371-277275159 GCA_020142125.1 Phrynosoma platyrhinos
GTCGTCTTATACACCCAGTCGTCTTATACGCCGGAAAATACGGTATGTCTGATTTTCCATAGAATATGGGAGGTCTTAAAAGACTTTTAGTGCTAAGAGAGCAACACAAGCAAGCAAAACAGAGGTGAGCAGTGTCTCCTAGAGTATAAGCATAAAAATGTGTGTAAGCATAAAGAAAGGATAACGATGTTCAGTTAGACAAACATATTATTCAGGGCTTTGTTGCTGATTAACCTTAAATGTATTGAAGTTTTAAAAACTAGACTGCCAGGTCACATTTGCACTCGAGCATATGCATCAACTGCCAAGCTGTTGATTGAGTTCAGTTTTATGAGCAGAAAATCAGATTCTAAAGAGCCATCTGATGGGATCAACAAATATGCAGCTTAATGCAGATATGAATTTGCTCATAGCACCTATCTAATTAATGGTAAGAGGAATTACCTAAGACCTGTTTATACATGCAGCAGAATGTATTTGTAGAATGGACTGCACCAGTTATTTCTGCAGGTAATATGCGTTTAAAACAAAAAATCACTGCAAATGTAAAGTTCTAGTAAAGATGGAATAGGTTGATGTGAATCAGAAATGGTAAAAATCTGAAAGCATCTGACAAACCCCATATATAGTTATTGAGTACTTATTGAGAATTTGGATCTAGCATAAATGGCAAAGTTGACAAATATTATTGAAGTAGATGGGGGGGATATATTTACTAAGAAATTAAGGTGTTCATTATACAGTGGAATGAAAATATATAAGACAATATTATAACCTTGCATCATTAGGAATAATTTAATGTGAGTGTGAAAATATGCGCAGGAGTATTCATAATGGTAGTGGTTCATGGATTAAGATTGCTATCATATTTTGTTTTGTTTATCTAACCCACTTTTCAGGGTGATATAGTAGTAGCAAATTAAAAGTTTGGTTAAAAAGCAAAATATACTAAAATAATCTTAGAATAAGTACATTTCCAAAAGCTTTCTAAAGTCTAGCAAACAGGGATTGTTTGGCTTTCAGGATGAGGGTATCACAAAATTGTAGGAAAGAAGAAATATATATAGTTGTTGATGCTTAATTTCTTGTATAAGACTAATTTGTGTTAAAAATGTCACAGAGACATTTTCTCAACTCTCAATTAATAGGGAGATGCTTTTGTATGTGAGATCCTTCAAAAGTAGTGTTTTTCAAACTTTACTTTGTCATGGCAAAGTCCATTATGTTGCCTTATTCCTATCATAATTCTTTTGAATGTTTGTAACCAGAGGAGTGTAAGATGGCTGGCATGTTGTTTCACTCACATATGAAGAAGATAATAGAAGTGGATAGAGAAGCTAAATTTGAGCGTTTTAAGAAGGAGAAATCTGATAACAGTTTTTATTAAAGAAGTAGAACAAGTTTTTAACCCTGTCTCTGTGTCATTCTCAGACACAGAGTTTATGGTTTGTACAGAAATGCTCTGTAACAGACTCAGTTCTTTACTTATCCATGTTTCATTGTTTTTTTTAAGAGAGAGCACAAAATTTCATAGTACCTCTTCACTGATGCCAGTAATCCAAAATTGGGTACATTATACCCATTTGGAGAGTCCTGTTCTTTGTGAATTCATAGGGTTTCTTCAAAGTATTTGACAGTTTTAACATTTTAAACTGCAGCATATTCATCTCATAACTTTCTCACAAACGTCTCATAATGTCAGAAAGCATAGGTTAGTCATTTGCACCCAAAGACAGTGCAGGAATTTTTATTTATTTTTGCTATTTTACTAGCAAATGTTAAGCTCTAGTGGCATATCTGCATAATGCAGAAGTGGAAGCTTCTTCTTGCATCAGCACCACTGTAGGATTCTCCTGGGGCAGAACTGGCATGGTTATTTTAGAGCAGGGGTCGGCAACTTTTTTTGCTGGGGAGGGGAATGGTGCTGGGGCCGGGCGCGCGCTTGCGCTTGCCCCCCCGCACGCCTGCACACAATGCCCATGCCGTGCACATGCATGCGCACATGGGGGCGCCATTTGGGAAGGCCCAACGGTGCTGGCGGCGTGTGCATGCTCATACCACCACTGCAGTTGGGCGTTCCAAAATGGCGCCCGCTGCCGTGTGCATGTGTACGTAAGCGTGGGCACCATTTTGGATGCGGGCCATAGGTTGCCGACCCCTGTTCTAGAGTCTCTTATCAATATTTGGCTCTTTTCAGAATGGGCTATGTAACTTTAGCTTCAGTTCCTAGAAAACTAACCCAAAGAAGACAGACTATGGATTACTAGGTTAAGAAGAGAGAGAGAAAGAGTGGTTTTTGACTGTACAGAATAGTCATGCACTTTCCTACTTTAAATTAGTTATGTCTTTGATTTAAAAGTAGAGTATTCTATGGTTTAAGAGCAAATAAGATAACTGTGGAAACTTAAAAGCTGTTCACTCCAAAAGTTGAATTATTTTGAGGGTACAGATTTAAGATCCTCTAGGGATGGCTTTATTTAGTCCCACCACCATCATGGGCATGGTGAAGACTCAGGAGAGAGACTTTTTGGTGGCTTCTCCCAGACTTTTGAATTCCCTCCTACAGGAAACTAGGTTGGGCCTCTGCTCTCTCTCCACTGACAAACTTTGGTGTTTATCCAGGCCTTTGAGTGTTAGCTGTTTGTTGCAGAATATTTTTTTACTTCATAGTGTGTTGTATTTTTTGTTGTTGTTGTTGTTGTTGTTGTTATATTAATACTTTCATTAATAGTTAATACTTATATTAATAGTTTTAAAAACTATCTAAATTAGTGCTGTTGATATGGTTGATTGTTTTTTGTTGTTTTAACTGTATTTTGCTGTAACTGTATTTTGTTTTAACTCAAATTGTGAGCCTCACTGAGTCCTGTGTTGACAGAAAGGGTTAAGTAATAAATAAATAAATAAATAAATAAATAAATAAAGGTACTATGATTTGGCACAATTAGCTTTCTCTGACCTAAAAAGTGATAGAATTCATAATAATCTCTCAGCCATAGAACAAATCAGTGTAGAAAAATTATATTCTGATTCAGTTATGTAGACAACTGACAATAAAGAATAGACAAAGCAATCTAAAACCATTTTTCTGGCTTTTTTGTTAAAATAAGCAGAACAAATTGATCTAAATTACTACCCACAAACCACTGAAGAATGTGCTGATATAGACTGTAATATTGTATTGATTTAACTGAGGTGAAGGAGCAACATAGAGGGCTTGGGGGTTTAGTAGGAGGATGAAGTAGAGGAAATATGGGTGAAGGAAAGTTCAGAAGTTCAATACAAGGGGTATCATAATGTTTTAATTATTACCTTTAAAAAAATTGACACAAAGTTTGTTTTGATTTGTAGTTGTTAACTTATCTCTATGTATTCACCATCCAGATTTACACATTTTCCCCAGCATTTCTTCCAAATACTGTTTTCTACCCAGAGTACAATTTACTCTGACAATAATGACACTGACAAAATTTCAACAATATACGATAATAACTTTCGGGTTATTAGTATTTTACGATACCCCCTTGTACGTCTCCATCTTACACTTTAGTCACTTCTGGCACAACCTGTAAGAAAAATAAAGGACATAATGAGCTGATTTTCTCAACATCATGCACTTAGGGAACCAATGATGACACTGACAAAATTTCATCAATATACCATAATAACTTCTGGGTGATAATTATTACTTTACAATACCACTTCATATTGTTAAAATATAAGCTTAAATCCAGTTGCTAGTCCCAAATGGAATAGTTCATTGAATTCATTGCTAAATGATAAGTTAGCACTTGTATAAAATTACTTGAGTCAGTGGGTTTACTCTGTTTGTGGGCTAGCAATTGAATTTAATCTTGACAATTTCAAATGTTGAAATATATACAGGCAAGAGGCTGGTAAATGCAGACATACTGTTTATGGTAACCTTGGTGAGGTCATGTGTGCCAGGTCCAATCCTTCTGTCATTCATGTATTTCTGGCTGGATATTAGAATAAGATGGTTAGATACAAACTTGTAACATGGGTCCTTACCTAAACTCTCTTCATGTATGCTGTCTTATGAATAATCATTCTTTCAACAATAAAAACAACAACAAATATATCTGAAGTTAAACTTTAACCAACACAGAGAGTTTTATTTATTTACTAAAAGCATTTCTACTCCATCCTTTAGAGGGAAAAATTTCCTAGAGTTGCTTGAATCTATTTTTAGTACGTAATAATTTACTTAAAAGAGGAATCTGAGAATACTTGCCATTTTGTAATGTTTTCTTTGGCCCTAATAACCCTTGTCACCGTATTGATTTTTTTTATTCTGATGGAAGTCTGAGAACAAATTAAGGACAGATTCTTTTGCCATTAATTTTGCTAATGTCTTTCAAATTTAGGACACCTATTTTTCCTTGAATAAAAGCTCTTATTGTTATAAAGTATAAGCCACAATTTTTTTTAAAAAAATCTACTCTTTTTTTTTTTGTAAGTTGTCTGAATTTGATGGGTGCTAATAGTGAGGATATCTGACTGTCTTTTGAAAACATTAGTGTTGCATGGTCATCTAGCCACTGTTTTCATTATCAGTTGCCACAGATCTTTAGGAAATTCATGGAATCTCATCATATGCTGAAACAATCCATGTGGGGGTCATATAAGCTACCTGTACTTCTCCTCCATTGATCTGTGCCTGATCAAACAGCCGGGTATTGATGTCCATGGCAGAAAGTCTTGCTCACTGTCTATACATCAAGAAAATATGGGGATGGTCTTTTGGTGTGTAATGAACTCCTTTATATGAGGTGGGTGGTCCTGATTGAACCAAATCCACTTTCATGACTTGCATACACTTAAATGACTATAGATGGAGCCCTTGACCATGCCATTCAAATATACAGCCAGCCCTGTGTATTCGTGGATTTTTTTATCCATGGCTTGAAAATATTTTTAAAATGTATACATTCAAAATAGTAAAGCGTGATTTTGTCATTTTATATGAGGGAATCTATTGTACTGTGCCATTGTATTTAATGGGACTTATGCATCCATGAATTTTTGGTATCTACTGGGTATCCATGACCATTGGCCATGATGGTATCCATGACCATTGATATCATAACCTTTGGCATCCATGATCAATGGCCATGATGGTAGGGACTTCTGGAACTTGAAATCCAAAATATCTGAGAACCAAAGGTTAAGTGGTATAAACACCGTGGAGGAGAGAAGTGATGGTTCCTCATATGTTATTACTGAAATGTTCACTTTCTCTAGTACTGTATATTGCTATCGCAGAAATTCTGCTATAATTATTGTGAAGATAAGAAAGCTCACCCATAGCCCTGAAAACTGAGAGACTAATGCCCATCACAATTGAATGCTTACATTAATGCTTACATTAAAGGAGTGGAAGGAGACCTTTGGCTTCTTCAGTTCAGCCCTCCTCTAATTTCCCAGATGGCTGTGCCCCCTTCCCCATGAAGCCCTTTGACAGTTTCCTAGCTTTTTTGTGTATAGTTGGGCCTTTGGTATCTATTGGGGTTTGGTACCAAGATGCCAGTGCCCTCCCAGATAACCAGAATCCTTAGATGCTCAAGTTCTGTTAAATACAATGGCCTAGTAAAATGGTGTCCCTTACATAAAATGGCAAAATCAAGCTTTGCCTTTTGAAATTCATTTTTTTTAAAAAAACATTTTCAAGCTGTGGATGATTAGTTCCATGGATGAAGAATCTGTGGATATGGAGGGCCGACTGTAGTTCCCTGCCCCCTTTCTAAAAGGTTGAAATACCTCTCCTTAGATTTAGTTACCGGCAGTAAGAGCTTTAAACCAAAATATGATGATATTTTTGGGTGTACCATTATGCCTTTGGTTCCACCCACGACTGGAATGCATTCCTGAAGAAACTCTCTGACATTGACTTTGGCCTTTTCATTTTCAATTATTCCACACCCTGGAGTTAGAATGAAGACTTAGTACTTGGATATAATCCACACTTGAATTAAAACTTTCTGCAAAATGCCTGGCAATAGTTGAGTGAAATAATGCCATAAGCTTAATGTAAAATGAAGGAACCTAGGAAGTTCACTATTTTAAAAACTGTATTAGATATTTAGTTTTTCAAATATTTAGATACTTAGTCCGCGTTTGTATTAGAAATGAGTCCATAGCCCAGTGAGGTAATCTGATCTAAGAATTATAAAATAATACTATGAGTAGTCCACAGGTATTTTACTCTTTTATAATGAAAGGAAGCATATTGTATTAATGTTCTGATTGCCTGTTTGTTCACTTGGTGCTGCTTACAGGTATATGCTTATATGATCTTCCTGGCTTCTATACTTCCTGGCTCATATGTGATAATTCAACAAATTTAGCGCTATTGGGAAAGATCAAGTTCTGGGAGTGAGGAGGTGTTAGGCACAATGACAAGAACAATACTGAATGAGAGAGACAGTACCTATGAGTACACTAAAGAAGAGGGATTGGAGTGGTATTTGAGCATTTTTATAGTGGTCATTTGCCAATTTATAGTAATGTTTGAAAGACTTTTAGGAACATAATTGTACTGCACACAAAACCTATTCAAATGCTTTAGAAATCTAAACTCTTAATCTTTTTTTAAAAAAAGAATAGTGTCTTGTAGTTATTTTGACATAGGACTGAAGCCATGGATCTCAGTTATTCATTTCTAAATACTATTTACATTTTGGTGCTCTACATTATAGGTAAATATATGCTATTGCATTCCATAACTTTTAAACAAATAAAAAGGTAGCTGTTTCACTTGGTTAATGCAGTATTTGTGTTACCTGTTTTCCTTTTCTTTTCAGAAAAATCTGTTTTTCCACCCAGATTCTTGAAGCTTATTAAAAAGTATTTACTTTTATGCAAACATTTGTTAAAAACATATTTTATGAAATCCTGAGTGAGCTGCAGAACTAATAAATGTTCTTTTTATAAGGGTTTATTGAGCCTCCCACCTTCCACAATTAATTAACATATCAATTATGTTAATTGTGTATTAACACAATTTCCTTCACTCTTGCCTATGGGAGGGCAGGCTGCACCAAGTGACCCCCTAAGGGGGTTACACCACTGTTCCCCACACATCTGACTTGTCGCAGAGATGGGCTGTGATGTTCACCTGTGTCCCTTTAAAACGCTGGAGCTCAGTGGAAGAGATAATGCACGGGGAGAGGCTCAGTGGGAGAGACAGGAGAGGACCCAGGTTCTTGTTTTTTGTTTAAAATACATTTTCAAATTTTATTTTTTTAAAAAAAATATTTTTTTTATTTTTAAACATTTTCTTTAAAATATCATGCCTTACCAAATTTTCACTTTAACCACATTAAACTGTTTACATGTAAATACATTTAGGCTCTGCATATGATATTGTAATTTAAAGGTATAACTAATTTTAGTAGTTGTTTATGTCTTGCCATTACATTCCGAGATATACAGAAATTACGATTAATGAGTAACATTAGTACAAAAAAATTCCTAAGGATTCTTAATGGTCTGATATGGGAGAGGTCCCTGGCAGGGGTGACCCCATGAGTTACCGAACTGGGTGACGCCAATCCTAGTGACGCTACTGCTTGAAGGCACACAGAACAGTTTTCAAGCTGGGTAGGAGAACCCCTTTCTGCCTCCCCAATTCTCTTCTTCCCTCTATGTGGTTTTTCTTATCTGAAGATAGCTGGTGGGGCAGGCTTATCTTACTTCCCCCTTTTCCCTGTTTTGTTGTTTCATGGGTGTGGGTAAGAGATTCTGAAGACAGCTGTTGTTTACCTTGCTTGTTGTAAAAAGATGTACCCAGCTACAGTAGAATTGTTGTTGTGTGCCTTCAAATCGTTTCGAACTTGTGGAGACCCTAAGGTGAATGGGGGTTTCTTTGCAGGTTTCTCCAGAGGTGATTTGCCATTGCTATCCTCTGAGGCTGCGAGAGTGTGACTTACCCAAAGTCATCCAGTGGGTTTATATGACCCAGCCAGGTTTTGAACCATGGTCTCCAGAATCATAGTCCAACACTCATACCACTGTACCACACTGGCTGCCAGAGTAAAATCCCATTCTTTCCCAGAGCAAATTTTAATGCACTTACTGCAAAACTGCTGTTGCAGTATGGCATCAATAATGCTTTTATATCCTCCCTTCACCAACATGCAGCTAATACTTTGATTGTCACTGCATATGACTGTTTTTGTCCAAATAAGGACTTTATTAATTACAATATTTGTGGTTTCTATTCTCCATTTTTTAATTCTTAGATGACAAAAACTAAGATTCATGGGTTTAGATAGCAAAGGATACAATGGTTTGCAGCTTTTTCTTTAGTTTAGTGTATATTCCTAATTTGTACAGATTAATCCCAGGTGCTGTAGACTATATTCATGGGGTCTCCATAGGTCAACAGATGACTTGAAAGAACATGCACACAAGTCTTTTATATTTTTCAATTTTATAAACATTTCAGGTACTACAGTTGTATATGTCATCTAAGCCATGAGTGAAGTGTTTTGTGGTGCTCAAGCAAAAAAATATTAGCTTTGATATGCAAATAAAGTATTGCATCTATAATCCTTGCGTTCCTGCCTAGAGCTTCATCTCTCAAATGTTTCTCTTTCAATTGGTTTTATAAATAAGTCCCAGAAGTTACTACCATACAAGGAAATATTGTAACTAGCCTACTGACAGTTGCTAGAGGAAGAGCAGAGAGAACTGCATTCTTGTGCTGGGTCAGGAAGAAGGGGCTTTCATTGTCCAACAACCTGCAAATTTTATATGATGGGCTGAAAAGACAATCTGAGTACTCAATCCTTCCTCAATCTGTTTATTTGCCTGCATACAGTAGCTTTTCATCTCTGGACCACTAGCTAGTGTTAAATATAAGGCTCCTTTAAATCTCAACACTGGCCTTTTCCCCTTTTTAAAATCTATTCCCTGTGGCCTTGCCCAATCCTGTCTTTCCATTTTTATATAACCCCACTTTCCCAATCAGCAGCCTCTTGAGGTGGAGGGAACTATTTTTTTTCTTCATTTTATATATCGCTTCATATCGTGCTATGGGGTGTCTAAGCGGTTTACAACTGTAAGCTCATTGCCCCCAACAGTTGGGTACTGATTTTAGTGACCTCTGAAGGATGCAGGCCTGAGTCTAGCCTGAGTCCTGGCTAGTATTGAACTCACAACCTTGTGCTCTATGAGTGAGGGGCTGCAGTACAGGCATTTAACCATAGCGCCACCAGGGACCTTACCTCATACACTAGTAGAATCAGGTGACGGGAATGAGTAGTTCCCCCCACATAACATGTAGTACCTTGGAAAGGAAGTACAGGTGAATGAATTGGGCAGGATGTTAGGGTATTTTTTTACCTTGATTGGTTTTATGGATTTAGGATGTTGTTGTATTTTGCACTGTGGCCAGCACAACCACCCTGGATGTGTTTTCTAGATTTGAGGATGTCTTATTTTAGCCGCAACAAAGGAATCCTAAAGAAGAGGGAGCCAAGGGGCTGAAGTTTTCAGCCCGAGAAAGGGACATGCAGCCTCACATAGGACAGAAGCAGCCTGGATCTCAAGAGAAGTTACTTTTTCTGTTGCTAATACAGTTTACTCTTTGTTTCCCAGTACCCACATGGCACAACAGGGGAATGGCCTCTCCCTGAATTGATATCACAGCCTCACACATCAACATCTTGACAAAATGTAGGCTTGTGATTCTTAACATCATCATTTTTTCTTCTCTATGATTTTAACACCTTTGCTTGATGAAGAAGCTAGTGGAGTTTCAAAAGCTTGCAACATGTATTTTGTGCATTTTTAGTTGTCCCAGTAAAAATATTACTGTTTTGTGGATTTTGGATGTTACTATATTTTGCTGTATTGCCAACACACCTATCTCCGGATATTTAAACAGCAAAATAGGAAAGAATAGAGTCCAATAACAGATGCAGAAGTGGAATTAGTATTTTTAGAGCTCCTTTAAAAAATTACTTTAAAAAGATACCAGTCTTTAAATCAACATGTAAATTCGTGGTGCTATAATTGTTGTTGATTATTATGATTTTGTGCAGCTTCATGTGCTATTCAACAAGCTTTTGTACAAGCCAGCACCCTCCTCCCCTTGGAAGTGTATTTGTTTTATTCCTTGTCTTGTCCATCCATTTTAATTAATCTTGTTATATGCTTTTTCTTTCATAGTCCTGCTCATAGAGCATAATGAAGATTAATTTTATCTTACTGATTGATATTATCTGACCATGCAGTGAAATTGTGTTCGCGTTTTGTATGCATTAGGACAGACCTAAAGCAACCCTATTGTTTTCTTGGTAATATTTGTTCAGACACCATTTGGCATTGCCTCCCTCAAGAGATTGTGATTTGCCCAAGTTCATCTGGTGGATTCCATGGCTGAACAAGGATTTGAACTCTGGTCTTCCAAACTCTAGTCCAAGACTCAAACCGCTACATCACAATGGCTCTCCTGTCTGTCTGTCTGTCTGTCTGTCTATCTATCTATCTATCTATCTATCTATCTATCTATCTATCTATCTCCATCCATCCATCTATCCATATGCTGTTTAGATTTGCGTGTTTGTGGCCTGTGTACCATTCTAACCTTAAATTTGATATTCGTCTTCATTCTAGGTTTTTCTTTGCATGTGGCTTACAGTCTTCCTATGTCTCCCTTACAGTTCTATCTTCAAGACACTAAGAGTAGTAATGGTACCTTTATAAATAGTCAGAGACTAAGCAGAGGATCTGAAGAGAGTCCACCATGTGAAATTCTGTCCGGCGATATAATCCAGTTTGGCGTAGATGTGACGGAGAACACGCGGAAAGGTAAGGGTACGGATCATTTTCCCCCTCCTATTTTTAATTTAAATTTAAACTTTAAATTTAAGATGGAAAGAAAAGCAAAACTATAGTGTTGTAAAATATGTTCTTGAAGGGATTTCTTCATAGAGTTGGGTGGGTACTTTAAAACCTATCTTTTGTTTGGTTTATTCTACCTTCTATTTGTCCAGACAGTGATGCATGTGTAAGGATACCTGAGAAATTCTAAACTCTAGGTATCAGTTCCTTCAAAACTGATTATTGACTAAATTGTAATGACACAGAGTTAAAATTATTGCTGCCAAAATTGCATTCCAGAACTAATCCTTTTCCTTTTGGGTAGGGTTGCCAGATGAAATAAGGCACAGCACTCCCTTCCCAATAATGGTTGTGCAGGAGAGGGGATTTCAGTAATTGTTGCTTGTTTGAGAAGTACACAATTCCCTCCTTCCACAGTTGTGGTTAGTCCCAGAAGCAGTAACTGTGGAGGCAGATTTCATTCAGAATCATGTTGTAGAGGACTGTCTGTATTGTGTTCCCAGGTTGCTCTCCTTACACCATTCAAGTGCTGATTAGGAAACCCAACAACACATACAAATGCCAAACTACATTTAATATATTGTGTAGTTGATGTTGTGTGTCTTCAAAACACTTTTGACTTATGGTGACCCTAAGGTGAACCTATCATGGCATTTTCATAACAAGATTTATTTAGATGAGGTTTTGTATTTCACTAAAGCTGAGAGCATGTTACTTGCCCAAGGTCACCCAGTGGGTTTCATGGCCGAGCAAGGAATCGAACACTGGTCTCCCGAGTTGTTGTCCAATAATCAAACAACTATGTCATGCTGGCTCTCAGTGTTCAGTTTACACTGCATTTATTCTTAGATTTCAAAGATATGGCTACGCTAGTTTGTAGAATCAGTATGTAGAGAGATCTTGTAGCACCTTTGAG
>CM034703.1:277296540-277310858 GCA_020142125.1 Phrynosoma platyrhinos
GTGGTCTCTTTCAACTCTATGATTCTATGATTCTATGATTCTATAACACTTTCACAAGAGGAGTTTTACAGCTTTCAGACTTAAGGGACAAAGAACAGGAGGAATCCCCACTAAACTTTATATATTATAAATAAACATAAAAATGCTTACATGTGGAAATCTGATATTTATTTTGTTCGGTGCAGTTGATATATAGCCATTTTAGGAAGTGTAGGATCGCCATGAGTTGGGACAGACTTGAGGGCAGTTAACAACAATCACATTTGTTTTTGAATGGTAATTAACACAATGTTCCAAAAGTATTGTTTGGTGATGGTACAGTACAGAATATACTTTCGTATAGTGGGATGGACTTAGTTTGTCATTTTGTGAATAGCCTTTGAGAGCATGAACATTCTTGTCATGAACACTTCATGACAATTATGATGAGTAATGTGATGCTGATATGCTCATTTACATTGGGAATGGCAAACGTCAGGCCTTGGCCTGACTCCAGCCCTCTTGGGGTTTGAATCCAACTCACTGGGCTTCCCCAAATGGCTCTGTCTGCTTTCCCATGACACTGTTCTTTTGCGTTTTCTATGCCCTTGTATTATCCAATTCTGCATGCTTCTATAAGGCTTATTATTAGTGGCAAGTAAACTGCAAGTAATTTAAATTCCTCTCTTTTGTCTTTGGCCTCACACACCACTGGAATTCCACACACACACCCTAACCTCTTGGAAATTAAATAGGGCCCTTGATTAAAAGATGTAGACAGTTTAATTTTAACTTTAAATTTAAATCTACATTTGACATAGACAGTTCTACCACATGGCTTTGACGTGAAAGGCCCTTGAGAATTGTGCTCTCCTCCCATTTTATGTTGTAAGATGACAATGGGCAGACAAAACTAGCATTTTACTATGCATATGGAAGCCTACCGTGGTCTGTTCTAAAATTGGCTTTTTACATAACAGAAGATTTTGATGTATGGATAGTTTTCTCTGGTATTTATATAGGCAGCTGAAGGAAGACAAGAAGAAATCCAGCAAAAGGGACAGGTTGAGAAGAAGGAATTGCAACAGAAAATAGAAGAGATGGAAGAAAGAGAGCAGGAACTTCAGGCAAAAATAGAGGCTTTGCAAGCAGATAATGACTTCACCAATGAACGGCTAACTGCTTTGCAAGGTCAGTTCAGTAGTCCAGACATATTTCTATTATACGTTTTTCTTTTAAATTGTGAAATATATATATTTTTTGGAATTCTGTTTACAGTCCGGTTAGAACATCTTCAAGAGAAAGCTCTTAAAGAACACAACAGCTTAGGTAGGTCTAATATTAAAGTACTTTGCTTGATGCTGAATTTGATTGATTAAGTTTTATCCCTTTCTTAGAATAGCAAAACAGTTAAATGATTATACAGAGCAAGAATATCTAAAAATATACTTTCCTCTTATTATAGCTTAATTTCTGAACAGTTGATAAACTAGTTAATAAATGGTTTCAAGAAAATGCCAGTAGAGGGCACTGCTTTTATAGAAAGAGCTTCTTTAGCATTTTTACAGTCACAATATTTCTGCTTTTGGGTGTTGTTTTTTTTGTTTTTTTGTTACATCATTAACATTATATATTTTTTTATATGAAAGAAAAAACATATATTTTTTATTTTTTTTTATCAGAAAGAGCTTCTCTAGCATTTTTACAGTCACAGTATTACTGTTTTTGGGTTTTTTTGTTGTTGTTACATCATTAACATTATATTTAGGTTTGTTCCTTAGTGTTGACATATCTGATATGTAACCATATCTGTTCCTAAGGACATAAATTCTGTTCTCTTGTTTTTCTGTAAATTGGATGATAAAAGCATGCTAGAACATTGCCAAACATTCAGAAATTTCGTTCAGATTTGTAGCAGAAGAGGAAGGTGTAATTGCCTCCGCTCTTTTCTTTTGGCGGTGAGTAGGTAAATAGCTCAAAGGATGACTGTAACACAGTGACAGATCATAGAATAATGCTGAAGAATGCAAAAGGTCTGAATTGAGTCCTTTGCTTACCCAGAGAGGCCTGGAAAAAATATCTGGAAAAAATCTTTGTATCTTTGTACAAGCGGCTCTTGCTTGGAGTATCTTTGTACTCCAAGCAAGAGCTGCTGGTAGGCAGGCAGTGTATATAGTATTGGGTTAGATGGACAAGTTGTTGACTTGGTATAAAGCAAATTCTTTGTTCATACATTTGAAGGGTAGGAGCGCACAATTCACTGGTTCTTCCTTCCCCCAGCTTGGTTCTTCTAAGCAACACAGTTTAGTTCCTCAGAATGTTCCCAGAGTTACTGTTACTCTGAAGAGCATTTTGGTGGGCAGAGTAGGAAGGTGACTGCCTTCAGAGGAGGCTATCATTCTTTCCATATTTGCATCTTAGAATTACACTCATTTCTGGGGACATTATGAGAAATGAAGGCCAGTAGTAGCAAGGAGTGAGAACCATAATAAATTTTGCATTTCTATCATTGAAATTATCCATTGAAAATAATTTAAGTGGCTGCCTCACTTTTGCCCCCTGGAAATGGAGGCAGCAAAGGTCAGTGGGCCTTTCAATTCAGCTCTAAGTGATACAGGAAATTGTCACCTATATATGTAAGCATATTTTACATATTCAGAATTAATATCATTTGTTAATTCTAGGCATACAAGTTGATGACTTCATTCCTAAAATTAATGGAAGCACAGAAAAAGGTAGAGTATCCTGAATAACAACAGTTTTTCTTCCAGTGTTATTTTTTAATTTTGAGCATATTTATTAGTTTATTTGCTCATTTTTATTCTAAAACATAAAAGAAATAAAGTACTGTAGACAAAACTATTAGTGTTTCCTTATAAATTTAAAGAATCTAGTGAACAAGATCTACATATTGTGACACTGGTCTGATTTGAAATCTTTCTCTACCAACAAAGGAAATCTTAATAAACAGGTGCCATGTCTACAGAATATGACAGTTTGTCAGATTGCAGGGAAGTAACTGTATCATACAAGGCAGATAACACCCACACAACAATTTAGGATAATAATCTCTGTTACACTTATATTTTAACTTTGATGACAATTGTAGTCTCCTTAAAATTCATGTAAAACTCCTGCTATTAGATATATCAAAACACTGAAAACATTTCATTTGGGGTGCTAGTAACATCTCCAAAACTGAATAAGGATGAGTAAAGAAGTTAACTTCCAATTGATAAGTCCCATTGAGGTCAGTGGGACTTCTCCCAGCTAAGTGTGTAGCATAACTTTGTAGACCTCAAAACCTTTCATTTGATTGCCTGTTAACACTAATATACCTCTTTGCTAATATGGTACATTGTCCTTGCCATTAAAATTTTAATGCTGTCATGATTTTTAGCATTAACTTTTCCCTAACTAGTCCTTCAACATTAGTCCACATCAGCTGTAGTAAAGATGTGGTGAGAATTAGGATAGAAAAAACAGAACTGAGGTCTCCAGGGTTGGGCCACAGAATTCTGTGCATCCTCTCCTACATCTGCATTCTCCCTACTTCCTTCTACCCAATTTGATATTATGTGACAATTGGTAGCTATAATTTAAATGATTCTTGGTTCTCTCCATACTCATTTTGGTAACCTTATTGAAACCTGGTTATCAAAGTGACTTTAGAAGCCTTCTGAGATTTATTTCAGGGAGAGTTAGCCATTATAACATATGATGACTAATATGTTTAGAAAACCTGAAACTTAGAGGCATGCAAGAGTGTGAGAGAACACTTCTTGTGGACTGGTCCCAATAAATCCATAAATCAGGGGTAGACAATGTCATATGATCTGTGGGCTGCACTATTTTGTATATAACCCAGAACCTTTACATGCTGTGACTATTCTTTTTTTAATTAGAAACAACCAAGGGTAACTTCTGAATGTGTGTGTGGTGTGTGTGTGAGGGGTGTGTGGCAAAAAATTACAGCACATAGCTAGGTCCCTTCGAGGCTTCTGTGAGTGTGATAGCCCATTTTTAAGCCAAATCTTTGGTTGGGGGCAGGGGTTTGGTGATAAGATTCCCTGAGGGTTTGGTAGGCAAAGCAATTTCCATCCTTCACTAAACTATTTGCTTTTCCAAATAAATGAGGCCAAAGTCATGAGTGCTTTAGGTCACAATCACCACCTTGTTTGATCTCAGCAGGTAATGTATGTACAGTATTTTTAGAAATGGCAAATTGTGCCTCATTGAATAGCCCTTTCCTGGAGGTTTTGTTTTTACAAACAATTTTCTTTCCTACTCAAAGCTAAGATTCAAGAGAGCAAGATGTGTACATTTGTTCAACTGTAAGGAGTTGAGTTCTTTTTAAAAGTCTAGTTGTCTCTCCTGCTTTTATAAGCACTTCAAAACAAATCTCAGTTGTTTTCCCAAATTACATTCACACCTATTCAAGCACCTTTTCATCATAGTGGCTCAATAATTGCACTCTTGTTCTTTAAGCCTTTCTAGGAAGTTCCTCATGGCCTTTTAATTGTTTAGTGAGCTTCATATCTCCCCTTCTGTGCCCAGCCCTCTTTTAATGTCACTTAATGCCCATGTTTTCTTCACAATTTATCAGGATCTCTTTTTGCCATGTAACTTTCATTTGCTTCCTACTTAGTTTTCCTAACAAACCTTTCTCTGAATGTTATTGTATTTTCCTCACCCTTGTTTTATCTTCAGTTTCAGCAGTGTTATCAGATTGTAACTGAGGCCATCATTCTTCCATGAGCAAAGATAGGCAGGCTACCCCAGTCTTATTCTCTCTTGTAGCTCATGTGGTACAGTGGCTTTTGTTATTTCCTACTGTGTAAAAGAAGTATATCTCATCCTAGTATTGCCTTTCAAAAATTCACTCATTCTTCTTCTTGCACTTTCTGTAATTTTGACTGCTATTTCACCAGACTTCCTTTAGGAGTCTGCCCAACACCTCCAGTTTCTTAGTTCCTTTCACAGTACCACCTGCTCTCCTGGCTGCTTTGGACATGATGCTTTGCCTCAGGACAAATTCTGAAGGTTGTTGCTGCCCTACCATAAGTAAACAGGCTAGAGAGTCCCATGAGTCTCTTTGCAGTGGTGCATTAGAAGACCTCTCTCTTCATCCCTGTCTGTTGTTGAAAGTCCTGTTCAAATGAACTCATTTTTCTTTTCAAAGCATAAATGTAGTGGCAGTATTTGTTAATGCCTGAGTGGTAAATTGGCAGGTGTTGCATTGGAATGCAGTTGGACATGGAAAACTAGATTTTACCCACCTATGAATCCCATGGGTAGCATTAGGAAAGTCTGTACTTTTGGAAAGAAAACATGCCTCAAGGGATTATTATGTTTCTAAAATGCCATGTCATATCAGGTTTTTGAAAAGAATATAACACAAATAAAACATATTAGTGAATTTCCCCCTCTTAGGCTGTAGTGAGGCATAATCTTGTTCATGGAGCCCCTTAAAAATTTAAAAGTACAGTTCTTAAATGGCAGATACAATGCCTTCCAAGAAAAAAATCTTAAAAGAGAATTGCCTACTAATATTTGAAGATGAATGGGAAGAAAGTTGGACAGCATAGTTGTTTTAAAACATTACACCAATCACCATTATTCTTATTCTACACATCTTAGTCTATACAATATTAAGAAAATATACTAGGTAAATCATGGTATTATTGCAGAGAGATGAAGATATGATACATCAGTTACAGATTATATTAATCTATTTTGGTATTGCTAAAAACAAGCCATTTGAGAAATTGGTGCTATATTATATAAAACAGATGATAGAGTATAAGTGTCCAACGGACTTTATCAGCATTCTCCTTAAATATGTAAAGACTGCACTGAAGGAGTTTATTTGGAATTATTTATTAATCTATTAGTTCATTTATTTTTTAAAAAGAATTACTCTTTCTTTCTGAAGGTTTTTAGGTAATAGGCAGAGCAATTGCAATCATGCTTAACATGCTATGTAAAGTCCAGTGGTAAGCAAATATATGAAACTGGATTTGTTGAAAGATGAAGTACATTCAGTTTGGAATGATAAATTTTGAGGGAATATTTATTCATTACTCACATAAAATTGAATTGGGGCAAAAATACATTTCTTCCAGATTAAACTAATGGTGACTTGTAAAAAAAAAAAAAGTGCACTGTATTTGGTGCATATGAGCTGGCAACATACCTAACAGGCATTGTTGTATATCATAGGGATTAATAAGTTTACATATTTACATCTTCAGTATATTCTGTGTTTCACTGTTGTTTATTGTTAGGATATTTTTGTATCCTCTATTTTTATTTTTGTGCCTTTTTTAAGGAGTCATCCCTTCCCCTGTGTCTGTGAGGCTTATAAATTTTGTTATGAGCACTTAACATGGAGATATGAACTTAAAGGTTTTTCTTTCTTTACTAGAGCTCTTTCTTTCAAAGAGTGGAGGGGACTGCACTTTTATTCATCAGTTCATAGAGTGTCAGAGTGAGTACACAGCATTCATCACATTCACTAAAAAGTTTATAAAAAGAACATCTATCATCTGTGGAGTTCTAGTGGTATTTTTGTGAGATATGATCAGAACTACAGAATTTAAAAAACGATTCAAAAGTCACAGATCACTATAATGAGTGTATTTTAATATATGTTTCCAGGTTAACAACTGTACTTTAGTTATAGCTAGTATTACTATATCAGTAAATAGCTACACCTAGTTAAATAGTTATGTTAGCTATGATGATTCTGCAACCATAAGTAGCTGTAGTAGATCCAGCATGGCACCAAGTGTCAATTTTTTTGTGAGATGAGGTTTACCAAGTAAATGTTAAGTTGTTAACTGAACAATTGGGTGATCATTATCCTTCATTTTCAAAATGAATTTTCTCACACAAATTGCCAAGCATTTTATTCAACACTGGGCCATTTTGTGAACCAGCAGAACCAGTCTCTTTGAGCTGAAATCTAAGCAAGTCATGCACAAAGTAATCCACATCTTGCTAAAGAGGGAGGGTTGTATTAATTTCTCCATGAGTTTGCATCCAGCTCCTCCTCTTTATGCATATGTATTTGGGTGTCTGGATTCATCTGAGTTACTTGAGGAAGTTCTAGTTCCTTTGAGATACATGCTGTCTTACTGTTTAGTACCAGCATGCTGCTGTAGATGAGTGAACTTGCATATCCTTCCATAGTGAAATATAGATAACCAAAAGCAGATTTAGGTTTGGGGAAGATGTGCAGGTTTTCCTGTTCAGTATGATAAAACTGTGTGAAGTCAATATGTCCATCAGGTACTTAAAGCCAAAGTAGCAAATACGTTATATCTTTTAAAGAGAATGCTTATAGCATAACAAGAAAATACTGCCTTCGATAAGAAGAGTTAAGGGGATAGTTACCAGAAAGGTTTTGGAGAAAATCTATGTGATCTGTAAATAATTGTTTAGGATGCTTAAGAAAGCAGTAGATCAGAAGATTACATCAAGTATGTCCTTGTTCTTCATTTCACAGTTTCTTGTATTCATTTTGAGACAGATTCATATTATTCCCCTAAACCTTTTGGTTGCGGGGTAGGCAAATTGTCCCCTTTAAGGGCCAAAGGACTTCAGCTCCCAGAATCCCAGACTATTGGCCAACATGGCTGAGGCTTCTGGGAGCTGAAGTCCCTTGGCCCTTAAAGGGGACAGTTTGCCTACCCCTGGAGAATGCTTCTAATAAGTAGAGAAGCCAGATCTGTACAGAAATAATAGTGGACATAGCTTCCCCCAATAACACATTTAACATTTTAAAAATCTCCTTTCAAATTTCAGTGCTTGTCTTTCACATTTTTTCCAGGCCAGACTTTCTGTCTCTATCTCTGTCTCTCGTTCTATCACCATATTTTATTAATAAATAGTTGGGCAAAAAGATAAAGATTCACAATTTTATTTTATTCAGTAATATAGCTCAGACATTGCAGCTCTGTTATTTGCTTATATTCTGCTGCTGATTTCATTATTCCAAAAAGGATTTATTTATTTACTTTGCTAAGTTATGAGAATTTTTAAAAAAATCTTTGTACTAAAGTATTGATAGATCTGTTACACTGACTGAAGACTTCCAGGATTTCCCATGTCAACAATACAAATGTTTCTGTCTCTTTAAGAACAACTGTACGGTAAAGTCTCTGTAAATTACAGAGCCCTTGATTTTTCTTCTTATTTTTATCTCTTTAACTTTAATAGATACACATTAGTCAGCTTCATCCTAGTTTCTCATGATTGCTAAGAACTTTCTCTCTGAACGCAAGTGGGCCTGTTTCCTGACTCACTGCCGTTCGGTGGGCCTTGTGCGCTCACTCACTTCAGCCAGGAATAAGTCACTCAGGAAAGCTTAGCTGGGAGCAGCCATGGCATTCAGAAATTATAGGAAAGCACCTGTGATAGCAATTCATTCTGTGAATCAGAATTACCTTGACACGTTGTAATGTGAAGTCTCTAGAAAAGATCTGTGCAAATCTGATCAGTGGTGCCAAGGAGAAGAATTTAAAAGTGAAAGGACAAGTTCTCATGCCTGCTAAGGCTCTGTGAATCATTACAAGGAATGTAACCAGGTGACACTCTAAGCGGTGTTGACACCACTGCTCCCCAGGCATCTGCCTTTTGGCAGAACGGTTGTGGTGTTCTCCTACATCCATTTAAAATGCTAAAGAGATGGTGTGAGTGGGGCAAAACTCAGTGGGACAAGAAAGGAGAGGCCCTACATTTTAATTTTAAAAAAAAAATATTTTAAAACTAATTTTTAATTTTAAAAAATTAAATTGTTTTAAAATTTTCTTTAAAAACATTACATCTTACCAAATTTTCACTTTAACTACCTGAAACTATTATATGTTAATATATTTAGGTTGTGTATATGATAGTGTAATTTTAAAGTATAGTTTTAATTTTACTAGTTATTGATGTCACAATTATTACCATTACATTCAGTGATATACAGGAATTACAATTTAAGAGTAACATTATTACAAAAAAAATTACTAAAGATTTTATATGATGTGGTACAGGAGGAGGTCAATGGGAGGGTGATACCACCATGAGTTACCGCACCTGATGATGCCAATCATAGTGATGCCACTGTTACTTGTTTCTGGCTATTACCCAGGACAGAGCAGCTGGGAAGCACTCCTCCTCCATCCCAGGCTTTTACCCCAGGGGAAAAAACCCAGAGGGAGCAGCTGAGAAGGATGCCTGCATGCTCCTCCTCCTCCGTTCTATTGCCTTACTTGTCCAGCCCCCACCTGGCAGTGCTAGGCAGGCAGTCCCCTAAGTGAGCGGGTGAATGGGAAAGGCAGGGAGGCACTGAGTGACACCAGGTCTGCGGTGCCACTGGTCATTTATATTTGTGTTTTTCTCCACTTTTGCATGGGTCTTGCACCCCTAACCCCTACAAATTTGGAGGGCAGACTAGAATCATAGAGTTGGAAGAGACCACAAGGGCCATCCAGTCCAATCCCCTGCCAAGCAGGAACTCAAAATCAAAGCATATAATTTTGCATTTGCAAAACAAAACAATTAATTGTGCTCCTAATTAACCAATGTGCTAGACAGGTACTGCTTTGTTATCATATTTCAAAAAGCATTGGGGAGTTAGTTTTCCCAGTTCTGGGAAAAGAGCAGGATACAAATAATAATAATAATAATAATAATAATAATAATAATAATAATAATAATAATAATAATAATAATAATAATAATAATAATAGAAGAAGATTGGTAACAGTCTGTCAGTGATCCTCAAAGCAGTCCCTGCTCTTGCCACCCCACAATTTTTCTTCATAAATTAGCTACTGAAGGTGAAGTGGTGCAGCTGTAAATAAACCTGGGGGAATGTTAACTTTAAAACCATGTTGTTTTTCCCACCAATAAGGTACACACTCTCCCGTTGTCTTGTTTGAAAGGGGAATAGGAGGCCCTTTATGGTGAATTTTTTTTGTTTCTTTCACAACTCCAAATTTCACTGACAGATACAACAGCATGGTGTATTTTCTTCCCTACACTCACAGAAGTTGCCTATCCATTGAATAATTACATGGCTGTGATAAAATACAATGTAAAATCACTTTTCTACTTTTTGGGAACCATCAGATTGAGTAACCTGGTGGTGCATTAGTTGACAAAATGGATCTATTTCCGACACTTTATATAACGCATCAAGCTGACATCATGTTTTTGTCAGTATACTGAACTAGTGGACAGTATTACATTAGTTTGATAGATGCATGGCAGTATTTTGATCTCAAGGTTGTCTGATGGTAATTTAGGCAAGATGTATTTCCTATCTATTACCTATTGGCTTGGCATGAAACAATAGATAAATCATCTATTTATCTTTGTTTTATGTAATCCTTTGGTCAATATGTAATCCTAGGCATCTAGATGACAAAGCATTATTTTATGCAAGTTCTCTACAGATATAGCATGGGCTTCATAGTTTGTATTCAGTTTCTCGTTTACTTACAGAAGTCCTATTTTTTTCTGTAGTTGATCTGTTTTGAGCAAACATTGATAAGGTTTATCATGAAAGCATAACACAAGCGTCAAGCATCAGTTTCTCTTTCCATAAGGTGAAATATGGCCTAGCTTTCCTTAGTCAGTCCATTTATGATAAGATGCCTAAAGTCCCTTCTTAGCTTGAATAGTTTCTGCTTGCACTGCAGACTTATCCTTGAGCATAAGTTTTGGCATTTGTCTTGTTCAGTTATCCTGATTAGCCTTCCTTCTGTTAGTCTGTCTAACAAAAAGGCAGATGAAAGAGTTAGTGCCTGTTCAGATACGTGAAACATCATCAGAAGTAGTAAAATGCATCTCATAAATTAATCGTTCACATGGACATATGAACTATGCTAAATGAAAACAGTTTTGGCTGAGATTTGGTCTTTGAAGATTGTTCATACATTCAGATTGTAATGCCACAGTTATCAACTGGGGGACATCATTACAATACGTTGAATAACTAAAATAAATAGTTGAAATCTGTGTAAATTATTTCCACAGATTTCACATTTTCTTTACCATATTGTTATTGTTTCTGCCTTCAGGATAGTACAGAATGTGTGATCATCCCATTTTCTGCCCCATCTGTCTTGTGCTACCTCTTGTTCTTCTCTCATATCTCAGTTCACTGCTCTTCTTGTTATCTGTTCTTTCTACTGATACTTTCATTTGGCCTCTTAGTCTGATTTCTCCACGTTGTCATGTTAACTTAATTTTCTTTTCCTGCCTGTTCTTGTATTGTGTGTTTTCCCTGCCTCATTAGTTTGCTAACAAAGCATGAGGCCACCAAGACTGTACATCTTGTTCCAGTCGTCTTTCATTCCCACTGCTAGTTGTACTAGTGATCATTACAAGAAAATAATCAAAAATCTAGTATTGAATTGCTAACTTATTACCAACTACATGGGAGAGGAATCTTGTTCTATTCTTCCTGCTCCAGTTTAGACAGTGGGAGGCTATAGTCGGGCTGAAGTACCGTAAATGTGCCATAGAGGTATATGATAAAAGTAGCTATACTTTGTTTCAGTATATCTTATTAGATGTCTTGTTCGGAGCAAGGTGGAACACACATTAGATAAAATAATAAAGTTGTAGAGATAGCTGGGCTCTTAAAACTATAAGGTATGTCTGTGGTAGAATTTCTGTACTGGTGTGAACTAGATGGCCTACCAGTATTCTGTGTACTGTCTTCAGATCTCTTCATCATGTTGCTCATTTGTGGATACCATTTGTAATGGAATGCTGCCTCTGTGTATTGTGTTGCATGAACAATGCAGATCTCTGTTGAGCACCTAAAATAATGCTTTTACAGTAAGGAATATACAGAAAGGAGTATAAGTGAATCAGTGGTAGTAAATAATGTGTATGGAGAGGTGTTCTTTTTTTGTTCAGATACTTTCAGTGATGAGTATATGTACTTGTTTTGTGTTCTTTGTGAATTGTATTTCACACAAGCTTTTAAAACTCTTCTGTTGTGGAATTTCCTCAAAATATATAAATATCTTTGTGATCATGCAGTGGATCATGGAGGATAAGCAGTAGTAGTGGCTACCAGTCATTGGTGCTATAAATTGTTGAAAGCAGTATGTTTCTGTATACCAGGTACTGGGGCATTGTGCTACTGCACTTGCACCTGCTTATAGGGATCTTTTTAGCTACTGTAGGGGCAGAATGTAGGACTAGATAGACCTTTGATCTGATCCAGCAGGACTTCTTTTTATGTCCCTGTGTTTCCATTTAATGGCTTTAGTTTGCAAAAACTTTCACAATATTTTAAATGAAATTTAAATTAGATTTAAATTAGAATTTTGCATAGATAATTAAAACTGTGTTTTGTATAATTGGTTCATTGGACGGGGGGGAACCTCACTGAGTCTAGTACAGAGAAGTGTGAGGTAATTGCTTGTTTAAATTTGGTCATGGAATGTAGAATGAGACGTGTACAAAGAAATGCTTGTGCAGTTTCAGCTTGGATAGTAACCCTTATTTTATTCAGCAGACAAGCTCATAGACGAAGGACATCTTTCCAGAGTGGATGAAACAAAGATTCTGAAAGGTTAGACTTCTTAATTTACATGTTTTATTTATTTTTGAGGCATGTAATGAATTCTTGGATTGAACATTGAAGTTTTCTTCATAAATATGAGGAATGTTTGAAGTAATTCGATATAAATCCTTACTAGTTTTGTCTCCCATTTCTGAAAACAACAACCCCCTACTTCCAAGTTATGTATTTAAAAATGCCTTCATGATAGAAAACAATGAATGGAGAAAAATGTTGAACATGTACTTTGGAGGTTACAGGTGGAATTTTGGAATTTTCAGCCTTAAATACAGAAATGGCTTCTGTTCAAATATTTCCCCCTACAAACAAATTCCCTTTTGATATAATTCTGATAGAATCTGATATAATCACTTATTATTAAAATTTCCAACTCATTTGAACTATTATTGGTTTTAAGGTTTTAACTTTTGGTATTATAAGGTTTTAACTTTTGCTGTTTTAGAGTTTAAAACCCTGTGTATATCTTCATTGAATTCTTAATAATTTCATCAAATTATTTTAGTCACAGATCAATGCTTTCATTTTAAATCTCTTGACACTGACAGTTTTCAAAGTCTGTACGCAACTGGTTTTCTGTGTGTTCCATTTGTGCAAAGTGCAGGCGGCATGCCATATTTGGAAAAGAATGCAGACAATAAATGCAAGTGTAATTTAATACTTACATGCCAGTATTATCTTGAATAATGGTGAATTATTTTTGCATTGGTGTGTAATACATTTCATCTATCCACAAAACATCCAGAGATGATGTTTTAAAATAAAATGTAAAATAAAGTTCAAGACTTTAATATAAAATTATAATATAAAAATAGGAGAAATCTATAAAGTCCTCCCTGATAAAAAGTGAGTTTGTTATCTATTAGAATCTAGTTATTAAAATTGACTAATATAATTAATAAAGTTAATATAATATAATATTAATATAATTAATATAATATAATATAATTAGTAAACATGAATAGCTGCATTTTTGTAAGGAAAGGTACCAGGACAGTCCATATTGTGTACAGAGAACGTGACATTAAATCTATGTCATCTCAATTTAAAAAAAAAATGAGTGATAGAAAAAAACAGTTTCTGAGACTTTGGAGATCTGCTGCTAGACTGCATGAGTGAATAGTCTGACTCAGTGTAGGATAGCTTTGTAAGCTTAATATTGGCAAGTGGTTATTCTTCTATTGAAATAATTGGTGGTTTCATTAAGAAGGTTCAGCAAAATATGCTGTCTCCTTAATGTATGAAATTCATGACATTTCTGAGCTCCTTCCTTTGCTGGGAGTTGCCTACCAGGACAGTATGTCTAGGTTCCTTTGAAATATTTCAAAGAATGACTTTGAAACATAATTTAATGGTTGAGATCTAAAAGCTACAGTAGGCTACCCATCCAAGTAGACTTGCTGAATTTTCTTCAGCAGCAGATTGCCATGACGTATCATAAACTACTTTCTCACTTGTCTCAGTTTTAAACATCTTCTCTATGCAGCATGAAGGTCTAATATCCAGGAAACATATTAAGTAAAATTCTCCTTGGGGCATCCACTACATGTTGAAAGTTCTTTGTGTCCTTATAGTTAGCTGTACTGAAAAACTAGATGACTTATCCTCTGCTGAAATACATTCATCATTTTTTTAACTTTTTATACAAACCCCTGTAAAATTATATATAATAAAGTTTAGAGTCCGAATTAGTACTGTATTTTTCGGCATATGAGACGCTCCGGCATATAAGACGCACCCAATT
>CM034703.1:277310958-277326902 GCA_020142125.1 Phrynosoma platyrhinos
TTTGGGGAAGAAAATGTGCGTCTAATATGCCGAAAAATACGGTAAGTGGAATAGGTATATGTAGAGAATGAAATCCAGTGGCGTTAAACTGTTGTTTTTAATGCCTGTGTCTCAGATGACTCACCACCATGACTCACAGACAAGCCATTTGTTTGGTTTTTCTTTGTCCATATAGGGCAATATGAATTTCACTGCTGCAAAAAGCATGTTCAGGTTAATATTTTTAAGACAGTAAACCATCAAAAAATCTAGTAACATTTTAACATGCCCCCCCCCCCATAAAAGCAGCAGAAACAACAAGGGACACTAAAACCATTCAACACATCTAATAATTTAAAACTATTAATGAATCATGGACACTGTGAAGACCAGGAGCCCTGGTGGCGCAGTGGTTAAATGCCAGTACTGCAGCCACAACGTTGTAAGTTTGATCCTTAGGGGTTCCAAGGTCGACTCATCCTTTCATTCTTTCGTAGGTCAGTAAAATGATTACCCAGCTTGTTGGGGGCAATTGGCTTACATGTGGTAAACCACTTAGAGACTGCTTATTTCAGTATGGAGTGGTATAGCAACGTAAATGATATTGCTATTGCTATTGAAGAACCTGGAAGATAGGGGAGAATCAGAAAGACTTGCTCTAGATAGTAAAGGCACACATGTATACCAAGGGAGGTTAAAAAGTGTCGTCATCTTTTTTTTGGTAACTATCCACTTCCTCAAAAGATGGCGATACCCATTGGCACCTTTATTACCTAGATTTTAGTAAAAGCTATTCAGAGGTTTAACGATTAAAGCTAGATTAAAATTGATCCTGGAAACAAAAGGATAGCCAGTGCAGCATTTTGTTTTGTTTTTTAAAAATACTGGCATCATTGTTTCTGCATAGTCAACTCCATTTAACAATCTGGCTACTATGCTTTATACCAGTTAAACAAAGGCACTTCCATGCATAACTTATTACAATAATCTGGCCTGTGTGTTACTGAAGTATCAGTAATCGTCTTGCCAAGTTGTGTGACAGCTTGTAACTATCTTAACTAAAAAAAAGTTAAGGACGTTCAGTGCTGTGGATCTAAAAGGCTGGATCTAGAAGATCCACCAAGCTACAGATATGATTATATGGCCAAAAACAATCTTGGCAAATGGTTGAATACATCTACCCTAGGCTAGTAAGCCATTAGAAACATGTCCTTAATTCTCTTTGGATGAAATACAGTCATCCCTCCACATGCACAAGACCCCCGCAAATGTGGAAAAACCTTGAATAACCCCCCCCCCCGAAGCCCTTTAAATGGATGAGTGGGCAGGGGAAGAGCAGCAGGAGCATGTGCTCCTTCCCCCACCCCTTTTCCAGGTAGATAGCTGCCTATCCCGAGGCAGCTCTCCATTCTAGAAAGGGATGGAGGACTGCCACCCAAGTGCCTATCCAGGATGGAGAGCTGCCTGGTGAACCAGGTAGCAGCTCTCTGTTCTAAAAAGAGGTGGAGGATCGGCCCTGCAAACCCCTTTCCAAGATGGAGAGCTGCCTGGAGAAAGGTAGCTCTCTGTCCTGGAAAGGAGCGGGGTTGGTGCGCACACCCTACCTGCTACTTCCTCCCTCCTGGGTTTTTTTCCTCTGAAGGGGAAAAGCCTGGGAGGGGGAGGAGTGCACATGCACATAGCGGCCTTGACCTCACAAATGATCAAAACCGTGAGTGTCAAAGCTGCGAATGTTGAGGGACAACTATATTAGGTTATTAGCCTTCTCCCAAATTGTTATTTTGTCTAGGTTCCTGGATTTGATTGAAAAGAAGAGAGAAGTATGCCTTATCTATAGTGCAGTTTAATGCAGTGCACGTTATAGTGGGATGCCCTTGAGGTTTGTCCAAAATCTGCAACTGCAAAAGCTTGCCATAACCAGGCTGGTATGCAGTGGCTTATGGCCACTGGCTTACACACTTGTTGAGGGAACTGCACTGCCTGCCTGTAAGCTTTGAGGCAGTGGTTCTCAAACTTTTTACCCTTTTCACCCCCTTTACATCTACATCTGAACATCACACACATCCCTCGCTTGCATCAAAATACTTTGTTTGTTTAGTGCAGGGGTAGGCAACCTGTCCCCTTTAAGGGCCAAGGGACTTCAGCTCCCAGAAGCCTTAGCCATGTTGGCCAATAGTCCCATGTTGGCCAATAGCTCCTGGGATTCTGGGAGCTGAAGTCCCTCGGCCCTTAAAGGGAACAGGTTGCCTACCCCTGGTTTAGTGTATGTGTTTTTATTCACACACACATTGAAGTATATTCATATTTTAACATCTTATAAGGAAATAGCTCTCCTTCAGACTGAGGTTCCAAGCACTCTCCTTGCCTTTCCCTTCTCCTCCAGGGCAGAAAAGGTTTGGAAAACAGAAGGGAAGGAGGAGGAGGTATCAGGGCTTCTATGTCTCACACGCCCCTTCAGCAGCTCTTGCTCCCCCGGGGGTCCCACCCCACAGTTTGAGAGTCACTGCTTTACTATCTCATTCTTGGGATGCTGTGTTCATCATGTCTCCAGCTGGTGCTGAAGATATCAGAGATGCAGAGCAGAATGGCACAGAACAGGGGGTTTAGTGTCATAGACCTACTGTCTGGAACTCCCTTCCAGTTCAAATTTCAAAGATACTTATTATTTTGATTTTTCAAACAAATACTAAAAATACTGTATTTTTTTCAGCAAGCTTTCCCACATGTAACTGATTCATAAATATTTATGAATAAATATTGATCTCACCCAGTCCTGGACAACATCTGCCAGCAAGTTTATGTAGATGAAGAAGTGTGTGTGTGTGTGTGTGTGTGTGTGCGTGCGTGGGGGGGATAAACTTGAGCCCTGTGAAAGACCAAGGCACAAGAGCCATGGTACCAAAAACAACAGTATCCTATCACTGCGTTCTGGAACGGGCCATCTAGTTCAGATTTGATCCAGAAGGTGATTTGATCCAGAAGAGTGTTATTTTGATAATTTCAAAAGCTGCTGGATGGTCCAACAAAAAACAATAGGGACACACACAATCTGTTCCTCTCCCAGTGAAGGTCATTCCCCCTTCCCCAGTGACCCAGATAGAAGGATAAGCTATTTTAAAAAGCTGTCTAGTTGGTAAATTAGGCAGTAAATTGCAGCACATGCTGAACAGCCAGCATCTGCTCAAGTGGCTTACCCAAGAAAGGGAGATTCTCCACAGAGCAGTAATGAATTCCAGTGAAGGGTTCTTCATAAGGAACTTTAAAACTATTGGGACAATCCTTTTTCCTGAGCATTGTTAATCATTTGGACACCACTAGACACTAGATGGATATGGATTGAGGATATGATTGTATGGCCAAAAACGATCTTGGCAAATGGTTTTCCCAGTTACTTTAAGTGTGGCTTTCACTTCAATTTCCAAAATTTGGTAAGTTTCTTCTTCCCGTGTGTCATTCATCCTTTCACATAGCTCTTCTGTGTATTGTCTCCATCATTTTTATTTATTTATTTATTTTGTCATGGTTGTGTATTGTATTCCACTCCTGATCATAGAGTATCCTCATCCGTGGTTTAAATTTCTCTTTGAATTCCCGGATCTTATGGAAGAGATCTCTTGTTTTTCCTTTATGTTGTCGGCTACTATTTATCTGCATTGTTTGTTGTAGTAATTCTCTTTGTCTTTGCACGTTAATCATTGGACAGCAGCATGTTTCTCTCTCCGTCTCCGTTTTCTTCTGCTTCTCGTCTTTCTTTAATTGCTTGAAGTGTTTTGTCTGTCATCCATTGTTTCTTCTCCTTCTTTTTGGTCATAGATATCATCTTTCTGCATTCTTCCTTAACTATGTCACTGACTTTTGTCCATAGTTCTTCTGGTTCCTGATCAACTAGTCTTAAAAGTGTAAATCTGTTTCTCATACTTCCTTTAAATTATGTTAATATGTTCTTCAGATCATATTTTGGTATGATGATTGAATTTTGGTTTATTACCCTGATAATCTGCTGGGAGACTAAAGGGCTCAACAGACCGGCCTTTAACGCTGATCTTGGGGCAGAGTGGGGGCATGGGGGCCACATGCCCCGATGCTGCCCTGATGCCACCGTCACACTGTCTGCCTGACTTCACAGCAGGTGGCAAAAGGTTGTGTCTTTGGCGCAGCGTTTAGACATACTATGCCAAAATAATCTCTGAAAAGCTGCTGCCATGGCGGCAAAGGCACCTTTTTGCCACTTTAAAAAGAAGCGGCATTTTGCTGGCCCTTTTGGGGCTGGCAAAGCACCAGATTGGGGCTGCGGACCCAATCCAGCACTCCCAGGAGCATCACGGAGCCGCTCTTTCTGGGTGGTCAGCTACACCCCTAACTCTTAAACAACCTAGTCAACACATTCCTGATGTGTCTTGTGGATAATCTATTTCAAAAAATAGAGGAAGGAACAAGGGGATTGGCAGTCCTGGACCAATAAGAGTTGATCACTGGAATCAAAGTAGTTGGTACTTTACAGGGAAGTGACCATGTAATGCTAGAATTTGCAATTGTGGGAAAGGGCAAGTCAAACACAGATCTTGGGTTTAAGGAACATTGATTTTAACAAGTTCAGGGAATTACTGGGTGGGATCCCATGGCTAGACATGATAAAAGAAAAAGGCACCCAGCAAGGGTGGGAGTACTTAAAGACAGAGTTGCAAAAAGCACAATAACAAACAGTCCCATGGAAAAATTAAAATGGAAAACATCTGCAAAAGCCGATATGGCTGCACAGCAAACTCAAGGAAGGAAGTGAAAAGAAAAGTATGTATATAGAATGGAAGGAAGTACAAATCAGCAAGGTAGAGTACAAATGTGTAGCTCAAGCTTGCGGGAATAGTATAAGGAAAGCTAAAGCTCTGAATGAGTTGAGATTGACTAGGCAAGCAAGGAGCAACAAAAAAGTTTTTTTTGCTAGATACATCCAAGCAAAAGAATGACTAAGGAGACAGTGGGGCTACTGTTCTATAAGGATGGTTCTAAAATGCTAATAGACCACAATGTAAAGGCAAAATGACCCAGTACCTATTTTACTCAAAAAGAGAACTGTGTACTTCCATGCAGCAGCAGACACCTTAGCAAGGGAGTTGGATTGCAAATCAAGATTGATAGGTTGATTGATTGATTGAAATGAGTTCAGATCTTCAGGGCCAGATGAACTATAGAATTACCTCCACTTTTGCGGATGTGAAGTTTGCAACCCTCACTTATCCGTGAGGGATGAACAAAGGGACATCAGATGGGGCATGCCCCATAGTATGTGCCTGTTGGCCCCCGCGGGCACTTGCCTCTATTCAAGCCAATATTTGCATTTCCCCTTTTCACTGGAATATTTGCATTTCCCCTTTCCCCTTTTCACTGTCACATAGAGGAGGGAGAAGGCCAGAAGGTACAATGAGGGCTAGTGGTTTTATGTTACAAGAGAACATATCTTGAACATTAGAAGGAACTTATTTGGAGTAAAAGAGGTTTAGCAGTGCAGTTAATTGCCTAGTGAAATGGTGGGGTCTCCTTTTCTGGATGTCTTTTAAAAAGAGTGGAAAGCTACCTGTTGGGGATGCTTTAGCTGGAGATCCTGCATTGAAGAGCTGATTAGACTAGATGATCTATGAGGCTTCTTCCAACTTTATGATTCTATGATTATTTTATTCATTTATATATCACCTTTATCGTCATAAAGGGCTTACAACATACTTATAATATGCAGTATAATAAGTTACTCATTATGCATAAGAAAACATTATTTAAATGGCAGATGCATCAAACTACAGGAAAAGAGATTCCACCTCAACATTAAGAAAAACTTCCTGACAGTAAGGGCTGTTTGACAGTGGAACACGCTCCGTCGGAGAGTAGTGGAGTCTCCTTCCTTGAAGGTCTTTAAACAGAGGCTGGATGGCCATCTATCAGAGGTGCTTTGATTGTGTATTCCTGCATGGCAGAATGGGGTTGGACTGGATGGCCCTTGAGGTCTCTTCCAACTCTATGATTCTATGATATGGCTGTATTTTCCAGTATGGGAATAATTCCATTTCTGAATACTTTGTTAAAACTGAATGAGTTCTTCCAGATGATTCATACTTTGCTTCTTTTAGGTTGTTCCTACCTTTATTTTTTTGTTACATCTTTCTAGATGAAATTTAGTTACAACCAGTGTATTTAAATTTATAGAATGCAATAGTATGAGAAATGAAGAAAGTTCACAATCAAGTCCTCATTCTTCTCATAATTGGTCAATATTTGGTCAGCCCTAAATGCTTCAGATAACCTTCAAGGAATAATTTGTGGGTGAGTGGGCAGGTGTATAAAATTTGAGAAGGAGACAAGGAGTTAGTTTTTAATTCATCAGGACTACATGGGACTTCATTTCCTATTAACAGTCCTTTTGAAAAGTTGTTCATATTGGTCTGCATAACTGTAAATGTTGGGTTATTTTAAACTTTGTGCTACTTATACGTGATGCCTCCTCTTATTATTATGCAAGCATTTGCCTAATCCAACACAATGTGCTATAAAGCAGTGTTCATTCCTAATAGCTCTTTTCTTTCTAGCATGTTACAATATCTGCATTGTTCTGGAACTGGTTTTGTGTGTCTCTCTCTCCTGATTTGCTCCCTGAATTAGTGAACAAAATAACAAACTTTACACTGGGTTCCAGCTGGCCAGAGTCCAAGTTTTAAACAAAAGGCTAAACTATGCATGAGGCAACTGCATCCTGTGTTGGGTTGTTTAGTATTAAATATGTGACCTAGAGATATTTAATCCAGTTGGGAACAGGAATGGAAAGACATAAGAAAAAACATTGATTTTGATCTTACACTTTTACAAGACAAAAAGACAATTTCAAACAGTACAAAAAATACTGCTTAGATATCTATATCTATATATTGTAACCGAGGCTTTTACCCTATTTTATAGAAAATCAAACAAAAGCTAAAGAAGCAGAATTGTCAGATACTCTTAGCCCAAGCAAAGAGAAAAGCAGCGACGACACTACAGGTATGTTTGGGGTGAAGTTTAACTGTACACAGATGTCGTCTTAAAATAAAAACTTTAAGTTTTACATTAAGGTGTTAAATACTTTGTTTTCAGGCAAACTTATGTTGCTACTCTGCTAATTGTTCAAATAATATGGTGCTTGGAATGCTAAAATATTTTCATTTTCCCCCTTAGATGCTCAAATGGATGACCATGAACTAAATGAACCTATTGCTAAAGTAGCCCTCTTAAAAGGTAAGTTACTGATTTTCTTCAAATTGTTTCCTGTATCTTTCTCTTAATATAATATTTAAAGTTTTGATAGTGAAGAATATTAAATTGGAAATATGGCGGAGTGAAAAAATAAGTTTTGTTTGTAGAAAATAATGATTTTTTTTATTGTTTCTGGATATCTGAATTGATGCAGTATGAATAGGTGCAACCAGCAGGTGACTCCTGTATAGAAGTAGCTTTTATTAAGATTGCTGAAGTTTACTGCAGTGTAACAGCATAGGAGTGTAGCCTTAAGGCATTATTTAGAATACATACTTTGTGAAGAATTTCTTAACAATTTTGTAAGCAAAACTGCTCATGAGGATGCACCAAATCGAATTAAGTGCAATACTTAATTCATTTTAATTTTATTATTTTTAAAAACAGTGCTCAATAAAAGTGAAAAATCTGGAGTAACAAGTTTGATACTTTACAAAGTCATCTAATAATACACTTTCCTCTCAGTTTTTGTATTGCTTGCACAGAAGTCTTATCTAAGTTCAGCTGAAGTTAATGCAGCATTTGTGGCTGTAATTTAATGAGTCTGTGTACATATCTGTGCAAGTGATGCAGAGGCATGTTTGAGTTTTCATCAGGTGATTAGAACTGAAGAGCAGACACTTTCATAGATTTAGTCACGGGTCACACAGGAATGGCATGGCAGCTCCAAGCTCAGTTCAATCACTGCTTACTTCCACCTACTCGGAAGCAGGTGATCCCTTGTGAAAGGCTTTGCAGTGTACCAGTCACCATTAACTGTGGACCAAATAAGATTTGGCTTTAGAGATCCTTGATTCACTCTCCCATTTTCTTGTTCTTTGCCTAAAGGCATCTGCAAGATGAAGTAAACACATTTCTTGTTTACTGCAAGAAAAGATTAGTCCCTTTTGACACATGCCATTTCTTGATTCAGCCCCTGAAGATTTCTCTTAGTTGTAGGAGGATAAAAAAGGAAGGAAATAACTTTTTGCAACTGGTGTGGACCTCACACTTCCCTGCATGCTGCAACTTCAGTCCTTGCCCCACCTTCACTTATTTTGAAGCAGAGATTAAGATGGCAAGAAATGTATCTCCTGTGTCTCATCTACTTTGTCGGTTGGCACTTATACAGACCTGTGAACTTTGAGCCAACTGCATTTTCATGACAGTTTTAAGATTAGAATTTACCAAATGAATGCTTTTTTTCTTTGATTTATTTATATTTTAATTTATATATTTTATTTAGATTAGCACAATGATCATTATCCTGGCAATGGAGAAAACCTTATAAGGCGCGTTTTAGTAGTCTGTACTTCTCTTAGTGGTCTGCATGTAGGAATAGTGTTCATCTCTCCTCCCACTCCAGTGAAGTCCTTTTCATTGGAAGCTGTACCACTTGATGTCATGGAGAGTAGCTGTAATTTATTACAATTGTGTTCTCATATGCATTGTTTTACCTTTTCCTTCAGAAGTCAATGCCACCCATTCTCGCTACAATAAAAATGATCTTAAGTATCCCGTTGGGGTTCATGCTAAACCTATAATTGATATTCTTCCTCAACTTTTCATATTTTAACATTGTTCTTGTGAAAAGTGTAAAGGTTGTCTTGTACTGATACCCCACATTTAGTTAATCTTACTGTGTATAGGAAAATAAAAAAGCAAGGTGTTGTCAACAGTGGGGATGAAGAGGAACTTATAGCTCAGCTTCTTATAACTTCTGGCAGGGACGGAAACATTTCCAAAGTGGAACAAGGACCCAGTGCTTTCTGTTGGGTGCCAAGCTTATTTTGGAGATGGGTGAGAGATGGATATATTTGGTTCAAGGTGTCTCCAAACCTCACTGCACCCATATCTCAAGACTGAAAGTTCTAGTGAATCAAAGAGTTAGCAAATGTCACTGTTTACTGTCTTAATAGAATAGAAGGGAAGGCCTGTGGCTACCCACAGGATGCTCCTCAGGGCATAGTAGGCCTCACTTTCTCTTCTACAAGGTATCTGGCATACTAGGTATTCTTTTTTGGTATAATAAATACAATAATAATAAAATCAGTTTCTGAAATGAAATGTCAGCTATCTTCATGTTAATTTGAACATATTTATGAAAATTGCTCTTGTCTGAAATCTTAACATTACAGAATTAATTAATTAGAATTACCAGCCTTCATTATCCCTGCTGATGTACACTTTATTTTGGCATGTAGGACTTGACTGTATGGGTATTTGATTTCATAACAACATTTTATCTCTTAACCATTGTCTAATTCAGTGATGTGTAGCTAACTCATTTTGCATGACTCTTTAAGATTCTGTCTTATCAAGTTAATTGAAATTAAGTTATTGCCAAAACTTTAAAGATGCTTTAAAGAAAAATATTCTTTTAGCAGATGAATTGCAGGGTGCATTATCAGAATCTGAGACTAAACAAGAAATTCAGCAGCTGCACAAGGAACTGGTTGAAGCCCAAGAGCTAGCTAGGACAAGTAAACAAAAATGCTTTGAACTGCAAGGTGAGATTAAGATTCCTTTGAATCTGCAGAATATCCAGGAAAGTGTATGCCCAAATATATTACTGATATAAAAGATACTTAAATCTATATCCATAGTACATTTTTATGCTCTACATTTAATGAAGGGAGAAAAGAGCTGCAATCCTTTGTCTGTTTTGTCTTTTTACTTGAGAATGAGTCCCAGTGAATTCATTTTGACTTTATTCTGAGTACACATGTATAGGATTGCATTGTAATTTAAGTATAAATGTATGTATAATATAGCCAGTGTAAACAGGGTAAGACACTTTTCTTATGATCAGTGTCATTATGATCCATAGCATAGTGATATCATGGAAGAAAAATAGTGTAGAACATTTTGTACAAACTTAAACATTTATTAATGACTAGCAAAATAATTCAGTCATTTAAATATATTAATTTCCTTCTCTTGGCTTTGTTATGAACTACTAAACTTGAAATAACCTGTCTAAAAACTAATTTTGAATGTTCAAATTATCTAACAGTAAAAATAACTAATTAAAATGTTAGGATATTTTCATTTTATTTACAGCTCTCTTAGAAGAAGAGAGAAAAGCTTACCGACTGCAAGCTGAAGAGTCCACCAAGCAAATTCAAGTACTCCAAGGTAAAAGAAAAGAATATTTTTTATAATACAAAAGATTACTGTGGAGATGATGCCATTGAAAGGGGCAAGCAATTGCAAACATTCTTCTGAAAACAGAATAAAACTTCTACTCTGAATAATGATTGGTCAAATTAACAGAGAGGAGTGATTGCTTTACATGTGAGATTGCTGTAAACATGTAAATAAACATATTATGTAGTTTGTGAAAAGTTCTCTCTAAACACTATCATGCTTGCTGTACTAGTACTACTACTAAATATATACAAGCCCAAACATACCTATATATTAATTGCAGTCCTTGTTTTACATTGGAAGCTGCTTCAAAGGGTTTATTCATATGGGCCAGAGGCGGGGAACTTTCAGTGGAAGAGACCAAATAAAGAGGAGGTTGTGAAGCCTAGGTACATATATGAATTTTGTAATGATGCTAGCTTATCAGTAAGAAAATGGCTTTAGTCAAAAGTGTGAAACTTTTGGCCTATTAGCTGTTTTGTTGCCATAAGCACTCCTGATCGCTAACCTGTACAGGGCTCTAGTGGCGCAGTGGTTAAATGTCTGTAGTACAGCCACTCACTCATAGACACAACATTGCAAGTTCAATACTAGCCAGGGCTCAGGCTAGACTCAGGCCTGCATCCTTCCGAGGTCACTAAAATGAGTACCCAGATGTTGGGGGGCAATGAGCTTACAGTTGTAAACTGCTTAGACATCCCATAGCACAATATGAAGTGGAATATAAATGAAGCTGCTTACTGAGAAAACAAATCCAGCAGAAATTACATTTTTTCAACTCCTGGATGCTTTCAGGAATTCCCCTTAGTTTAATTGTCGTTTGTTTTTGGGTTTTTTTTTTAGCTTTCATAGGAATTTTTTTTAAACTGCACCCTGTTTTTTATAGGTTTGTAAGATGCCTTGGATCCTGTATAAGCAGAAAATCAGAATATAAAATAAATAAATACTGTTTTTATTTTAAGACTTATTTGGCGGAGTGTAAGCTGATTTTGGACCTCGTTGCCAAATATTAGCCCTTAAATCACTAGACTTTGCCCACTGCTGTTTTAAATAATCAGACAGTGCAATTTCTCTGTAACATTTTGTAGATTTCATTTGTTAATCTACTAATTATACATTTATTTGAATTTTTCTCATGCTCAAAGGTTCTCAGAGTGGCCAGAAATAATTTTAAAACATTTTTAAATAAACAGGTCAGCAATATGTTGGTCCTGAAACACATTAACATTGAAAAAGATAAGAATATGTTGTCACCAGATACCAAAAAGATACTGTTTGACAAGCAAGCATCCCTACTTCTGCCCTGTTATGGATGGATCATTTCCTGGTCAAGGTGGGACTGAAGGCTGCTACCCATTTTCCTCTCGGAGGTGGAGGACCTATTAAAATGGTCCACCCTCAAAAGGCTGATGGAACACAAAAGGTTCCAGGATGCCTTGGAGGGTTTTATGGTTGGGAACGACAGTGATTCTATCAAAGCCTTGGTTGATACTTGGAATAACGATCTTGCCAGGGCTATAGACATTATCACTCTCAAGCGTCCTTTTCAACCCGCTTCAAATAAAAAGCCTTGGTATACAGGACATCTTCGCAAAAAGAAGCAGGCTATACAATGACTAGAGCACCGCTGGTGGAAACATCAACGTTTATCTGACAAGACACGTCATAGGAACATGTTGGATTCCTATCGAGTGGCAATAGATGCAACAAATATTTCTTTCTAAGCTGCACGTATTGCATCTGCAAAGTCTCATCCGGTAGAGCTGTTCAGGGTGGTTAAAGAACTAACTCAATTGCCTTACACCCTGAACCCGTTATTGGAACCAACTAAAGCTTTTGTGATGCTTTTAATGACTTTTTTTGTAGATAAAATCTCTCAGATAAGGGTTGATTTGGATGCGGGCTTTATAGTAGAATCAGTAAGAGAGACGTCCAGGGACTCTGTGGACTGTGTTAAACTGGATCACTTTGAGTTTGTAAATACCGATGAAATGGACAAACTTCTTGGAAGTGCAAGGAAGACAACATGCCCTCTTGATCCTTGCCCATCATAGTTGACCGCCCAGGGGGGTGATGCAGTAAAAACACTATTACATCTAATAATGAATGCATCTTTTAGGGAGGGAAAATTTCCATCTGACTTAAAATTGGCGGTGATCAAACCACTTTTGAAAAAACCCTCCCTTGACCTTGGTGGAAAATAATTATAGGCCAGTCTCCCTTTTACCATTCTTGGGTAAAGTGATCAAGAGGGCAGTTGCCTTCCAGCTCCAGGCTGTCTTGGAAGAAGCTGATTATCTGGACCCATTTCAAACCGGCTTCAGGAGTTGAGACTACCATGGTCACCTTAGTCGATGATCTCCGTCTTGGCACCGACGGGGGAAGTGTGAACCTGTTGGTGCTCTTGGACATCTCAGCGGCATTCAATGCTATAGACCAGGAGTAGGCAACCTAAGGCCCAGGGGGCCGGATGCAGCCCCCCGAGGCCTTTGTACCGGCCCCAGGCCGGTCCTGCTGCCACTGCCGCCGCCTCCCATGATGATATTGATTATTGTTGTTATTACTTGTTCTTGGGGTTTTCTTGGCAAAATCTCCACAGGGGGTTTGTCATGGCTTTTCTGTGGCTGAGAGAGTGTGCATGCATATTTTTTATTTTTTTTTTAAAAAATGTATTTTTATTTTTATTTATTTATGGTGCTTCGCCCCCCTAATTGTCTGCGAGACTGCAACCTGGCCTCCGGCTCAAAAAGGTTGCCTACCCCTGCTATAGACCATAGTATCCTTCTGGAATGCCTGAGGGAGTTAGGTATTGGGGGCACTGCTCTTCAGTGGTTACAGTCCTACCTCTCGGGCAGATTCCAGATGGTGAGGCTGGGGGATAGTTGCTCTTCCAAGAGAGAGCTGACATTTGGTGTCCTGCAGGGCGTTATTATGTCCTCCATGGTGTTCAACATTTACATGAAGCTGCTGGTAGAGATCATCCAGAGACATGGGGCACGGTGTTATCAATATGCTGATGACACCCAACTCTGTTTCTCTATGTCTCCGACTACTGTGATGACTAAAGATGGCATCATTGCTCTCGATGCCTGCCTTGGGTCGGTAATGGGCTGGATGAGGGAAAACAAACTCAAGCTGAATCCAGAGAAAACAGAGGTGCTCACGATAGGTACCCCAAGTCTGGGAAGGGAGCTTTGTCCTGGATGGGGGGGGTCACACTTCCCCTAAAGGACAAAGTTCGCAGTTTGGGAGTATTCCTGGACTCATCTCTACAATTGTCATCTCAAGTGGATGCGATGGCCAGGAGTGCTTGGTACCAGCTTCGGTTCATATGCCAACTGCATCCCTACCTGGACCAAAAGGACCTTGAAGCAGTAATACTTGCTCTGGGAATCTCTCGTTTAGACTTCTGCAATGCGCTCTACATGGGGCTACCTCTGTACCAAGTTCGGAAGCTTCATCTTGTTCAAAATGCGGCAGCCAGATTGGTCACAGGAACATCTAGGACAGAGCATATAACACCTATACTAAAATTGCTTCATTAGCTGCCAATTAGCTTCCAGGCGCAGTACAAAGTGTTGGTTATTGCCTTTAAAGCCCTACATGGCTTGGGTCTGAGTTACTTGAAGGAACGTCTCTCCTCACATAATCCGCCCTGCACTCTCAGAACATCTGGGAAGAACTTGCTTGACCATCAAAAAACGAGACTTAATGTAACTTCCCAAAGATCGTTCACAGCTGCAGCCCCTGAGCTGTGGAACAGCCTGCCAAAGGAGCTCCGTCTTACTACCAATCTAGACACCTTTAAGAAGGCACTCAAGATGGAACTTTTCCGGTGGGCCTACCCACATGATTCCCTTAATTTATCTTGATTGATTACTTGGCTTTTGAGTGTGGATGACAATTGGGTTATTTTTATTAAAATTTTTATCATGTTGATATTTTATTGTTGGTAATATATATTTTTGTATTCCTGTATTTTGTATATTGCTGTTACTTTTTACTGATGTAATCCCGCCTCGATCCGCAGGGAGAAGTGGGAAATATAAATAAAAATTATTATTATTATTATTATTATTATTATTATTACATATAAGTTTTATCTAATGTAGTCTTTATAAATGTAAGTTTTCTATTTATGTAAAACCAACCAGCCAAATATTTTATTTTGGCATGCAGTTAATAATATATATTTAAAACAGAACTGATTAAAAATAACAGTAAGAAAGGCTCACACATCTAAATACCAGGTTTCTGGCTGTGTATCAGCTCCAGTTGAGATTTTCCATTACTTTGACAGAATTTTCAGGTGGAAAAAAATGACCTATTTGTGTCAACCATGGAATGACTTGATCCAGTCTCATTTTTGAATCAACCAGGGATGAATCTCTGTCACTTCCCTTTGTAATTCATTCTTTTGGCTTTGCAGTTTATCATTTTTACAAGTCTCTGTTACTCTCAACATCACGATTATGTTGAGTCTGTTTTTTCATTTTCATTCTTGTAAAAACACGTCTGCTGAAAAAAAATATTCACACTTGTCTTTCTAATGAGAAACTATAGATTTGCGCCATTGTCAGTTTGTTTGAGGAGGTACCTTTCCAATAGTGATTAAAACACACTGTGAAGACATCTGGAGAGTGGCATATTATCACCTTTCCTTATGATCAGAGAAAAAAAGATCAGAAGGAGGTATCACTCTTGCCCCTTTATTGTTCTCCCCAACTGTTACTATTTATAACAGTATTGGTAGCTTCTGTTCCTGTGTTCTGATGACCACTCCTCTGGATTTCAAACAGGCAGATCCCCATCCAGGCAAGCAGTGCAACATTTTCAACACTATCACAAGAAAATACAACTTGTCAGCTGTGATTAAAAAGCTCAGGACCTCTAAAGATATAAACATCCAAGTCTTCCAATTTTTACAGTGCTGGGCTTTCATGCAAAATATTAGTTTACCTCATTTTCCATTTTTTTTTTAATCTAAATACGTAAAATAATATTTTTGTACGTTTTTCAGGTTATGTGGCTATGTTCTACAAGATTTTATTCCTGACATTTCACCAGCACCTGTGGCTGGCGTCTTCAGAGAATGCTGGCATGGAAGTGAGTGGGATACACACACACACACACACACACACTGTGTGACCGTTGGCTGAGAGAAGGTAATTTACGTGATAATCTCATGTTTACCGCATAACATGCAGCTGTGGACAAATTTACACAGGGACCAGCAAACACAATGTTCAAACACAAATCAAGGAACATGAAAGACACTGCAGACTGGGTCAGCCAGAAAAATCAGCAGTAGCAGAGCACCTTATAAATCAACCTGGGCATAAAATGCTATTCGAAAACACTGACATTTTGGACCATGCCAACAACTATCGGGTCTGAATGCACAGGGAAGCCATTGAAATCCACAGACACCTAGACAATTTGAACAGGAAAGAAGAAACCCTTAAAGTAAACAAAGTCTGGCTGCCAGTCTGGAAAAGCATCAAAATCAAGATCCAGCATGTGCAAATGAAAACCACCTAGGGTCAGGGGTTTTCCCAGCA
>CM034703.1:277327002-277338190 GCA_020142125.1 Phrynosoma platyrhinos
CTCTGAAGATGCTAGCCACAGATGCTGGCAAAACATCAGAAATAAAATCTTATAGAAAACAGCCACATAGCCTGAAAAATCCACAAAAAAACATGGATGCCATACATGAAAGCCTTCAACTTCACACTTAAAAGAATGCTATTTAATAGTGGTAGAATGACTGAAGAGTTAGTATGAAGTGTATTGTTTTGCAACTTATTTTCCTGTATGGATCTTTTTTTCTTTTTAAAATAACTTTACATTTCCATTAGCTGCTAATAAATGCTTCAGAAAATCTGATTTCCTATATGTTCACAGCTCAGCTGTACCGGCTACAGGAAGACATTGAACGTGTTCGTAAGGAAAAGGAGAATGAGATCTCCAGTACACAGAATGAGTTGCTTAGTGCTCAGAATGAGATTCTTTTACTGCATCAAGTGGCCAAAAAGGCTGCAACAGAAAGGGAGACAGATGTCACTGCTTTACAAGAAGAGCTTCACAATGTAAGAGCTGAGCTTGAAAGGTGGCGCAAAGAGGCTTCTGAATATGAAAAAGAGATTGTTAATCTCCAGGCCAGTTTTCAGTTACGATGCCAGCAGTGCGAGGAGCAGAAGAGAGAAGAAGCCACCCGTTTACAAGGTATAGCAGAGGTGCTTCATAATTAACGAAATGTATAAAGTTCAGTGTTATTGTTTTCAAGTCTTTTTTAGAGCCCTGTGGTTCAGATTAAATTATCCCCATTATATATCATTAATCTGAATCAAGAAGGGGACGAGATGACAGTTTCTGATTTTGCATTGCATCTCAGGTACAAAAATGCTTCAGTGTGGAGACTTTTTAGTTTAGAAAAATGACAACTGAGAAGAAGAGTTTTTTTTAAATAACACACAGTATAAAGATAGGTCACAGAGGCAGCATTTTCCCCATTTCCTGTTATATTAGAAATCAGAGTATCACCCACTGAAATTGATAGACTGTATATTAAAGACAAAGGAAGATATTTCTTCATACAGTGCATAATTATAGACGTTCATAACTTGAGAAAGGGGATTAGACAATTCCACTTACTGGGAGGAGGTGCAATACCAGGAACAATGCTGCCTTCATGTTCTCTCACTGGGTTTCCTAGGAGTATCTATCTGATGGTGGACTAAACAAATGTTATTCTTATGTTTTGCCCTGTAGTCTTTTGTATTGGCAGTACAGGGCATTATTTTTGTCACTTCTGTACTCCGCTGGTGCAACACCTCATGTTTTAGAAATGTGACAATATCAGAGGTTAGTCTCTGACAGGCTTTTGTGCAGCAGTAACCAGTGGCCTCTGTCAGTATGATTGTTCTGTGTAGATGCTTTCACCGCAATCCCTAGCACTGCATATGATTTTGTGCACATGGTTTTGTAAACTCCTTTTTCTAGCAACTGCCCCCACTTTCCTGGCAAAGACATGCAATGTTAAGTAATACTACATGCGTAGACCATATCAAAGCATTCTTAGTTTAGCTATGTATATCATCTGTTAAAGTACTTTGATTCTGAATTGTTGGTTAGGGTGGACCACCAGAAAAATTAGAATTGGTGATACTGTGGAAGAGTTCACAGTGCAACATTTGAAGACAATGTACTATGGCACTAATTTAATGTGGTATGTCACTCTGTTATGATGCCATTGTTACATTAATAATTTATCAAAATGTTGTGTATGAGTTAATTTGCTCATAGAAGCTTCTGTGCTAATTAGTTGTAAAGGTCTTTATTTATGGCCACATTTATCTGGTTCTTTCAACGTTCATTTAATTTCATTCAGTGCAAATTGGCCTGATTAATATTTTTCAAATAGTATTCAAGCTCCCAATACTTAGTTTGGATTCTTTGTACATTTTATGTATATCAGTTTAGTGGCCCTTGTTCCTTGTAGTTTCTTTGATAACAATTATGCCATGAGTACATAGAAGACTGATGTCTGTAGAAAAGAAAGGGATATTTAATTCCAGTTCAAAATGAGCTGCTTTATGACATTAAGATGATACTTTAAATGCATTTTTTCTATTAAATTATTGATGAAATCCTAAAGATAACTACTTCCATGTGTACTTACAGTGGCATAAAGTCTTAATGATAATTTAATTTTTTCATATTTTGCTTATGCTTTTGTGTTGAATCATATCTTTTTCAGTTCAGATTGGTTTGATGAATAGGGTTATGATTTATCCTGGCATTTTATTAGATGTTTAAACCTTTTAGTGCAGTGGGTGGGTTTTGGAGTTGGTTGGGATGGGATGGGATTGCATTTATGTAAATTTTAATGTTGTTAGCCGCCCCAATTGCTCTGCAGAGGGGCAGGGTAAAAATTATTGTTGTTATTATTATTAGTTCCTAACACTGCGTGAATGGTTTCATTTGGAAAATTTGCTCAGCACATAATAATACCGACTATTCTCACTACAGTAATCTGTGTGCAGTATAGTTACTTATTATTCAGACATTTAAAAGCCACAAAATAAGCATAACAATTAATGTGACATTTCAGATTACATAGCCCCTCCCAATTCATGGGGCATACGTTCTGGACCCACCCACCCTGCGAAAATGGTGGTTCACAAATATTTGAGCCCCATTGAAAATAATGGTGTGCACCCCTGTGGTGCGCATGGGGGTTGTGCACAGCATTACCATTATATCCTTCCCCACTTGTCCCTCCCATGAAGAACAGGATTGTGGACGTGAAGTCCGTGAACAGTGAGGGGAAACTGTATTTGAATATATGTCTGTAGATCCTGCTGGAGATCTTTGAACATATTCTTGGTCAGTTTTCATGGATAACATAGCTTTACTTGCTTGTAGGTGAACTTGAAAAGTTGAAAAAGGAGTGGACTGCTCTTGAAGATGAATGTCTTTCATTAAAGAAGGAGAATTCTTTGCTTGCGGGTGAACTTCAGCGACAGGAGAAGGAGCTACATAAGTAAGTGCTGCTTAATCAAGATATTGAATAGGTGAAACAGAGCCTTATCTTATTTATTAGATACTAGTTGTGAAAAAAGTGTTTCTAAAAGAAAAGACATATTTGTTCTTTTTGGAAAAAGATAGTATTTGCAAACCTTGCACTGTTTCCCCCCCCCTCCCCCCACTTACAAACATTTACATGTATGTGAGGACATATCTATCCTCCAAAGTAGATCCCTATCCTAATGATATGAGCAGCAGCAGTGGCAGTACTTGTAACAGCTAAAAAAGAAGGCTTTCAATTCTGGAAAATGGACATCCCTCCTTGAAAAGAAGAGTGGAAACACAAAATGTATAGAACAGCAAGTGGATGTTTGTAAAAAAAAAGAAAGAAAGAAAGAAAAGAGGGAGAAAGTATGTTTTCTAGTGAAAAAACAAAGTAAAATATGGTTATGTAGAGGAGCCAGTATTGTAAATTGATATAAGCCAGTTTAATTCTAGTACAGCTAGCTAGAATTAAAGTGTAAAAGTAGGAAGGTGGCAGAAATGTGATAATGATAATAAAGTGTCACCTCTAGAATAACAAAATATTGGTAGCGTGTTTTGTTTGTGACTAAAACAGAGGCCAAGTGATGTTGGAACAAAAAAAGAAAAGTTTATTTTACATCAACATGCAATAGAGGTAACTTGTTTCAGGACTTGCCATTATAATCTTTCATAGTTACAGACTTATAACATATGTTACAAATTCAATCACAGTACCTCAGCCCCTCTGGCTAATAATATCTAACTGGAGAGAACACCACAGTAACTCTCTCTTCCAGAGCTCTGTGTGTATTCTGAGTTTACCCTTTCCAAACTCTATCTCCCTAAAATTCAGTTCCCTCAGGAACACCTTAAACACAGCCCTCTCACTGGCTTAGCTTTCCCAACACACCCTCTGACCCAAATCATCTTCTTCTCTCTATCAGCCTGGGCTTTTATACTACTCCCAGCTAAACTCCCATTGGTTGCCTCTCAGCTGCCTCCTGATTGGCCAGCTGGACCTCTGTTCACCTCACTTGGTATTTGCTGGGGTTTGGTTCCAGGATCCCCATGGGGGTGTGTGTGTGTCAAATCCCATTAAATATAATGGCTTAATAAAATTATTATTATTTAGTCAGTTAGTTAGAGTATTTATACCCTGCTCTTCTTTTTGTCCTTTGCAGCTCTCAGCAACAGAGTTTGGCACTTACTAGTGACTTGAGTGTTCTTGAACTGACTCGAAAGGAGCTTGAAAATAAAATGGGTTCCTTGAAAGAAGAACATCAGCGAGATGCCGCTAGTCTAAAAACTCTTCTTCATGAGGCAGAAAACCAAGCCAAGGATGCTCAAAATGAGGTAGATATCAAACTGATTTCACCTACATGGATGTTTGTATCTATTATTTTGTTTTCCTAGATTGTGGTCATCTAGTAAGGATTAACACTGTAGTAGCAGTCTGCTCATTGGCTGGATATAATAGTAAGCCATTGTTTAGCCTTAAAACAAAGCTCAGGCCTCTCCATTCTCCTGATCTATCCTAGCATGATTATAAGGATTAGCTCAGAAGCTATTATTTCAAATTTCAGTTAATCACAGTTACACACTTTTTTCAAGGTATTTAGAATTTTCTGTGGCTTATGGAAACAAGCCAGGAATGTAAACCATGATATAAAATATTCTTTCCTTTATTAAACAGTGTTTAAGACTTACTACAGCCTGTCCGTGTTTGATTTGGACTTAATAAGTAATTATGATTAGTAAATACAGAACCAGATGTTTTTACACACAGCCATGCCAAATAGGAGGACCGGAAATGGAGGAGCACATAGTTTCTGAATCTCATGCATGTAACTTTAAACCATAATTTAATATTATGAATGAACAATGCCAATGTGAGACAGATTGCTTTTTGAGTTCAGGAAAATTGTAAAGCAGTGATGCATGGCAGCTGTTATAAAAAAGAGAGATCTAAGGTCCAGGGATGTGTGTCTGACTAAACTTATGAAGGGGCCCTACGTATTATGTCTCAGACATACTTTTATACTTGTTGAAATGTGGTCCAGAGCTTTTTAAGTATTACTTATTCACACTACAACCTAGTTGAATTTGCTCTATATTTTGCTGGTGATTCTGAGGAAATTTGAACATGCATCTCTGATCGTAATCAGAGTTGATAAATTCATCTGTAAGATTTAATTCCCACATTTACTGTATAAGAACATTTTTGTGGGAATTGAGAAACATCACTTAGCATTACTTATTATGGCTTACTCATTAATTATTATTACTTGATAATGCTTACAGACTTCCAACATTAGATTAAAGAGTAATTCATGATACCATGTTGTCATGTGTTCATAAGAAGCCATCAAAGGACATAATTTGTCTGACAGTAATGTAACTTTGCCACATCCAGCATGAATCTGGATGCTGAGTTTAAAACTTTTACCATATCTTTTTTTAATTGAATGGAAGCAGATAACACCTTGTTCCTTTCCTCTTTACACTATAAACAGAGCTTTAATTAAGTCCTTAAATTTTGATATAACTTCATCTTTATAGATAGATAATGTTCACATTGGGGGATTTTTGAACCAATGTCCATTTTCCTCAACCACTAGAAAAACACAACAATTGAGTGCTGTACCTTTGTTTAGAATCTTTTGAATTTGAGCTTTATAGGAAGAACATGAAGTAATAGTTAAACCATCCAAGAAATGCCTCATCAAGAAAAAAAATTACAAGTGAATCTTCAGATAATGTTTCTATTCCATCATTAACATTATTAAAGAAGCCTTGTTTGACCATTTACATTGCACTTTTCTGCCCCTTCTCATGTTGCCATTTCAGCTGTTATCTGCATATCATTTCTTTCATTTTTTGCAAGGGCTAGTAGAACTATACATTTTGTCAAGTTTTATTCAGCTTTAGCTTGGGTATACTACAGCAGCCTTTATTAGTTTTTAAATTAAATTAGAATGAACCAAAGCTAGAGTGTTAGTATTTATTTATTTAGTTTACTTGTATGCTTTCTCCCAAGGTGGTAACCCAGGCAGCTCCCAGAAATAGTCATTTAAAAATGAGTACAATATTTTTTTAACTTTTTTAAAAAAAATATATAGCTGAGTTAGTCTGTAGAATCAGTATGTAGAGAGATCTTGTAACACCTTTGAGACTAACTGAAAGAAATTGGCAGCATGAGCTTTCATAGACTGAGGAAGTAGACTGAAGTCTACAAAAGCTCATGCTGCCAATTTCTTTCGTTCAGTTAGTCTCAAAGGTGCTACAAGATCTCTCTACATACTGTTTTTTAAAAATAATCACATAAAACAATATAAACTTATTTAAATGACATACAAACTTAAAACAGATAGAGAAAACTTCTCAATTAAAAAGGTGCCCTACTTATACATTAAAAGTCTGCTTGAACAGAAAGGTATTTGCCTCCCAGCAAAACGCCAGCAGGAAGAGGGCCAGCCTAGCCTTCTGTGAAAGTGAGTTCCAGAGGGTGGGAGCAGCCACTGAGCTTTCTCATGTCTTCACCAAACAAGCCTGTGAAGGTGGTAGGACCAAGAGAATGCCTTCTCCTCTAGATGTTAGAATTCTGACAGGTTTGTATGGGGAGATACGGTCTTTCAAATAGTCTGGACCTAAGCCATGTAGGGCTTTATAGGTCATGACCAGCATTAGTCTAAATGGGAAGTAATCAAGGCATATATCACTGTAGCCAGATGTGATGTCTCAAGGATTAGGCACAGCTGACACACTAGTTTTAGCAGTGCAAATGCAGTCCTGACCACTGCTAAAACCTGGGCTTCTAGGCTCAGAGTTGAGTCCAGGAGAACACCCAAGCTGCAAATCTAAGATTTCAAGGGAGTGTAACCATATCCAGTACAGACAGGGTCCCTATTTCCTAATCTGCTTTACAACCAACCAGGAGCACATCTGTTTTCTCTGGATTAAGTTTCAATTTGTTTGCCCTCATCCAGTCCAATACTGACAAAAGACATTGGTTTAGTAGCAAGACAGCTTCCTTGGACTCAGATGGAAAGGAAAGGTGTCATCAATATATAGATGATACTGCACTCCAAGAATCTGGAGTAACTCGCAATCGAGAGATGAGGTTTTAATCTTGCAGCCTCTGACTCCTGTTTTATTGTATTGTATGTTTTTAACTAATTTTAATTTTAATTAATGTGGCACTTTTTAATTTCATTGTGGTTTAATTCTATTTTAAGGGATGGGAGGGTGGATTATGGGGTTAGGGAATGATTTTTAACTCTGTTTGTTTTTAAACTGTTGTACCCCGCCCCAATTGCCACGCAGAGGGGCGGGTTATAAATAAAAATTAGTATTATTATTATTATCTGGATGAGCTCTCCCAGTAGTTTCATGTAGCTGTTAAATTATTTAGCACAAAAGACAGAACAAAACCCTGAACACAGGCTAATGACCAGGGCATTGAACAGAAGTCCCCCAGCATCACCTTCTGAGTTTGCCCCTCCAAGAAAGACTGAAACCATTGCTAATAGTGTTCCCAAATCTCATCCCAGAGAATTGGCCCAGAAGGATACCATGATCAATGGTAGCAAAAGCTGCTAAGAGGTGCAGCAAAACCAACAGGGTCATCCACCAAGGCAGCCAAAGCGGTCTTTGTCCCATAGCCAGATCTGAAGCCAGATTCAAATGGATCTAGATAAATTGTTTCATCCGGAAGACCCTGGAGCTGTGAGTTAACCACAGGCTCCAGAACCTTACTCAAAAATGGAATATTAGGGACTAGCTGATAATTATTCAGAATGGTGGGATCCAGGGAGGCCTTTTTTAAGTAATGGCCTCACCACAACCTCTTTTAGGCAGGATGGAAACCTCTCTTGCTACAGTGAGACATTCATCACTTCCTTTGCTCACTTGGCCAGTCCCCTGCTAGCTGCTTTTAAAAAACAGGAAGGTATACAGGAAATCCAATATACATGTGGTGACTCTCACCTCTCCATGAATCCCATCTATATGCTCAGGCTGCACAAACTGAATACAGGAATACAGGACAAGCAGGTGCCAAGATCCTGAACCTATCTCAACTATAGCATCTGTGCAAATCTGAGCAATTTTGTCTACAAAGTATCTTGGAAATTTATCACAATAGGCTCTTGAATAGTCTTTATTTCTTTTTGTGGGCCAGAGTATAAAAGGCCCATACCACTGAATACAGCTCTGCTGCCCCCACCACCATGGCACAGGTCTTTCAATGAGCTCTAGTTTGTGTTTAGTCAGACTCACTCCAAGTCTGCTACCATTGCCATGGCGTAGATCTTCCAATGATCTTTAGTCCATGTTCAATCAGACTTGCTCTGAGACTTCCATCATGATTGCTCTAATCTCCATTCTGCACATTTCATCACTCTGAGCTCCCTAGTCAGCCAGGGGACTTGCTTGACTCTACTTTATGGAAGCAGACATTGAATGGTAATTGTATCCACCACCCTGGCCATTTTCCTGTTCCAGAGATCAGTCAGGGCTTCATCAGGATTACCTGCTAAGGCAAGAGGAAACTTCCCAAGAGCTCTCAGGAATCATCTGGACACCTAAGTCTTTTGAGGCAGACCATCTTAATTGGCTCCCACCCTTGCAGAGGCAGTGAGTCACAGTGAGTCTGGACCCCACCAGGTAGTGATCAGTCCATAACAACAGAGCTACAGAAGGTTCCTCCACACCCAGATCATGGTCATCCTGTTCTGAACAGAAAACCAGGTCCAGAGTGTGTCCTGCAGCATGGGTGGTGCCAGATATTACTTTGGACAGCCCAGTGGTTGTCATGGCTGACAACCTGAGCTGCTCCTCACAGAGCAGTCTCCACATGGATGCTAAAGTGTCCCAGTACAACAAGCTGAAAGAGGTCCAACACCACTGCCGACACCAGCTTAGCCATCTCATGAAGGGAAACTTCTGAACAGCAGGGTAATTGATAGACTAACAAAATCCCTATTCTGTCTCTGTTCTTTGCAAGGAGACAGGAGATCCTCTGGCTTATTATGCAGTAGTTGGATAAGTACCTGGGTCCTTGTTCTGTAGGGAACACGGGTGTCTAGAGCAAGCAGCAGTCCACCAGGACAGAGACAGAGCAGCAAGCAAGCAGGCAGCAGACCTCTTTCCTGGAGTGGTGGTGCTGATGGTGTTCATAGTAGTTAAATGACCTATGGCATCTGTAAAATTTTAAAGTACAGAATTCTGGAGCTTTTCATTAAAGAATAGTTGGAATACACCCTCCCTGAGTGTGAAAAGTTGTTTCCTTAGTTTCTGTCTGTGTCGTACCTGTCCTGCTTGTTCTTGTATGAATTATATGGACATCCATTTTAAAAAATTATTTTTACACTTAATAGTGTGTTACTTCTATTAAAGTACTTTTATGGTTGTTATTGTTGGTAGAATTATTACTATAATCCCACTTTCATTCATAAAATAGCAAAAGACATCTTAAAAATAATCATATAATGAAGACAAGATTATGAACTATGGCCAGCAAGTCACCAGAAAGTTATCAGCATTGTTAGGTACATTGCAGTCTTTCAGTGCATTCTTTTCTCACAAGCTGCTCACCCTAAAGCAAACTCTGTGCTGCTTGATTGCCCATCTACATAAAAGTAAAAGTCTAATGTTGCATTGGCTAGATCAGGGGTCCCCAAACTATGGCCCACGGGCCGAACCCGGCCCATCGAGGCCTTTGAACCAGCCCGTGGCTGCTCCTGCTGCCGCCGCTGCCACCATGCGATGCAGGGTGCTATTTTGGAACACAAAATGGCGCCGGAGTAGTGCACATGCGCGCGTGATGCAGGGCGCCATTTTGTGTTCCAAAATGGCGCCCAAGTAGTGCACATGCGCGCACACACGCGCCTCCGGCCCTCCTAAGATCTGGGGGCCAGCGAATCAGCCCCCAGCTAAAAAAGTGTGGGGACTCCTGGGCTAGATGAACTGCACTTGTTGGTGCAGGGGTTTTACATAATCCTTTGCTTCTTTTATGACCATTTTTCTGAGGAATGCCTGGCTAGAACCACTCAGCTGAAATTGTTATGTTTTGTGTGGTCACTTATAATCTTATGAACAATGATATTCCAGTAAAAAGTGAAGTAATTATTTGTTTTTGTAATAAAGTAATGGAGATGTATTTTGAAATAAGCTATACAGTTTTTCACATGGAATAAGAAAAATATGTTTTTCTGGACAAACAATATGACTATCTTAACATTAGACCTTACTTTCATAATTCAGTAACTTTATAAATGGTTATGTTTCTATTCATTGCACAAGACAAGAGATTTTTTTTCTCAACCAGTAGTATAATGTAGTTGAATTTCATTGGGATTGTTTTCAAGAATGGCTTATTACAATCTAAATACATTGTCGCATCATCACACAAAGCAAATCTCAAAAGGAAATAAATCTGAGCCAGACAGCATATGTTTTTGTATTTCCAGCAGAAGGATCTTATGACTTGATATATTTAGTTTCAAAATTAGTTTCTTATCTGGAAATTTGAACAGTGTTATCGTAGTATTATTAGTTGAAACAGTGTGAGGCCTGTGTCATAATAAGCTTCAGTCTTTTCATGCATCCATATTAATAGTTGCATGATGATTTGTAAAACACAAAATGAAATTTGCCACATTTTCATAGGAAGATTTCTAAGTATCCCATGGAAAATAGAGGTCTATATGCATAGCATATAGTATTGTCCTGTTTTGTTTGAAAATTAAGTCAGAATTAAAAATCTTCCTCATTGTTCCCATGGTTATGTGTAGTAACACTAAACAAATGGCATCATGGAAACCAAACATCAGACTGGGTGAGAGAGAACAGATCAAACAGACTCAAGATATGTTTTTCTTACTTTTTGACACACCACCTCTTTAAAAACAACAACAGTAACTCTACTGCTAACCAACATGTGTCAACAGATATGGAAAACAAAACGATGGCCAACAGATTGGAAGCAATCAATATACACCCCCATCCACAAAAAGGGAGACACAAGAGACTGCAGCAACTATAGAACCATTGCGCTGATCTCCCATGCAAGCAAAGTAAACGTATGCTCAAAATTCTGCAACATAGACTCCAACCATACATGGAAAGAGAGATCCCAGAGGTCCAAGTAGGGTTCAGGAAAGGAAGAGGCATGAGGGACCACATTGTAAACATAGATGGCTAATGGAGCACACCAGAGAATTCCAAAAGAAAATCAGCATGT
>CM034703.1:277339482-277357026 GCA_020142125.1 Phrynosoma platyrhinos
AGAGCAGATCAAGCTGGAAAACTCCCTGGAAGCCAAGATGACCAAACTCAGACTATCATACTTCAGACACATCATGAGAAGGGAGGACTCTTTGGAAAAAACAATAATGCTGGGAAAGGTGGAGGGAAGTAGGAAGAGAGGAAAGCCACATGCCAGATGGATGGACGCTATTAAGGAGGTCACGGGTAGGGGTTGCAGGAATTAAGCAGAGCAGTGGAGGACAAAAGGTCTTGGAGATGTCTCATCTATAGATCGACCCAAGGGCAGTTAACAATAAAACAAAAATAACAATATGGGATAAACCTTATTCAAATATCATGTGTAAAACAGTCTTTATGACAGGGAATAGATGTGCATTCATGCATTTGCTTTCACTTTGACCCTTGTGTCTAATAAATACACACTTATTGCCAGTGCAAACAGACATCGTCTTTCTGAATAAATGCATCTTAAACTGTTTCTTCCATTTTAAAACCCAGTGTGAGAAGTACTTTGAGAAGCTGTAACATCTAGCTTAAATGAATCTGTAGATAATTTGTTTTCTTTGTCTTTAGTATGAAAAGACACAGACCATACTCTCAGAACTGAAGTTGAAGTTTGAAATCACTGAGCAGGAAAAGCAATCAATCACAGATGAACTTAAACAATGTAAAGAAAATCTGAAGCTGCTTCAAGAAAAAGGAAACCATGTAAGTTGATATAAAGGGTTGTGAGAATCTGGTAATTTCATTTCCATTTTATGAGTTTGTGTTTGTGTGTGTGTGTATGTATTAATTAGACATGCAGGCTAAGGCTTTGGACATTTATTACTTTATTTTGCAAAGTGCAATAGGCCATAGTAGGCTTCACAGTATTGTCAGGTGGGTCCTCAATAGAGATGGAAAAATTTAGGAAACTAACCTGAGGTTAACTGAGGGCCTTTACAGACTGCCAGAAATAATGCAACTTGAGACCACTTTAAGGCTTAGTGCTAGGGAATCATGGGAATTGTAGTTTTTTCTGAGAGATTGAACTTCTCTGTCAGAGAGCTCTGGTGCCACAATAAACTACAGTTCTTATGATTCCTTAGCACTGAGCCAGGACAGTTAAAGTGGTTTCAAGCTGCATTATTTCTGGCAGTCTGTAAAGACCCTGAGACATTATCCACATTAGCCAGTCAAAGAGCTCACAAAAGTGACTTTCTGCTGTCTGTCTCTCTGTAGCATTCCTTATTTTCACTGTATAACCCAGTGGTATGAATCTGATTACAGGATGCTCAAGGGACATTATATTAGTGGTTTTCTTTACATGAAATGGAATCATAATAAAGAGGACCATCTGCAAAAACTAAGATCCAAAACACAACCAGAAATAATCCAGTTTGAGACCACTTTAACTGTCCTGGCTCAGTGCTAGGGCATTCTGGGAACTTTCGCTTTGTGAGGCATTTAATATTCTCTGTCAGAGAGCTCTGGAGCTATAATAAACTACCATTCCCAAGATTCCCTAGCACTAAACCAGGGAAGTTAAAGTGGATTCAAACTATTATTTCTGCAGTGTGTTTTGGATAAGTGTGTTTTAGGAAAGGCATTGGTGATGGGCTTCCCCCCCCCCCCTTGGATTTTGCCCTTGCAGACTCTTGATTTCTCCCTGGTGATGATAAGAGACATAACTCAGTTACACTCAGATAACACTTCTTTGTCTGAGAAAACTATTCTGAGGCTTGCAAATCTTTCGAAACAAAAAAAGATATTTTTTTTGTTTCAAAAGATCTTTTGAAATTGCAAATCCTTTGAAACAAGTTTAAATGAGTTCATTGACTTCTTTGCTGAGCCTGGCTTGGGAGAACTTCACTGGTATCTTTATTCTTGGGTTTCTGTATTCCTGTAGAGGCTAAAGACCTGGCCAGTGAATATATACCATTTACTATATACAATTACTCAAGCACCTTGCTTCATAAAATTTAATCATATATATGGGGGTGGGGGAAGGATTCAGTGTTATTCTCTATCAGCAGACTCTGCTGCAGCGAATACTTTCTTAGACAGCAGTTTAACTTTTTTGCAAGAATGAGTGCCATTTCAACTTCCTTGCTCACATTAGGGAAAGCACAGCTTGGGTGTGCTAGTATTGTTCCCAGTGTCTAGAACAGGGGTCGGCAACCTTTGTTGCTGGGGGGCCGGGAGAGGGGGAAATAGCGCAGGGGCCTGGGCTGGTGTGCGCGCGCATGCACGCTCATGACAACGATGTCGTGCGCATGCGCACATGATGCGGCCACCATTTTGGAAGCCCCCCCCCCCGTGTGTGTGGGGGCTTCCCTGGCCCTTGGAAAGGACACCCGCGCCCGCTTGGGCCCTGCACCACTTCCCTGGGCCTTTCCAAGCACCCCCTCCGCGGCTGCTGCAGGCAAATTCGCCCACTGCGGGCATGGGGGGGGGCTTTGGAAAGGCCCAGGGAAGCAGCCGCTGAGGGCAAATCCACCCGCCGTGGGTGTGGGGGGGGGCCTTTGAAAGGCCCAGGGAAGGTGCCCTGGGGCCTTCAAAAATGGTGCCTTTGTCACACAACCGCCATTTTGGAAGCCCCTCCCACGTGGGGGGGCTTCCGTGGGCCTTTCCAAGGGACGCCCGCACCTGCTTAAGCTGTGTGCAGGGCCCAATGGCGGCTGCGCAGCCACTGTTGGCCCTTCCAAAATGGCAGCCATGCTTGCGCGCGGCGTGCCGACACGTGCGGGGGCGGTGGCGGCGGTGGCGGGACCGGCCATGGGCCGGTCCCAAGTCCTCCGCGGACCGTAGGTTGCTGACCCCTGGTCTAGAATGATATTCTTGTAGTTTAAAATTATCTAAGGAGGATTCAGTCAGCAATAAGAAACTCTTGATTTAAAAGAGTTATATAGGGGAGTTGCAGACTGCAGAAATAGTGCAAATTGAGTCCACTTTTAGGGTTAGGGTTAGTGCTAGGGAATCATGGGAACTGTATTTTATTGTTGCACCAGAGCTCTCTGACAGAGAAGGCTCAATGTCTCAGGAAAAAAAATTCCCATGATTCCCTAGCACTAACTCTAACCCTAAAAGTGGACTCAATTTGCACTATTTCTGGCAGTCTGCAACCCCCCATAGTCTTTCTACTGGCTACACTCTGGTGTGGGTCTGTGTATGTACATTGTAACTGGGGTGAAAATACTTGACATACCCATCAGCTTGCAGTTTGAGCATTTTTTGGCCAGAAGTGCTTATTGCTTGCTTTTCACTAAAACAAATTCTCACAGCAACTTGAAAAATACTGTATAGAACTAGCATGAATGTCATCATAAATCAATAAAATACCATTAAAGTATCAATGACTGAAATCAAATTCAGCATGCATTCTCTCTTTCTGTTGGAGCCATTTCAATATAGGTTATGTATACAGATAAGGAATAAAATAAAAAAAATATTTTATAGATTATGTATACAAATAAGGAATAAAATAAAAAAAATTTTTTTAGGGTTAGGGTTAAATTTTAAATGATACATAACTAAACAGCCACTCAGTTACACACAAACCTGAGTCCACATATCCATGGTCAATGTAAGTACTGTACTTTAACTCTTAATTTAAAAAAGGAATCATCCTCTGGTGAAAGATAAGAGCCTAGTCTAACCTGGAATCTCAACCTCCCTCTATTCTCTCATCCAGCCAGCCTTTAGGGTGAGTGCAGTTATACCTGCTGGAATTTTGTAAGTTCTTTGGCGTTGTTTTAATTTCTTTCATCCTTTAGATCCTTAGTTACATGCCCCTAAGTTTTACCCTTGACCTATACATGGGTCATATCAAAATCTATACTTTTGTCCCCAAAACCTGCCCTCAACTTATACATGAGGTCAGTTTATATATACAGTATAACAATTAACACGACAAACAAACCCCCTAAACAGAACTAACACAAACTATACTTGATTTCCCACATCCCAAACCAGAAAGTACTGACACTCAGTATATATTTCTCAGTGATACTATCTTATTTTTGTATTACAATAGTCCCTCCAGATTTGCGGCCTTGAGATTTGTGGTTTCAATTATAATAGTATAATAATAATACATTTTTATTTATACCCCGCCCCTTTGAGATCAATCGGGCTGGCTCACAATAAAATCCAGTACAATAGTAAAACAAATTACATCCCACCCATCCCATAAAAGGTTAATTAAATCTATTAGAATTTAAAATACACAAAGTTAAAACAACAATCACAGATATACAATAAAACAGAAAACTGCGGTAATATAGCAAATGGTTTTCAGGGAGGCAGGTGGGGTACCCCTGAAAGAAGGAGGGGCTTTAGGCTGGGATTTTCTATCCTGGAAAGGCCTGCCGGAACAGATCCATCTTGACAGCTTTTTTAAAGCTTTCTAAAGATGTTAATTGGCGGATCTCATCCGGCAGGCCATTCCACAATTTGGGGGCGACAACAGAAAAAGCCCTCTGGGAGGGAGCCAAAAGCCTAGATTATTGAGGCTGCAGCAAATTCCTCCCAGAGGACCGGAATGCGTGGGGAGGATTGTAGGGGAGGAGGTGGTCCCTGAGATATTCACTATGTCAAGGCCTCCACCACCCCCCGACCCCTTCCCTGTGCCCCTTCCTCCCCTGAAAAGCTTCAGAGAAGTGTCTCCAAAGCCTTTCAGGGGTAGTGGGGCCAGAGGAAGTGAGCATGCCTTTTCCTCAGACCCCTCCCACCCGTGAAAGCCTTGGGAGAAGCATCTCTGAAGCCTCCCAGGGATGGGAGGGGTTGGGGAATGGAGCACTCCTTTTCCCTGGGCCCACCCCTGAAAGCTTTGGGAGAAATGTCTTCCAAGCCTTCCAGGGATGGGAGTGGTCAAAGAATGGAGCGCTGCTTTTCCGCAGACCCCTTCCATCCCTGAAAGCCTCAGGAAAAGTGTCTTCCAAGCTTTCCAGGGATGAGAGGGGTCAGGGAATAGAGAGCTCCTTTCCCCCTGAGTTCCTGCCCCCCTGAAAGGCTTGAGGGACACTTTCCAGGGTGGGAGGGGTGAGAGAAGAGCGCTCCTGTTCCCCACCCCCCCACACTGGAAATGGTTGCCATGTGGAGGGGAGGGTTATTCATAGTTTTTCCGTATTCGCACAGGTGTTGATCCCCTAATCCCCGCAAATATGGAGGGACTACTTACTTCTGACCTAAATAATTAAACAAAATTACTTTCAGCCTCTATTCCATAACTATAATCTTCCCTTTTTTCATCTTCATATAAGACAAAAATAGTCCCCAATCTTTTAAAAAATTGTCCAGTATTTTTCTTTGATAAATTTCACCAACTTGACCCTCTCAACCTACTGAAGAACTTTAATAGTCCTACACCTGTTCTGTAGGAAGACTATCTACTTTAAATTCTGGGCAAACAGTCTCATTGCTATAATCATATGATGCATCACTGTAATTTATACCTTAAATTTCTCTGTTTATATATCCAACAAAAACAACTCTGGTCTTAACTCAATTCTACATTTAAAAATAGATTGCATTAACTTTTGTATTTGTTTCCAATAGCTTTTCCTTTATTACAAGACCACGACATAGGATAAAAAATACCTTCGTGTACACCACATTTCCTGCATTTGTTTTTGAATCCTTTATACATTTTAGACAATCTCACTGGCATCAAGTATTTATCTTTACATCATCTTATAAAAATTGTCCCTCATATTTATGATGATAACTTATTCAATCCTGTTGTCCACATTTTCTCCCAGTGTTCCATCTCAATATTATAACCCAAATTCTGGGCATATTTAATAATAATCTTTTACCTGTTCATCTTCCAATTTTACTTTCAAAAACACTGTATATATTTTCCTAATCAAATGCTCATCATCAGTACATAAATTCAATTCAGACTCAATGTTTTCTTTGTGAAACCTCAAACATTTTTTCCCTACCTTAAATCTTTCCAGTAATTATTTATAGAGATAGCAGTGAATTGAATCCCCTTCTGGTCAACTCCTCCTTTGACCTAAATTTAGCCTTGTTATCTTCCCACTTAATTAAATCTTGGTAAGTAACCCACTTTTCATCTCTTCTTTTATCTCTTCTAAACAGCACTTCCTGTTTGGAAACCCAAAGTGGAATTTTTGGTGACAGTCTTAATTTATATTTGTTCTATATTCTTAAATGAGTTCGCCTTATCTTTGTTAACTTTAACTTTATCACACCATAAAAAGTGTGCCAACCAAATCTCAAATCATGACCCTCTAGGTTTAGTAGCCCTTTAATGTTATCCATTCTTTTAATCAAACTAACAAATAGGCAGTATAATACAGTTTTAAATCTGGTAGTCCAGGGATTAGACTGAAATTGTTACGGTCCTGTAACAATTTCAGTCTAATCCTTAGCTTCTTACCTTGCCAAATGAATTTAGATAAATCTTTCTGCCACTCCAAAAAATTCAATTCATTAGTTAAAATAGGAATGGTTTCAGATCAAAAAAGAAATCTTTGACAATACATTCATTTTAATCATTGAAATTCATTCCATCAGTGATAACTTCATCTTTGTAAATCCTGTTTAATTTCCTGCCAAGTCTTTTCATATTTATTTTAAAATAAATTGGAATTTTTGTTTGTGAAAGTGATACTTAAATATTTCACTTTAGTCTCAACTGTAAAATCAAATGAAAGGTCCACATCCTATTTTTTCCTTTTGTCATATTATTAACTTAGTCTTTTGTATATTAATTTTATATTAATTTTAAATCCTGAAACAGATCCAAAATGGTTTAATATCTCCAACAAAGGCACAATTGATTCTTATGGCTCTTCCAGTACTATCATAACATCCTCTCCAAATCTTGTTTTTCTTTTAACCCCTTGATTTTTCTTCCTTTCCGATCTTATTTAGTGAATTGTTTAATGTCAAAATAAACAATAATGGTGAAAACAGACAGCCTTGTCTCATACACTTCTGTATGTCAAAAATTTTAGTCGTCCAATAATGAAAATTCTTACAGATTGATATAAATCACCTTTATTCAAGTATTAAAATTGTATTCAAAGTTTATATTTTCAAGTAATAGAAATAAAAAGTCCTAATTTGAATTATCAAAATTTATATTTTCAAGTAATAGAAATAAAAAGTCCTAATTTGAATTATCAAAAGCCTTTTCTATATCCATAAAAATCAACGCATCTTGGTTTTTGTTATGTCTGTCTAACATTTCAATAATGTCTAGCACATATCTTAAATTGTGTCTCAATTGCCTTTTTGGCAAACCTCCCCCCATTGGTCTTCATGGATATAATCTTGTAATATCCTTTTTAGTCTCACAGCGAAAACTGAGGCAAATAATTTATAGTCATTATTTAGTAAAAAAGTCAGTCTATAGTTATCAACATCAGTTGCCAGGAAAGTGCAGACCAAGGTCACTCCAGCCACAAGCAGATTGGGTCCATGGCGACCGCATGGCCTGCACCAAAAGTGGGCCACAGCTGCTGGCCCCAAGCCATGCCACCAGGTGTCTGATTATCCTGGCTCCTTTTTGCTCCAGCTTAAAGGACCAGAGCAAAAACTTGATGTGTTTTCTGGCCATGTTGGAGACATGTGTATTATAAATGGTGTGCCTCCAACGCAGCTGGAAGCTGCTTCTTTTGGCCCATGTGTTTTGGGCCTATGTTATCTTGAAAATATTATTTTAATCTGTTCCTTGCATTTTCCAAAATCTTACCACTTTGAAGAGTAAACTCATCCAGTTCCCAGTTGTATGTAATTTCTTGCCTTTCAAATGCATCACAGTTGGATTATGATTGGAAGTAATTTAAGTAAATTATCAGTTTTAACCATTCTTATACTTAAAGCTGTAGATATCCATAACGTATCCGTTTTTGAACATGAACAATCTCTTTCTGAAAAATAATTCTGGCTTTATGCTGTTTCACTCTCCATCCATCCCTTGATCCCACAATTTCTGTCAAATTAAAAAAAAAGATTTTGCTAGTTTCCCTTAGTTTAATTTAATAACCTCCTCTGATTTTCTATCTAAATTCAGAGAAACCTCTCCATTAAAATCTTCCATCAATATCAGATTTTCAAAAGGAGTTTCAAGCAAAATCTGTAAGAGATTCACAAAAAACAACCTATTTTTTGTAAGAACATAAACTCTGACCTCAAGATTTTTTTCTTCTTGGATTTGAATCTGTATTCCCATATATTGACCCTGTGTATCAACTAACATTTCTTCTGATAGAATTGATGATCTCACCAACATCGCAACTCTTCCCCACCCTCCCTTGTTCATAAATGCCACATATTCCATTCCTGATTTAGGGTGGTGTAAATATTTAATTTTTGATCCTTTAATATGTTTTTTTTTAAATAAATGAATCACATTTGCTTTATGTTTTTATAAGAAATGAAAAAACTTTACTTCATTATTTGGGGTGAGTTTAAGCCTCTAATATTCCATGAAATATACTTCAAATCCATTCTTACTTCACTGGTTGATCATTGTCTGTACCCAAGTCACCTTTTCCTGAAGTCATGTTGTCATCCCATTATCTGTCTTAGCTTTGGATTCATGACCTGAAGAATCTGGTCTGCCTTCCCGTCTCCTCTGATATGAAGCTTCATTTTCTTTGAAATTCTTCCCATATCTCTGCAAAAATTCCTTGGCTTTCATAACTGAATTCAATACATGGTTTCTTTGATTGAAAAATAATGAGTCTTCCTCTAGCTTCTCCTGCCTGGAAGGAATCACATACTGTTCCAGTACGTAAGTCAGAAAAACATAATCTTGTCTCTTCCTCAAAATTCTAGTTGGAATATCCTTTATGGCATTCACCTCCTTATTTTCAATTATCATCTTTTGTTTACTACTTCTTTGTAAAGCCAAATCTTTTACTTACTTCCTTGAGAAATAAAAAAGAATGTCCCTTGAAAGTTTCCTTTCCACTGCCACCCAAGAGCTAATTCTGAAAATTCGATCTCCCTCCATCTCATACATCTCCAGAAAAGCTGCCAATAGCAGTATCATTATTTCTATTGTATTATCTTTTGTTTTTTTTCCCCAGGGTATCCCCTAAATCAGCAGTTTGCTGATTTAGCAGTTAGGGCTCTTTGTGCATTTCCCAGGTGTTCTGTGGCTGCTCCAGGAAAATTACAATCTATCCCATCTCCCTCCCCCCATCCCTACCCTGTAACACTCCTAAACACCATTAACTTGTAAGACATAGGATAGGCCTTTTAGGGGCTCCGCCATAAAAATTAATTCTAAAAGGGGCTCCATGAGTCAAAAAGGTTGGGAACACCTGCCCTAAATCAATGACAGAATTCTTTTACTCTACTAAATAAGCAAGCTACTATTATACCTACAGCTGAACAAATATTATATGTTATATTTTGAAATAAAGAATTTATGTAGATTAGGTTGTCTGCCACTGAATTTTCTGACATAACCTCCACAGAGTTTGGTTTCAGTCATAAAAGTGTTGAATCAGTTACACAGAAAGATCAGGTGGGCCTGAATATCTAAACTAATGTTTGGTTTCTGGGGATCAAAAACATTCTGATGACAGCACCTGATCTAGCTTTTGGCAGTAGGAAAACCTCTCTCTATATTGGCTAACAGATTGGCTTGAAGTAGGATCATTTTCCCCACCATACCAAACTCATTCCTGGATTGCTGTATTATTAAATATAATTGCTGATGATGGTTATGTATGGAGAAAGTGGCTAATTTAAAGAGGCATACATCAAATAACTCATCAGCCAAAAATATTCAGCAAGAAGATGAATATTAACAGCAAACTAAAGAGTTTATAAAAAAATATAGCTTTAAAGGTATTTTAAACTTTAAAACCTTGAGGCTCAAATCAACTTACCCTTGGATTTTTTTCTCTATAAGCTTCAAGATGGCAGTAGATTCAAAGACCACTTTACTACATATGAAGCAATTCTAAGTTGCAAGAAAACTGAAGGAAGAGCAGCCTTTGCCCCCTTGCATGTAGTTGAAAGTGTCCTTTCTTGGGGAAAAGGAGACTGAGAATTTCTTTATGGCAGTTGGTTTGCTTTCAGATCCCCAGTTAATAATTATTTATCTGGTTGCTTACAGTAAGAGGGAAATTAATGTTTGGCTTCTTTTGATCACTTTATTATTTTGGATATATTGATCCCTCTCATGGTATCACATGTAATTAATGGATAGAATAGGATCTCCATGTGCTATGAATAGTAGGATGTCCTTCATTTTAAAGGTCATGGCAAACACTTGGTTTTGATTATATTAAATAATTAATTTTTTAAAATAAAAGACGTTTATGCTGTCAGAGCTCACCTGACTCTTGTTGAGACCTCCAAATAAGACACAAGGCTCTAAATTCTTCACAGGCTCAGATAAAAATCAAGATTGAACTGCAGGATTGAAAGACTGGCTTAAATTAATGGAAGAGGAGCAGATATAGGATTTGGCTTTTCAGAAATGGGAAATGGCTCAACACTTTCCCAAACCAATCCAAAATAAGGTCTTGCCACTGCAAAGTTTTAATCTAGTGTTCAGTGTCTAGAGATAACAGTATGGACATCAGTCCATTTTAAAATTAACACATACCTTTGAGTCCATAGAAGCCATGCTTTTTCCATTCTGTGGTGACTTCAACCTCTGACAAAACCCATCAATCATATCCATGCCACTTGCTACATGATCATTTCAGCCCATGTATTTGGTATAGAATCCACACAGAAAATGTGGAAATAGCTGGAAAAGACATTTTAGTGTCTCATTGAAATGCTCTCTTCATCTAATGAGGTGCTTCTTATTGTTTCTCTCTGCCCTTATAAAATAAATGTGCCCTTCTCCAGCTACTTCATGCCACTCTTTTAGTTTGCAAGTCCCCCCCCCCCAATAATTAGTATGGTGTGGCCCCTGAGAATGCTCAGTTTTCATTGGATTGCTCTTGGGTTCTTCTCCCTTTCATATTTTCCACTTCTTAAAGATTTGTACTACTGCAAACCTCCATGTTTTTCTAAGCCACTTAATTCCCCACTTGAGTATGAGCAGCTTCAAAGCAGCTTCATTTATATACCGCTTCATATCGCGCATGGGATGTCTAAGCGGTTTACAACTGTGAGCTGATTGCCCCCCAACAGCTGGGTACTCATTTTAGCGACCTCGGAAGGATGCAGGCCTGAGTCAAGCCTCAGCCCTGGCCTCAGCCCTTGTATGCTATTACCTATGAGTTACATAGGTAATAGCATACAAGAAACTGAATTGGAATTATAAGTGATGTTATGATCCAGCCCATCTTTCCAATTCAGTACTACTTACTTAGATGGAATCAGCATTGGTTATTTCAACGTTGTTGTTGTTGCTGTTGCTGTTGTTGTGTCTTCCGTTCGTTTCTGACTTGATGGCAACCACAAGGCTGTATCACGGAGTTTTCTTGGCAAGATTTGTGCAGAGGAAGTTTGCCTTTGTCTTCCAGTGAGGTTGAGAGAGTGACTTGCCCAGGATCACCTAACGCTTTTCCATATACTAGATATATTTGTTTTAAAGATTTCTTGTAGACAAAATTTTCCTTATTGTTAGTCTTGCTGGCAAATTGTTTGTTTGTTTTCCAGTCTCTAGTCATCCTGCTGGCTCTTACAAATACAAGTTTATCATGCATATCTTCAGTTTCCTTGCTTGTTCTGATGTGGAGTGGCTAAGCAAATTTATGTTAAGGAAGTATTTACATGAGATTCTTACTGAGAGAGCATATGAATATGTTTTTATAAAGTGAGCTTGTACTTAACAACTGCTGTTGATTTCTTGACTTTTTAAAATGTATTAATCACCCTATAGGTAATGGATATTAGGATGATGCACAATAAAATGTAAGGATCCAGTATGGCTTAGAGATGTGAGTGTTTGACTATGATTCTGGAGGCCAGGGTTTGATTTCCTGTTCAGTCATGAAACCCATTGGGTGACCTTGGGCAAATCACATGCTTTCAGCCTCAGGGGAAGGCAATGGCAAACCTTTTCTGAACAAATATTGCCAAGAAAAACACATTATAGGTTCACTTGAGGGTCACCATAAGTCAGAAACAGCTTAAGGGCATACAACAACAACTCAATAAAAACACAACATCTAAAATCTTAGCAAAATGAACAATTAAAAGCAGGAATTGTATAAAAGCAATAGGGCCTAAAACATGCATCAAAAGTATATCTAACAATATAACAGAGATTAAAACTACTTTTTTTTTTTAAAAAAAAAAAGGAAAACACTGAAATATATAAAGACAGGAGAATAAGGTCATAAAAATATAAATAGGCACCAGGTGCCATAACTGAATGCTGTTTTTAAAAAGACATTTCATGCTATCAAGTCATTAGGATTTATCAAGTGCAAAATTGAAGATATGGGCCAATCACCAATAAATAATAAATATTATCCTTGACAGTATAGAACTAAAATGTCAGTGTCCTCATGTATCCTTGCTTTTCTTCATCAGGATTTGATGGACATACTTAGAGCTGTTTGATATGCCCCATTCTCTTGGACCAGATAGCTTTCAAATTGTGTAGGCAAGAAACAGGGTTCACTGCCTGTCCAAGCAGGTCTCTCACAAGCAGTGGTCTGAATACCAGGTACACAGGGAATTCCTGTTGATTTCTGTGAAAGAAGAACACCTCATTGTCTCATCAGGTATTAACTTGTAGAAACAGTTGAAAAGCTCAGGCTCATTCAGACCTTAGTGAGGAGTTATTGGATTACAAATGACAGCAGAGTGCCATGAGAAGGGAACTGTTTCACATTTTACTATAGTCTCAGGTTAGTTGAAGTAATTACAGTGGACCCTTGGTATCTGCTGGGGTTTGGTTCCATGATACCTAAATCTGTTGATGCTCAAGTCCCATTAAATACAGTGGCATAGTAAAATGGTGCCCCTTATATAACATGGCAGAATCAAAGTTTGTTTTTTGGGAATTTCTATTTTTAAAAATATTTTCAAGCCACGGATGCTTAAATCTGTGGATAAAAATCCATGGATATGGAGGGATAACTGTAGTTGCTCTTTTGAACTCAGCCTCAGATGAACAAGTGCTAACAGAGTCATGGACATAAGTAGAACATAAAGAGAAATCTAACATTGTAGGGGATACCGAAAAAAATGTGGTCTTTGGTATCTCAGTGCCACAGCATAAAGCACTGAGAGTTGATTCTTTCCCTGGGAAGATTTTTTAAAAAATAATTTGAATGTCTGTTCACAAGCAGGTAACATCAAAGTCCTAATTGTAGAGGAAGCATTCTTGTTTGTTGAGAGGATTTATGGGCACATAAATGTATCTGTTTTACACAACTGATGGTGGTCACTTTTTTGGTATTCCATTTTTCCTACATGGAGATGATATGACTCTATGTGACGTGGCCCCCATTTTTTTTAAAAAAAAAAAAAAAAATTCTGCACAGTATACATCCTGTTACATTTGTAAGATGGAAAAGGAAAAGGAATACTTGAGGAAGAGCATTTTAAATGGCAATGTATAAAAATGGATAGCAAATGCTGATTAGTATTTTTATTTCCTGAATAATCTGTTGCCTATGGGTTGAATTTCTGTAATTTGTTGTGCATATAAAACATAGCTATATTCTATTGACTAGGGCATCCTTCTGCCTCAAAATGAGTCTGAGCTCATTTTGTTCTAAAATACTAAATGAAATACTTCAAGGATTGACTTGGAAGGAAAAATGCTTTATCTTTCAGTATCCATGTTTACTTTGTACAGTGGTGTACTAACTTTGTATACCAGACTAGTTGTGTCTTGTTAGATGTCTTTAATGTTTCAGTTGAAGCAAATCGTGATCTTTGAGCTCTCCCCTTATCTAAATCCTTTTTACCTAATTGATATTTTATAGCACAAAATGATTTTAACATCCCTTCCCTTCCCTTTAGCCTTCCATATTACCACCCGTCCCAGCCGTATTCATCGGCCTAATGCTGGCTTTCCTGTTTTGGTGTTACAGCCCATTGTGGTAGAGAAAGGTACTACAAGCACTATTCAGTCCATGTATGTTCGTCCCTGTCACCTGTTTGTGCCATTTTTGTAATAGTGCATGGTGAAAAACAGGTATTTATGTACCTGACACAAACCCTTCATCTAATAAGCCATTATTATATGTAATACTGGCAAAACAAGCAAACTAATCATTTAACATCTGTCTGGTATCCTTGTGCTAGTGCTAACAGTGTCCTGTAATAACCTAAGTGTTTCTGACTGTTCTTCTTCTAACACGTTTGTCTTTTGTAAGATGGTGCAAGGAGACAGTTTTGGAGAAAATTTAACTATTTAATTAAACGTAACAAATTAGGAGTTTGCATATTTGCATTTGGGTCCTTAGATTTCTTTTTTATTTTCAACTAATTCACATATTTCTCTTGGGACTGAATGCTTTTTATTTTTCTCACTTTTGTAATGAAAAAGATATGGGGGAAACAAGATGAAACCATCAGATATTTGCTCTGATTTCTAGTATATTCCAAAATATATTCTGCAAGAATATGGAATTATGTTCTTCATACATGTCAAAATGTAAGTTAAAAAGCAGCTGTGATGACAAATATGCATGTAAGATTAGCATTGCTGCATTCTAGATCTCCTTTAAACCTAGGTCAAAATAAAAAAAAAGTTAAATAAAGTAAAATTCATTTCATGTGTTGTTGCGGGGTGTTGGAAGACGTTTAGAGAACTCATAATTTGGCATGGCATGCATCTAAGATTTATCTTGATACAAAGAAGGAATCCTGTTAGTGAATTAGATTACAAAGGGTTTATTTGGAAGCATTCTATTAAAATGTGAAATTACACAGCTGCCAATCTGAAGAAGTCACATCATGAAGACGTGTCCATTGGAATCCCTTCACATAGAGCAACATTATTTACATCCTTAATACCCAGTTGAAATTCTCTAAAGCTAGATCAGATGGGATCCATTTTAGGTACTGCCAGATACTTAAAGGGGTTAACTGATGACTGTCCACTAAAGCAAATGAGATATTGATTCTTTTCTTTCGTTTTCCTCCCACACAGAGACAATGGCCTTGGATGCCCGTGATGGCAGCTTTGGTAGCTGTGACAGCCATGGTGCTGTACCCAGGCCTAACCAGAGCTTCTCCATGAGAACCGTTGTTGAAACCATACACCGTCCTCCTTTTAGAAGCTGGCATCATTCACATAATGGGGGGAAAACGGATTCATCCTGTTCCTTTTTTATTTTTTAATAACCTCTTAGTACCACAGAGTTTGGCTTCAGAGCAGCAGTAGGTCATTGCTTTAAACTGTACAAAATGTATCTGCCTATAAAGAGGGAATAAAATTATTACTTCATTCTATTGTGAGCAATATCGTTGCTTACAATTTCATGTAATTCTTAAGGTAGTATGTTTGAGTTCTAAATACTGTTATGGTGGCCTAAAGTAGGCTTCTTGGTACCAAATTATTTATGGTGGTTAGGTGTGTGGATAATTTAATTAAAAATCTGATTGCCAGATTGAAAGCAATGCATTTTTTTCCTCTGATTTGGACACCCATGCCAAATACCCTTTAAATACGTGGAAGCAGGTGCAGTGTGCTCAGTGCCTTTCAGTTTGACTTTTTTGTATATTAACATACCATTATTATTTTTTACTTGCTGTGAGTCACTGAGCTATTGGGAACAATTTTCTTTTTTTTCCAAGTCTTCTGACGGAAACAAATATTTTTCTTCAGTGAAGGTCCTATTTTGTTGATGACTTGGGAAATAGTACAATTCATTGTCAGCCTTAAAGAGCTCTAGAAGAAACTGAATGGAAAGCCTCATTCTGGACTTTTTGTGTGCAGGTGTGTGCATGTGTGTGCCTGAGTGAACTAAGGTTTTTCTGGGAGCAAAATCTTGATTTTTCTGATGGACATAGTGTAGTGATCCAACTTTTTAGTTTGAATGTAATTTATTAAATCTCATGTATATAGACACTATAAAACCCAATGTATTTTCTCACATATCACATTATAGAGATGATTTTTCCAGTCACATATTATCAAAACTGAGCTGGAGAAATAATATTTGTCTCTTTATTTGCGCTTTCATTGGCAAAACTTCATTATGTGAAGTGCTTGAGTGATTCTACTGTTAGGGAAATGAAGAAGAAAAAGGAAAAATAATGCACAAGCCTTTGGGAAAGTTAGAATAATCTAATTGGTCCTCTATGCAACAACTTAAGCTGAAAGAATGTGCTGTCAATAATTAGAAGCTTTACATCACAGTTTATATGGCCTTAATATTAATGTCTCCAGTTAGTGTTGACTTGTGAATAGAGCCATCTATTAAAACCAAGTGAAGTGCAGGCTTACACAACACAACTGCTCTATTCATTAAGGTCTATAATTCTATAAAATGAATTGCAAAGTGAAATAATTCAGCTCACGGAAATTTCACAGGAAGACTATCTCAGAGTTTGGTTTAATGGATTGAATGGCAATCAACAGATTTAATTAAATATTTAAATAGATTTTAGTTATAATTTACCTTTGTGGTTTTGAGGGTCATTTTACTTTAAAGTTTCTGTCTTAAGCTATTTGGGATTTGTTAATGGGAGGATCATTTAGATTTAAGGGAATGTTAGTATACAGATGTAGAAAATGTCATTTTTGTTCATTTCATTCTTTGCAGTTGCAGGAAGCTGTAACACACACAACACACACTTACACATATACACGCCAGTGGTACTCGGTACCTCTTGTATATAGGTTATTGCAAATATTATTCTGAAAATACTTAACTTCAGAATTACATTTTTAAAAGTAAATAATTGTTTTAAATCTATTTTGTAAAGATATAAAAGAAACAATAGAATTTCTGGAGTACAGATTGAACTATTTGCACTAACACACGTGATGTGCATGATTTAATAAAATAACTTTACTCTCCCTATGATTGTTTGAGTTTACTTTCTTTTAACAACCATATATTTTATGATACGGGTTTTGGGCAATAGAGGATGATAGTACAATCTTATTTCAAGCAATGGGTACATTCTGACTGGTAAGACTATGCATGAAAAACGCTTTCTCCAATGCTGCATTAGTTTATTGTCTGATTCTAAGACTCGGGATAGGGTATGCTCATAAATTATCATCAGATCACAAAACCACACCATTAAATCAGCATCATAACAGCATTGTGTTAGCACTGTAAGCTAGCTAGTACTGTTGTTGAAAAGGATACAAAACATCTCAACTTTTTCTTTCTCTCAGTTTGCTGGTCAAAGAGTGACTTTTCTGTGCCCCTTGACTGCTTCGGTTTGTCATCCCTAAATATATATGCTCTTTTAATTTGTCAGCTGCCTTCTTCTGCCCTCAGAAAAGCCCCTTAAGTTCATTGGAATTGTGAATTGTAGAAGGAAAAGAAATTGTGTAATTTATAACAAATGCATTTATTAGAGGCTGCATCCATACTGCAGAAATAATCCAGTTTGGCACCACTTTCACTGCCATGGCTAAGTGCTGTGGGATTTTGGGAACTGTAGTTTCTTGTGGCACCAAAGCTCTCTAACAAAAAAAAAA
>CM034703.1:277357126-277367919 GCA_020142125.1 Phrynosoma platyrhinos
TTTAACTGCCCTGGCTCAGTGCTAGGGAATCCTGGGAACTAGTTTATTTTTGTGCTGGGAGACAGAGAAGGCTAAATGTCTCACAAAACTACATTTCCCAGGATTTCCTAGCATTGAGCCAGGGCTGTTAAAGTGGTCTTGAACTGGATTATTTCTGCAGTGTGTTTTGGACCTAAGTGTCTCACAAGACTAGTTCCCAGAATCCCATAGCATTGAGCCATGGCAGTTAAAGTGGTGTCAAACTGGATTATTTCTGCAGTATGGATGCAGCCAAAAAGAATTTATCTGTTAAACTGGTAGTAACAAAATATTTGCCCATTATCACTTATTTAAATAATCTGCTTCAGGCCTGTGGAACTCCCTTCCATGGAAAGCTGGACTGGTCCCCACCTTCTGGTCTCCTTCTACCAACAGGCAAAGATAGTCAAGTTTAATTGCTTTTTATTGTTCTCTAATTTTTTAACTGATTAAATTTAAATGATTTATAATCATTTGGACACCATGAGTCCTGCAGTGGAACAAGATAAATAAAATAAAATAGATAAATAATTTCAGTTTTAGCCTAGAGTCTTGATCCTAGAGCCTTTCCATTACCTCTGTATTATAATTTAGGCCTAGATCTGACTGCTATTCCCAGCTGGAGTAGGCCTTTTGAAACTGTTGTGTGGTAAGTCAATTTTTCTTTCATATATCTTTTCCCCAATTTCTATGTATGGGTGTGAAAGCTGGACTCTGAGGTAAGCCAACAAGGAAAATCAACTCATCTGAAATGTGGTGCTGCAGGAGACTTCCAGGGATCACATGGATTGGCAAAAAGACAAATAAATGGGATCTCAAGGAAATGAAGCCTGAACTCTCACTAAAAGCCAAAATGACTAAACTGTTTCTGTTGTATTTCGGACAGCTCACAAGACAACACGACTCATTAGAAAGCACAATAATCCTTGGCAAAGTGGAAGCACTAGAAAAAGAGGAAGATTATATTACAGATGAATAGACTTAAAGAAATCCTGAGTTTGCAAGACCATACATAGCAGGATGTCTTGGGGTCTTTCAGGGTTGTCATGAGTCAAAGCTGATTTGACAATTACCAATAGTTTTTCATCTCACTATATTGACTAGCATTTTGGAGGGTAAGTCTGTATAGTTCTTTCAATATTGCACTTGGGAGGCAGAGATACAAGTACTTCTCTAAAAGCAGCTGATGGATTGATGAGACTTGAACTGACAACTTTCCAGCGTTGTTTATGCAGCACATGGACAATGTGAACTTACATGTCAATCTATTAGGAACGATGGTGGGATTTACAGTTCAAAAACATCTGGATAGTCACAGTTGCTCACCCCTGGTTTAGTCAGACCTGTTAAACACATTTAAGACTAAATCCCATTAAAGTCAATGGAACTGAATAGTCATGCCTAAAACTGCAATGTTAGCAACCTCATACCACCATTTGCTAACGTAGCTCCTAGTCTACATACCTATCATAGCCTTAGCAACAGATTGATAAATACTGCATAAGAATGCACATATCTCCCCACCTCTGCTCACTATGGATTATGTTAAACTATTCATTTAACTAGGGCCCATTCACACCTGCGTTTTTGTGCCAGGTAGATCTGGGAAGATTCGTTGATGCAGTACCGAATCTGACCCAAATAAAAGTTTGCACTATGTTTACCCCAATCGAATATCTCTTGAGCAATTTAACCCTGTCAGGTTCACACTGACCAAAGTACCAATTAAAAATGGAGCCTCCTTATCGATCACATTTGATCATTTTTTGGGGGGGGGTTGTCCTGTCAATCAAATGATGCACATCTACATCACACTGTTTCAGTGAACCTCCCCTCATCCTCGGAGGATGGGGAGGACAAGACTTTTGGAGGGCCCCTTGCCATGAAATCCCCATGAGAGCTTCTCCTTGGCAGATCCCCCCCTGCCAGCTTCAGAGATTGGGGAGGACAAGCATTTTGAGGACCCCTTGCCATGAAACCCCCTTGAGAGCTTCTCCTTGAGGGGATCCCCCTGCCAGCCTTGGAGGATGGGGAAGGCAAGCCTCTTGGAGGACCTCTTGCCATGAAACCCCCATGAGAGCTTCTCCTTGGGGGGATCCCTCTTTGTCACCTCAGAGGATGTGGAGGACAAGCCTTTTTGGGGAGCCCTTTCCATGAAACCCCCATGAGAGCTTCTCCTTGGGGGGATCCCCTCCTGCCAACCTCAGACTGGTTGAAGCCATGGAAACGCAAAAGTTTGCACTATCAAAAAAATTAACCCAAACCCTCCTTCACTTGCTTGGGCAATGTCTGAATATCTGGGCTATGGCATCATTGCGGGTGGGGGAAATGCAGGACAGAGGGAAACAGCTGAGTGGCTATTAAAAGGGCTTGGTAGTGAGAAATTTGAAAGCATCAGAGCCAGCAACCAGGTGCAAGCACAAAAATGGCGCTTGCCATGCACTCCGACCAGTGAGAGGGGATAGGCATGTTCTACCCCTCTGCCCACCCTCTGGCCATAAATCCCTTCCTTCAGGAAGCCCCAAATGGGATTGAGGGCAAGTTCACATTGGCAGCACCCTGACAAAACCTGTTCTTCCCCCCAAAAGACACAGGGGAAAATGTGATATTGGAAAACCTGGAATGAGGGGGATTTGCCCTGGGTCCACCCCTATGCGAGTATGCAAAACTTGCCACCAGTCTGAACTACCCAGTTTTAAACTGGTTTGCAAACTGGTTAATAATGTAGTGTGAACACCCCCAAATATCTTAAAATGCCAGCTGCAATTCTTAATTGTGGAAAGTGCCACAATTTTAATGTGTCCTCATTTTATGCGTAGACCTTCAATTAATGGCATAGTAACTTTAATCACCAATTCCTTATATCTCCAGGATCAAAGAAAGGCAAACATGCCATGAATTGGTTTAATAATAATAATAATAATAATAATAATAATAATAATAATAATAATTTTTATTTATATTTCCTGCCTCTCCCTGCGGATCGAGGCGGGATTACAGCAGTAAAAATACATCAATATACAAAATACAAGTGCCAAAATACAAAATACAAAAATATACAAATACCCACAGTAAAATAGCAGCATTATAGTACATGATAGTACAATATAATCGGTAATCATCAACAAACCGGTCAAAACATAAGTAAAAAAAATAAAAAGTAAAGTCAAAACATCAGTAAAATAAAGTAAAATAACAGCATTGTAGAGGCACTATAAAATAGCTGATCGTATCGGCAGCCAAAAAGCCAAGCAGACAATTGTAATGTAACTTCTTTAGCTTAGAGGTCCGCTTGATTTCAGGAAGCTCAAAAACTAAGAAAATTTAATAGAGTAGCTTTCCATGAGTATGGATGAAACAATATTAAGCATTTCTCTAAGAAACTGAGATCCTACCCTGGTTCTGCTTCTTCATTGGACTTCTTGCCATGGCTAGCTTTGCTTTGAAGCAGTTGCTTAAAGCAGCAAATTTTGGATTGGGAGAACATTTTCTGTAGTTTTCACAAAAGCAAGTCTGGAGGGTTCCCTACTTCTGATTATATTATATTTTATTTTATTTATAGCCAGTTTTGCTTGTTGATTGATTAGATGGTCTTGAGCAGCAATAGGCAACCTACTCTCCAGTGGTTTTGGAACTGCCAGAGTTAAGCCATCATAGTCCAAAGCAGATAGAGGGACCTAGATTGGGAAGTATGGAGAAACGAAACCGGCGGCAGGCCTGAGACAACTCTCTTAGGGTGAATGTTATCACGTAATTTCCATTTCATTTTACTGTAATTCCATTTCATTTTACTGTATATTTTACTGTAATTTCCATTTCATCTTACTGTATGTTTTACTGTAATTTCCATTTCATTTTACTGTATATAAATTAGGGAGTCCTGGTAGCACAGTGGTTAATAATAATAATAATAATAATAATAATAATAATATTTATTTACACCCCGCCCCTTTGAGATCAATACCAGTACTACAGCCACAAGGCTGTGAATTTGATCCAAGGGCTCCAAGGTTGACTCAGCCTTCCATTCTTTCGGAGGTCAGTAAAATTAGTACCCAGCTTGTTGGGAGCAATTGGTTTATAGATTGTAAACTGCTTAGAGAGTTCTGACTTCGCTATGAAGCCATATAGAAATGTACATGCTATTGTCATATTGCTATGTAAACCATTCTCACTGGTCCTGACATCAGATTTCCAATTAAATGCATCCCATGTAAATTTGGCTTGATATAAGCTTCATTCAAGCAAAGGATTGCCTAGTTCGTTCCAAAGAGATATGAAATTAAGCTCCCATATTGTGTTAATTATTCTTTTTTCCCTCAGTTCCCTGCTTCCCATGTCCTTTTCCGCAAGACTAATTGACTTTCAACTACCTTTCCTTTCAGATTCTCTTCCTTAGCACTTGCCTACACTCAGGACTTAGGAAGTACATAGTCATTCCTTAGTACTTGCCTACATTTGCCCTTCTGCTTCCCAACTTGTTCCAGGCTGCCTGCCTCTTTGCTCTCCTATTTCATACATCTTTTTCTAGCCCTCAGCCTGCCTCCACCAAATTGCTGCCCATGGATGTGTTAACTTTCCTCATAAAAATTGTTCTAAATCAATTTTAAAAGAGAATGGGCAGCAACCTGTTGGGGATGCTTTAGCTGGAGATCCTGCATTGAGGAGTGGGTTGAACTATCTGGTCTATGAGGTCCTTTCCCACTCTATGATTCTATGACTAACTAAATATACCCAATTTTTCCCCATTTGTGGCAAACGGCTACCCATTTTGTACACACACATTGTGTGTGTAAATCTGAGATTAAATCTTCATCACACTGCAGCAATTACACATTCTGGTGTATATAAAACTCCCCTTATATTTCCATGACGTCTGCTGAACAAATGCAGAAGTTATATGAGAGACACTCCACAGACACCTGGAATCAATATGCAACAATGTTTGGTGTTTCTGAAAATCAATTTCAACATGCCATTTCCTGCTATTTTATTTGCAAATGTGCTATTGGCTTTACAGCAAGTGGATGGACACTTAAACCCGTGAATGTGAATGGTAAGCTCTTGGACCAAAATGTTTGAATAGAGTTGGACTGATTTTCTGCTGTGCTACCCACTTTACTACAGAAAAAATGTGATACAAAGGACTGACCCAAAAAAGAAAATGTTTCTGTCTAATGAGGATTTATTTTACAATTCAGTCAAAAGGCTACTGCTATGCTGGAGAATTCATTCATCAGCACATATGTGAGAGGGAACCTCATGAATAACTAGAACTGCAGTATCAGTCTTGTTCATCTTGTCTCTTGTTCAAGGTTGTCTCCAGATTGGTTTGTATAGTATTATTATTATTACCCAACGATAATATGGCTCCAGTGTATTCTGTAGGAAGACATGTTTTTATTAAGGGCACCACGACTTCTAATCTGCTTTATTTTTAAACAAACCAAAATCAGGAACCACTAAACATCATAAAGTATCTTAAACAGGATTATGTTCCTGAGATCCTTCTTGCCTACAGCAATCTTGTTTATGTGAAAGATACAGGAGACATGGAGATAATGTCAACAAAATGGGAGCATGGGTGACATTGACCAGCAAGGGCACAGTGAATTTGTGTAACTGGCTTCAGCAGCATTGACACAACCATTTTCTTGGCACTTTCCAGCTTCATTGGCCAGTTCCTCAGTTTGTCATGACATTTCTTTGCCTCAGCCTAAACCAAGAGCTGAGATAGAGCAGATCAATTCTGACAGTAGTAGTGTTCCAGGAGAAAAATCGTAGGATCTTCCTCAAAATTTAATTTTGGGGAGTCTCCCATTGCTATTTAGCCTCCACTTTACCCCAGATTTCAGTCCCGTGCAACATCTAAGCAATACCATTGCAGATATAAACCTTAGAGGCAGCAGTTGCCCACTATCTTAACCCTGTTTTTGTTCTGTTTTGAATTTTTAATGGAAGTTTTGAGAGATTTTATATGAGGAAAACAGAAACATGAATGTTGCTTACCTAGGTAACAAGCTTTCACATAATAGATCTGGAAAGGAAAGTAGAGACAAAGGAATGCGTATTTTGAATATATCTGCACTTTCATATATTTATCAAGTTCCACTAGTGAAGTATTCAAGAGTCTATGTGTGTATATATGTATTTAATATTCTGACTTACTCCCAGTATGGGACTTACATTCCCATTGGAGTGTATGCACTTTCCTCTGTATTGAGCCATCTTATGTGTAATAAAAAGATCCATAAGGAGAACTGTTTTTTTGCTATTTTCAAAACATTGTTCCATAGATGAACATGAGTTACTAGTGAGAAAGAGTCCAAAGAATTAGTGATATAACTTTTAAAAAATGGAAAATATAATGTAATAAAGTAATTTGTCTGTGTCATTTTAGTGCTACTAACTTTTATCGGTGGATTTATCCATAGGAGCTACAGACCAAATTCTTTTTAGATAAAGAGATAGCAGTCATGTTTTTCCAATGCTGCTTATCTTCTAACCGTGCTGCCAAACAAAGTAATGCAATTAAATTCTTGTAATTGAATTATCTTTGCTCAAGAACAGGGAAAGTAAGCCAATTTCTGGTACATGATTTTACTTATTGCAGTCAGATTTGGTTCCTAAACCAGATAACTCTAGGCCATTCCCACCAAGACTGCAAGCGTCTGCCTCCATACTCCAACGATTCTACTTCAGGGGAATTCAAGTAATAGCTATGTCCCTTTATTTGTGAAGAAATAAGTGCTTCCATATAGATTCCCAAACCTATTCTGTTATATCTATGCCCAGATTTTAGCACATGTCAATTGTACCTCTGCAGTTTGGTCATAGGCTGTTTCTATCATGAGGGTATATTGCTTAGACATGAGGCTTGTAATATTATCTATTGAGTTGTCTTGCAGTCTTTCAATTTTAATTAAAGGCCTCATTACTTATGTTTAAAGTCCTTCAGAGAGGATAGGTGTAGTAGAAACCATGCAACCCCTTAATCTGGTAACAGACATGTCTTGAGCTACTGGAAAAGCCTTTTAGCCTATACAGACCTATCACCTCCCAGTCTTTGTAAGTAGAAAATGTGCCCCTATCATAAAATAAGGGATGCCACAAAAGTGGAATAAATGGAGATAGGAATACCACAGTTGTTTTCCTTCCCGTTGTGTCAAATGTGTTTTTCAAGAAATGATTCTGAATCATTTTGCTATGTTTAAGTTGATAGTCCCAGAAGGGGAAACGTCTGATATTAAAAATTAAAACAATGTAGCTGACTAATAGAGGTGTCATGACATTTAAATTATATTTCTATGTAACTCTTTCATCAAAGACCAGATTCGAGGGTTGGACTGCATTTGTTTTGAAGAGTTTCCATCAGTCGTCCATCTGTGTTTATGGAATTTGTTTCTCCCAAACTATGGTCTCTTGTCTTTGACAGTTATTCTTCTTGGTGAAGAACATCAACTTTAAGCTTATTTTATGTGGAGAGATAAAAACTAAGGTAGAGATGCTGGATCAGAAACGTATCTGGTTATGTTCCTAGGCACACAATGAAGAGGCGTCCTCCATGATTTCCTAGATCTTCTGGAGGTCCTGATCCCCCCCCCCCCATGCTCCTTAATTGTGCATTTAGCTATACAAACATATCAGGATGCTTCATTGCTACTCCTCTGCTCTCCACCAACCACTAAATTGACATTTAGGGGGCGGCAGCAGCTAAAAAGTGGGTCTGGGGAGGAGTTTCATTTTACACAAGCAAAGGGATCTTGTAGCACCTTTGAGGCTGGTGCTTTGAGACATACCAGCTTCTATCTTTCAGTTAGTCTCAAGATCCCTTTGCACTCTGATTCCGCAGACTAACACAGCTATCTTTGAATTGTTGCACAAGGTTGATAGAGAATTCTGACCTCTGCAACAACCAAAACAATTACTTTTGCCTGTTTAAATCATTAAAAGGATGTTAGCCAACATTATTATCATAAAGTAGTACTAATAACTTACATTTTCAACTAAGGGGGTGAAAAAGGAATGCCATACTGGTGACAGCATCACAGATCCTGCCCTGGTGGCTGTAACTTTACTCAGTGCTTTGGGACAAGTACAGTTGGCCTTCCACATTTGTGGCTTTGATTTTTGTGGATTTGATTATTCACGGATTTGATTATTTGTGGATTTGATTAATATGTTCTGTTTAGGAATGTCTAGGTCAGGGGTAGGCAACCTAAGGCCCGGGGGCCGGATGCGGCCCCCCAAGGCCTTTGGACCGGCCCCAGGCCAGTCCTGCAACCGCCGCCCGCCATGATGAAATTGATTACTGTTGTTATTACTTGTTCTTGGGGTTTTCTTGGCAAAATCTCTACAGGGGTTTTGCCATAGCTTTTCTGGGGCTGAGAGAGTGTGCATGCATATTTTTTAATTTTTTTAATTTCTTTTAATTTGTTATATTTATTTATTTATTTATTTATTTATTTTGGTGCTTCGGACCCCCAATTGTCTGGGGGACAGCAACCCGGCCCCCGGCTCAAAAAGGTTGCCTACCCCTGGTCTAGGTCCTTCAGCACAACTCTGCCAGAAGTTGACCATAGAGTCACACTGGAAGACCTAGAGATTCCTACACTTCTCTAGACATTTGTAGGTCCTCCAGTGCAATACTATGGCCAGCCTCTGCTAGATGTTGTCCATACTGTTGTGCTGGAGGACCTAGCGATTCCTGGAGAGGTGTTCTCTTAGGTAAAAAAGAGTAGTTTTTTATTTGTATTTTTTTTTTCACTTTCACGGGGGTACAGTGCCCCAGCAAATGTGGAGGGCCCACTGTACATCAAGTGGTAAAAATGGCAATTAAAGCCATTCCAGTTCCATGTGCTAACACAACAAAGCATGGAATACTTCATCAAAACAGTATGTAGTTGAGGATATACTGATTTACTTGGAACCATAAATTTTCTTGTTGAAGTAGAGACAAAGGAATGCATTGTTGAAGTCAGAAAATTCTTATGTGCTCAAAAAAACAAATAAACAATAGTTCTTAATTTAATATTTGTTGCAAACTTTGATCCTGAAGGGAGGGATAAATGGGCAGAGGGGTGGAACATGCCCATCCCATCCCACAGGTCTACCTTGAGTGTCAAGCACCATTTTTGTCCTTGCACTTAGTTGCCAGCTCTGAGTGGAGTTTCACTGCAAGGGATCCTCTGAGAGGCTTGCCTTCCCCATCCAAGGCTGGCAGGGGGGATCCCTCCAAGGAGAAGCTCTCATGGGGGTTTCATGGCAAGAAGTCCTCCAAAAAGCTTGTCCTCCCTATCCTCCAAGACTGGCAGGGGGGAATCCCCCAATGAGAAGCTCTCATGGTAGTTTCATGGAAAGGGGTCCTCCAAAAGGCTTGTCCTCCCGTTCCTGCAAGGATGAGGGGTGGTTTGGCCAAACAGTGTGACATTGATATGCATCATTTGATTGACAGAACAAAAATAAAAAAAACCCAAAATGATTGGATGCGATTGCTAAGAGGCTCTGTTTTTAATTGGTACTTTGGTCAGTGTAAATTAGACAGGATTAAATTGCATGGGAGAGACTTGATCAGGGTAAACATAGTGTGAACTTTTATTTGGGTCAGATTCAGTATTGCATCAACGAATACCTGGATCTACCCAGCAAAAAAAATGCAGTGTGAATGGGGCCCAAGTTTACCACTTAGAGACTATACTGAAGCAGTATAGAAATGTAAATGCTATTGCTATTGCGACACATTTTTGTTTTGTTTCTGCCCCCCTGTACTCCATTTAAAGGCAGCTTTCCCATGTTATTTGGTAGACTGTAATCTGTATTACAACCTTTCTGGTGAATCTGTAGTGAGAACCTTTCTCTTCAAATGTTTAAAACAGTCCTGACTGATTCACATGGCAAATACTTTGATTTACACCATGGAGAAAAAGTTTTAAGATTATGATGAAAGGGAAATGAGGCAAGGAAAAGGAACACAGCCATAAACCACTTCTTGGGGAGAGATTATTCTTGCTAGCGTTGGGAATAATTCCCCAGCTAGGATTGAATTAGCTGTGTTTCCTTTTACTTGCCCCTCTACTTTTTGCAATAGATTATTCTCTGGCTGACACGAAGCAAAGGAGTTAAAGTAGAGGGAAACGTTGATCTCCCATCAATGCTGGAATTTTCTAAACACTGAGATCAGTTTATTTAACACTGTACTGCAGTCTCTAAAGAAGGAATGGGGAAAGTGTTGCTTGTGGGCCACATGCAGCCTTATTTTTGTGGGCCACAGTCTTCTTTTGGGGGGCTTTTTGTAGCGATACCTTTGATCTGAACTAGGGATCTTCCAAAGGGGTTTTCACATTGTGGGCTGAAATTCTAAACAAAATATTCCATGCCACAACATTTTGTTGCAAGTCCTGCTTGGATATCTGAGATGTCTAGCTTTCTGTGTGTGTTGTGTCTGCAGGCATCAAACTGCAAAATAAAACAAAGCATTGTATCAGCATTAGTTTAAACCAGGGGTAGGCAACCTTTCCCCTTTAAGGGCCGAGGGACTTCAGCTCCCAGAAGCCTCAGCCATGTTGGCCAATAGTCCCACGTTGGCCAATAGCTCCTGGGATTCTGGGAGCTGAAGTCCCTCGGCCCTTAAAGGGGAAAGGTTGCCTACCCCTGGTTTAAACTGTCTGAAACATGAAACACTAAACTAAACCAGCCTGCTGGCCATTCTGTTTATTTTTTCTGATATCTGAAAAGTACAGATATATGATGGGGGACACCTGGCTGAATGAGACTAT
>CM034703.1:277368019-277379687 GCA_020142125.1 Phrynosoma platyrhinos
TGGATGGCCCTTGTGGTCTCTTCCAACTCTATGATTCTATGAACAGATATCCTTTATTAATATCAGAATTAATAAAAAAAATATAACTTTTTATATTTTGTCTGTCTGGCAGTTGTTGAAACCTCAAGAGCCCTGTCAAAAATAAACAGGAATCCTCCCCTCCCTTCCCCTAAAATCCAGCAGTCCTAGTTTTTCCTAAACTGGAGGTTCTTGAAAGAAGAAGGAAAAAGAATAGCCCCTTTGGCCTAATGCCAACAAGAAATGAGCTGAGAAATACAAATTTTAATGGCCCTTGGCAGTAATCTGAGCATTCTTTTTCTTCCAAGTAGCCCAATTTTTCAACAGGAGGACCAAGTGCTAATAAGTGGTTTCTGGACTCCAGCCACTGGAAGCAGATTGCTTGAAATGTTGGCCAAATCCCAGAATGTACGAGGCCTTGGTTATGCTTTCATTGCTTTTGCCAAGTGCTTTTTCAGGTGTCATAGCCTAGAAAGATGCATAAGAAATGAAATGAGATAATTTCTTGATTTTACTGCAGCGCATCGCATTTCAAAATTGAAATGAGCAGTTGCTACTGCTCTTCTGTGCCATAAACTATATGAAAAAAGCACTGCACTTAGAACTGGCTTTTTCCAGGGCTGACCCACAACATTTTGCTGCCTGAGGCAGAACTACCTCCAGTCTATCAGATCATGATGCACAGAATCCAAATGCTATTTGAAACATGAAACCAAATTTTTCTGCAGCAAATCTCCTTATTCGTTGAAGAAAACAACATGATAATAACAAATTAAATTACTAAATGGTGGGCTGCCCTTTCATGACACCCCCAAATTCCTGCCTTGGGCAACTGCCCACTTTATCTAACAGATGGGCCAGCCCTATACTTCCTCCGAGATAACTTAGGGGGTTGCAGACTGCCAGAAATAGTGCAAATTGAGTCCACTTTTAGGGTTAGGGTTAGGGAATCATGGGAACTGTAGTTTATTGTGGCATCAGAGCTCTCTGACAGAGAAGGCTCAATGTCTCAGAAAAAAAACCCCAATTCCCATGATTCCCTAGCACTAACCCTAACCCTAAAAGTGGATTCAATTTGCACTATTTCTGGCAGTCTGCAACCCCCCTTAGACTTTCGTTGAAGGAAAGGATTAAACATTTTTTCCTAGATGCAAAATGATTTAATGGTTGGCGTGGGGGAGCGGCAGCTTAGAAACCAAACTACCTGTTGTTTTAACCAGAAAAATTCAGGAGCTGAAGCTCAAGACACACATCGGAGATTATCTCAGTAATAATAAAACTGGCTTACCTGTGCTGGCTTAACATTTAAAATTGGCAGCATCCTGATGTTATCAGAAGGATTTAGCCACCGAATTTACTGCCCGGGTCCATCCTGGGTCCATTCCCGCTTGCAGGGACATTCAGTGCACCTCTTTTTGGAGCCAGTTTTCCAGATTAAGGAAATGGCCACCAGAGCATCCCTGGGAGTGGGGATGGATCCAAGGTGGACCCAGGCAGTGATTTTGGTGGCTAAATCCTTCTGATAACATCAGGATGCTGCCTGTTTTAAATTTTAAGCTGGCTCAGGTAAGCTGATTTTATTATTGCTGCAATAATATCCTTAGTTCCAACCTCCAGGGAAACACAACATTACTACATAATACAAAGATGTGAAATGCATAATATGGAAAACTGAAGTTTTGGATAAGGAAAAGTCAACAAGATTATCTCTTGGGGATCAGCAGAGATTCCCAACCATTTCCATGTCTCTGGTAGCTTAAGAAAAAATACTGATACTAGGATTGTGCGTAGATACTTACTATAGCTCTTTTCTCTACTTCCAATGCATTGAGGTGGATTTAAACACAGGTCTTTTTAAAATGGTTTGTGGTAGCCTAGATCTGAGAGGGTCACAAGAGACCCATAATGGTATGTGCTTTGTAATAATTTGGAATGAGATTGAGGGATTCATTATGTATTGTATTTGCTTACATATGACAATAAACAACTCCCACTCAATCCTGAATAAAAGCTGTGACTGGGAAGTTTTACCTACACAGAATATTGTGACTTCTCTGTTTAACAGCTTCACGATCTTTAGACCTTATCATGAGAAGGCTTGGAGAATTTCCCTGTTTAGAATGACACTTCTATGTGTATTTGAGTGAACAATACTCTGGTTTCATTCTCCTTTTCTTTAAGGAAGAGGTGTAGATATATATATATATATATAGGTATGTATGTGTGTGTATATATATATATATATATATATATATATATACCCCCTTTCTTCTTGTTTACACAAATCAACTGCTGTTTGAAAGGAAACAACTAATGGTTTTGAATGTTTGTTTGCATGGTCTAAACAGTGGAAAGCTATCCATATATGATTGCATAAACTTCCTTTGGGTTAAACTAAAAATATCTTGCTCCAGTAGCATGTTGTGTCAGATGCATAGCATAATCCACTTTTATCCAGTCTATCTGTCTTCCCTTGCGTGGCTGGTTTATCCAGCGTAATTTCAATAGTTCCAGCGTAATTTCAATAGTTCCTTGCTAAGTTGCAAGGTGAGGTTGTTTTTTTTTTCCTTATTTAATTGTGAACACTAGAAAATTACATCAAAATAATTTGATTTGGGCTGACTAGAGAAATAGATGACTACACTGAGGCTGTTGTACTTTGGCCACATCATGAGGAAAAATGAATCATTAGAAAAGACAATGAGGCTAGGAAAGGTGGAAAGCAGTAGAAAAAGAGGAAGACCACACACCAGATGGTTAGACCTACTTAAAGAGACCACAGGCCTGTGCCTACAGGAACTGAGCAGAGAGGTAGAGGACAGGGAGTCTTGGAGATGCTCATCCACTGGCCGTGGTGTCATTAGGGGGTGCGACCTTCATTGGGTGACGCTTTAGAAGAGGGGTGACATCCAGTCAGGCCCTCCTCTCACTGCGAGGTTAGAAGGGCAGAGTGCATCCTCTTGGCTTCACTGTGGAGGCTGTGGCAGCCTCCTCACGCGGAAGCCTCTGTCGCGGCGGTAAAGGAGCGGCCAAAGCATGCCCTTTTGGTTGCTGCTGTCCCCCTAGCAGTCCTTCCCCACACCAGGAGACACCAGGGTGGGGACGCCACTGTCCCCAGGTTTGCCATGAGTCAAAGTCAACTGGAAGGCAGTTAACAACAACAATACGAAATAATACGAAAGAGAAATATGACTTTCAAAAGTAATACACCATGCATTCAATTTAATTTCACAGGAAACAGGACAATACTGTCCATCTCCAGCTAGTTCTAATAAGCTAGCGTTATCCATTTATCAATAATACACATGTATTAGTTATGACAACTAACGCAATCTGAATTTCCTGAAACCAATATGAGGTCTGTTGTTTTTCTTCCACTATCCAATTAAAAAGGAGTGGACAAGTGATTATTTCAACATCTTTTCTGGTTTCTGCAATTTCTTGGCTTGAGATAATTGATGAATAACTATACTCTGCGATTGCAGAAGAAGAACAGCCAACCAAACTGAAAGCTGCTAAACATAAGCTCCTGGAATTGAGACTGACTCATAGTGTTGTTGAAGGAAACAAAATCATGTCCTATTTATATAGCTGTCAGACAATGGCGGGTGGAATCTCAAGCAACTGTTGTATATGTGCATGTGAGGGGAAGATGGAGAAGCATTTCTTAATAAAGAACTACGTGTATTTTGTACTTTTAATTATTATATATCATGCACTATGGAAACCAAACAATACAATAGAGGCATATGAACAATGATGACAAGGATGTAAAGGTACTGAAGATAAGAGGACATATTGGACCACTTACCCATCAGAGGTTGCACCACTGTTGGTCCCATTGCACTAAAATTTATGTATTTATTCAATTTATTATCCCATCTGTCTCTCAGCATAGGATCCAAGGCAGCAAGCATAAGTGTGGCAGTTTTCTATGGTATATTCCTGGTGGCCTTCCTTTCTGAAAAGGAAGTTGAGAAAGTCCAGATTTTTATGTCACTGTTGTCAGTGTTCAACAGTGGGGTTTTGGGTGTGGCAGCAGCCAATGATGGTGGCAGTGTTAGAGACAGCATCCATAGCATGTTTATACTCATCACTTGCTAGTGTGCATATCACTTTAAGAGTTTAGGCTTATTATATATTCGTGTTATTACCCATTTGTTGGTGTTAGTCACACCTTCTGTCATCCTGCAACACCTAATTTCAGTTAAATTGCATCTAATCTCAGATTTTCATCCTCCATTTTATGTATGTAGTTCTTTGCTCTTTCTCCTCCATGTTTGAAGACCACATTTGCAGAGCATCTCATTGATAGATTACATGTAATTTCTTTACTTGCATGTAAAGTTAGTTCATAATATATTTTACCAAGAAGACTAGCCTGTGGTCTTCATCTGCTAGATCCTGTGTGTGCATGGGTAGTATGGAACTGGTTGTTGCTCACCTTCTGTTTGCCAACTTAAATTACTCTCTTCATGAGATAAACTATTATCTTTCACATTTCCCAATAGGCAGGAACCCTCCCAAAAGACCTTGGAAATCATAACCACCATACATTACACATTGTCTACCCTTATGGTTGGATGAAAAACAGGGTTCTCACATTCCTCTTAGGATCATCATATGAAGACATACCTCATAATAATACCCATTCCTACTGACCTCTTGATGGCATGACTTACAATGTAATTCAGTAGATGCAAAACCCCATGATAGGTTTGCCTTAGGGTCGCCATAAGTCAGAAATGACTTGAAGGCACACAACACTCACACACACATTGCCCAGAATTAAATTTCCCTGAGTTCAGTGGGTCCCACTCTCAGGTAAATTTGCATAGTATTGCTAACTTAGGGTTGGTTCCTGCAAGGACATATCTCATCTGACTCCAGTATCAAATGGTGAACAGAATATGTTAACCACTTGTGATCAATGACTGCTACAGCTCTGAATTGGAATAGGGTGCGACTACTGCTGTTTTATGAGGCTGAAGTTTGAGTTAGCCTCTGTTGATATGAAGAGTTCCTTTTGTGCTGCAATATCAGAGACCCTGCAGACTGCCAGAAATAGTGCAAATTGAGTCCACTTTTAGGGTTAGGGTTAGGGAATCATGGGAACTGTATTTTATTGTGACACCAGAGCTCTCTGACAGAGAAGGCTCAATGTCTCAGAAAAAAACCCAATGCCCATGATTCCCTAGCACTAACCCTAACCCTTAAAGCGGACTCAATTTGCACTATTTCTGTCTGAAACCCCAGTCTTTCAGCTCAAGGCATATCGATCAGGCCCTCACAGAACAGAGCTATACCAATGCAAAGCCAACTCACTTTCTGATCACGTGTGAGGCACAAGTGTCCAAGAAAAGCTTGATATTATTGTAATTCAATTTTTAAAAATATGTAAAAGAGACCACTTGTCATACTTGTATTATAAATTCTTGACAAAATTGTGGCAATCTAATAATATTTGGGAGAATTTGGCTTTTTGTGGTGCTTACTTCTGGATATTCTGCATACAGTATTTGCCTGATATATCCAGACATGGTCCATCTTGCCGTCAGTGAGAGTGAGGCCACTGCCTCAGTCAACATATTTTCATATGAAAACACAACAAAATACTTAGTGTTTAATATGTTATGGGGAAAAGGACTTGTGGGATTTTCTGCCTCACACGCCAAAATAACTTGGCCTGCCTTGGGTACTATTAAATTTGGTTTAGGAATATTGGAACACAACAACTATTTATTGTTTTGCCTCAGCAAAACGTCTTGGACCAACCCTGGATTTGACTGAGCAAAACAAATGTATGAAATAGTAATATGCAGATGACTGATACCTTATTTTCCTGCGTATAAGACTACTTTTAAACCTGCAAAATCTGTGGTTAAAGTGGGAGGGGTCGTCTTATACGCCGGGTATAAGGATAAGGAGGATAGAGCTGCTAAAACTCTATATTTTGACTGGGAAAATGGGGGGTCATCTTATACGCCGGGTCGTCTTATACGCCGGAAAATACGGTACTTCCTTTTTTCTTTTTTGTATCGAATTCTTCCTCTTAGAAGTATCGGGAAAAACAAATGTGTTGGAAAACAATGGAATTTTTTTTTTGTCTGAATCTCTTGGGGACATAAGGAAAATAGCAGGCAACTTGTGTTAAAGAAAGAAACCTAATTGAGTTATTTATTTATTTATTATATTTATTTATATCACACCCTTCTCTCATGACTGGGACACAGGGCAGCTTACGACATTATAAAACTATACAATTAACATACAAAAATAGTACATTAAAACAGAATTAAATTACTTCAATAATTAAAGACAAGGAGAACCTTGCAAGTTGCTTTCCTGACATTTGCAGCTGAAAGTGTGTGTGTGTGCGCGCGCGCATGTCACAGGAAAGCTAAAAATTCTCTTTTTTAAAAGAATGCCAACAGCAAAACTTTTGCTGTTACCATAAATGAAATGACAACAGACCCTACTCAGGTCTGAACGGCTGAAGCAGCTGCTGTTGAGAATATGTTGAATATGTTGGAACTCTTAAGCCTAACATTACCCAGCCATGGAGACTGCAAACATAAACTTGGGTAACTCCCTGCCAAAGATTGGAAAAGTTTAATTTTAAACTAGGACTCTCAGAATTTTCCAGAATATAATGACCAGTGGCTATGGTGACTGGGGAATTCTAGTTGTAATCCAGTTTTTAAAAACTCTAACCTTTCCCAAGTTTTGCTTTATGCGTGAAGAACTTGTTTATGTGCAGTCTCCAAACAGGACCAATGGACAACCTGGTTTCAAAATATCTCATCAACTGTAGCCTCTCAATAAGACACATAAGGTTGTGATCCAGACTGTTTGTCCTGAAACGAAGTAAACCCGGTCAAATCCTAATTCTCAAGTTCAAATAGACACCTGAGGTTTGTAGCACTAGAGACGCATAGTCCACCCATCTTGTACTAATCTTTTAGCTGAGGCTAATGGTAAGTTCAGTCCTTGGCAAATCTCAGTGAGAGCCAGCAGAAGATCAATCCTAATAGTAACTGTGATGAACTGGTTCCTCGTGATTATTTGGATTTCTACCACAGAAGAAAATGTGTGGCCATTTTGGCTTCTCTCCCTCTGAATTATTTGGTTACAGACACACCACATCACACATGCTGTTTTGTTTATATCCCCAAGCTATCTCCAGGCAGCCAAACATTACTTGTAAACAAAGCTATGTATCCTAGATGCCTTGAGTTTGCTTTTCATGCAATTCTACCATATCCCTCTAGTTTTCACTCAAATGAAAGCAGCCCACTCCCTGATGTATCATTTTGATGTTTTCCCGTCTAATTATGAAGCATGGACATCTAATTAAAAATGTGATTATTAATGGGGACAGCCTCTCATGTTGGAGAATGACTAACAAGCCAAAAGAAGCAAAATGAGAATGTGCTGGTGGAGCAGGATAAACTATTCCTGCGGAGTTTGCTGGGGTGATTCTTCGCTTGTTCTCAAATGCTGGGTTGAACAGTTATAAGGATTAAAATGTTGAACTATCCCAATGACACAGACTTTTCCTCTTTGCTCTGCAGTGGTAGATGAGAAGTAGGCTTACCAGTTCAGAATTGTCCCAGGCCCTGAGGTTTCCAAGGGTGAATGGGCAAGTCATATTCTCTCAGCCTCAGAGGATGGCAATGACAAACTTCCTCTGAAGAAACTTGCCAAGAAAACCCTATGGATCTTATCACATGGAGGAAATCCCATGCAAAAACGGGATTTAAAAGGTGGGGAAAACCTGCAAAAGCAGGTAGATTTTCACACATATTGTTGTGTTTATTCTGAAAGTAAAATGAAGCAGCTTTTGACTACTTTCTGTCTGGGTTGAACACATTTTAACAGCGGTGTCATCTGAAAATCTACCCACTTTTGTGGATTTTTTTTCTATTTAAAACCCCGTTTCTGCACAGGATTTCCCATGTGTGATAAAGTCCTATGATAGGTTTGCCTTAGGGTCGCCATAAGTAAAAAATGATTTGGAGGTACACAACAACAAATCCACACTGCAGTAATAGAGCAGTTTGGCACCACTTTAATTGTGATGACTCTTTTCTACAGAATCCTGGAATTTGTAGTTTGGTGAGGTATTCAGTCTGGTCTGTCAGAATGCTCTGAGTCAAGGCAGATAAAGTGGTGTCAAACTGCTTTAATCCTGCAGTGTAGGTACAGCTGCAGGTGATGTTATGAAGCATTGTGCATTAAGTACTGCCAATGAGTACCAGGTGCTGTAGACTATTATTTTAGAAGAAGGAAGTGGCAGACCACTTCTGAGTATTCCTTGCCTAAGAAAACCCTATATATGTAACTTAAAGACATATACACAGACATTAAGTACAACCATAGTTACTCACAGCTTGTCATTCAAACATATATGTGGAGTGGTGGTAAATGGACATATTTTCCTGTTGGGAAATCAAGACAGAAATCTTACCTAAAACAGTTGTTCTCAGATCAAGGTGAAATTAGGAGACTATTTTTTCTCACATAGGGGGGTTGCAGACTGCCAGAAATAGTGCAAATTGAGTCCACTTTTAGGGTTAGGGTTAGTGCTAGGGAATCATGGGAACTGTATTTTATTGTGGCACCAGAGCTCTCTGACAGAGAAGGCTCAATGTCTCAGAAAAAAACAACAATTCCCATGATTCCCTAGCACTAACCCTAACCCTAAAAGTGGACTCAATTTGCACTATTTCTGGCAGTCTGCAACCCCCCTTAGATGGGGAGACAGGATAAGGAGCTAGCCTACTTGAATCTAGCCAACTTGCTTCTAGTCAGAAGATGAGTGCAGAGCAGAGGGTGAGCCCTGGTGTAACAAGAGACAAAGAGTTAGCTAAATAAGAAAATGCATAGATCTTCTTCCAAAGAGTCTTTGCAAGTTGCAGCAACAAATAAAATAAACCTTGGAAAAGGTAGCAAGCTCAGGATTTCGACTCTTGCATCTGAAGATGATACAAAACTTGAAGACATAGGGCCTGGCAACCCTTATGAAAAAATACAAAAACCTCAAGGGGAAAAATGGGAGAAACAAAAGTTCACAGCGAGGTGCTCTTGTCAAAAAGCCCATTCATCTGAATGTCAAAGTAATTAATTTAAATGGAGCTGTATCAGGGGCTGGAACTATGGTGAAGGAATGGGGGCAGGAAGAGAAAGCGGTGAAAGTGTTGGTGGACGAGGAAGAGAGACAGATTGCCAATAGCTGTACAAATGGCTAATGTACTTGGGAGCAATAATGTAATTGAAGGTCAACTGCATGCTATTTAATGTGGTCTATAGTTCAGTCAATCATTAGGAATTGAAGTGTTGAGAGATAAGAAACATTACTTTTGGCACTACAGCTCCCAGGATTCTCCTGCCAGCATGGCCTTGGTGACTGGGGGATTATTTTCCAGGCTCGGATATTGGGCTGTAACAGAAGGAGAAAAGGCTGCATATATCTCCAAAAATCCTACTTGAGACAGAATAATTGTGGGATAATAAAAGTGCATGACATGAAAAAGAACTGTATTAATTAGTGCCCTCTTAAGGTTCAGAATTTGACTTTCATGGTTTAAATTTTAAAATCCTTGCAAAATTATAATCCAAGAAATTGAACATTTCTGGTATCATTTCATTTTCCATTCGTGGATGATTTTGTCATTCTAAAATGTCTGGGCACAACAGAATTTGATTTTCCAAATGGAAGATCTGAGTTTATTACAGGTAATTGTTGAAGATTAACCCTCTAGGTGACAATTCATAGCTAGAGTCTAAATCTACAGCATTTTATACAGGAATGGCACAGAGACTTTCAAGTGAACAGAATTTTGTATTTATGATGTGCAATAAAAAGACCACAGGAACTGGCTGGGTTTGTATCTAGAATCTTATCTAGCCACTCTTGTATTTGAAATACGGAAGCCAGTAGGAAAATGTCAGCAAAGTTAGATGCTTAAACTCCATCTTTTTCATTTGTCTTGTGACTCAGCAACTGGAGATGCTGTCTCTGAACTTGCTGTTGTCCTTGTGTTTATGGCAACCCTATCACAGAGTTTTCTGGGCAAGTTTGTTCAGAGAGGGGTCGCCCTTGTTTTCCTCCAAGGCTGAGATAGTGTGACTTGCCCTGGGTTTCTATGGCTGAGGCAGGATTTAAACCCTACTCCAAAGTCATAGTCCATTGCTCAAACTACTACACATCAATGGCTGTCTTGTCTCTGAACTACAACAAACAAATAACCTTTGTGTTAGAAATTACAGAAAGTGACATTTAAAAGCACTCTCTTCCCCTCTTCTCCAAGCAGAATACTTACAGATTTGCACTGGTATGTCATTTTGGAAAAATGGCTTGGGTGTTCTATGCTTGCTATTACTGTTATTTTCTTATAGATGATATTGTAGGATGATCTATTTCTACCCATATTATCTGTTTACTGTGCAAATAACGGTGTGGGAAATAAACAGGAGACTGGGTTACTCTGGCAATAGCTGCAGCAAGAGCAGGGATGATCTTTTTACATCTTTTATTACGTGAAAATGTGATGCTATAAAGCAGATATTTCTCTTTCAGATATGGTGGCGTTTATGGTTTGATTGGCATTTTGTATCTATTTTACAATGCTCTGTCCAGTTGTTGCAGTATAATACCATTAATTGTATTTGTTTTTCTGTGTACGTCACCTAGGATATTGTGTTTATCTGGTTAACCAATGGATATTACTTCAGAGTATGCAGGCACATAGCGTGAGTGCTATGTAAACTAGGAAATCCTGGAAACCAGAATTAAAAGAGAGAGGAAGTAAAACCAGATGGGAGATGAAGCATTATATTACTGTCTGCATTGTGTTTTACAATTAGTGGACAAAAATGCTTTTATTACACAAACCCTCTTCTCCCATCTTACAGTTCTTTATCTTTAAAATCAACCCCGACTGGACAGTTTTTCAAACAGAAGAAGCTTTTAACAGGAGGACTGTCCTAATTAAAATAGGATACACATGAACACCCAAACTCACTTTTAAAACTTCTTAGGGCCTAAGTATCCCAAGGGTTCTTCTGATGTTTTAGTTCTCCAGATATTTTGGACCACAACCCCTATTTCTGCTTCTGTGGCCAGGCTGGCTGGGACAAATGGAAAATGTAAGCCAAAACTTTTGAAGAGCCAAACTTTGACTATCTCTCTTATAGACAAATGCAAAGGCATCATTTTTTTATTTTTTGCAATTTTTAAAGAAAATAGGAATGATTGCAAATGGTTTCACCACTCAAAAGTATCACTCCTTTCCTGGCGAGATTCCAAATTTATTTTTGAGATAGTGAACATGTATTTTGAGTACCAGCATGGTACAGAGGATTGAGTATTGGACTAGGGGCTCTAGGAAACCAGGGTTCCAATCCCCACTCAGACATGGAAACCCACTGGGTGACCTTGGGCAAGTCACACTCTCTCAGCCTCAGAGGAAGGCAATGGCAAACCACCTCTGAACAAATCTTGCCAAGAAAATCCTATGATAGGTTCACCTTAAGGTCGCCATAAGTCACAAGCAACTTGAAGGCACACATCAACTAATATGTTTTTAGGAATATATGGCAGGTCAAACAGGAAAGGAGGAGGAATAGCATTATATGTCAGGGATAT
>CM034703.1:277379787-277389979 GCA_020142125.1 Phrynosoma platyrhinos
TGGCCCTTGTGCTCTCTTCCAACTCTATGATTCTATGATTCTATGAATATATGGCAGGTCCAAGCTATAATATAATCCTCCAACCTCGGAGGGAGTGAAAAGGCAGGCCCAGCTCTATCAGGCCTAGCCTAAAGAAGATGAGCCCTCCTTCCCTTACATGGGGAGACAGTCCATCTGCTATGGTCCAGGCCTTGGAGGGAGAGAAGAACTGCTGGGCCTGATCCTCTTCCTCACTGCCATTTCCTTCTCCTTTTGTGTCATGTGTTTTTAGACTATAAGCCTTAGGGCTTAGAATCAGGGATAGGCAACCTTTCCCCTTTAAGGGCCGAGGGACTTCAGCTCCCAGAATCCCAGGAGCTATTGGCTAACATGGGACTATTGGCCAACATGGCTGAGGCTTCGAGGAGCTGAAGTCCCCCGGCCCTTAAAGGGGAAAGGTTGCCTACCCCTGAACTATCTGCAAGCCACTGTGAGAGCCTTTGTGGCTGAAGAACAGGGTATACAGTAAGTAAATAAATAAATAAATAACATAAATGAATGCTATTGTTCTGTTTAGCTCAGTATCGCCTACATCAGGTTGGGAATCATGCAGCCTTCCAGATGTTTGGCTGAACACCCAACATTGCTTACCATTGGCTGTGGTGGCTAAGTCTGTTGGGAGGCGAGTTCAGCAGCATCTGGAAATTCAGAGGATTCCCACAGTCATTTGCAGTGGCTCTCTGAGATTTCAAGTGCAGATTTCCCCCCCCCCCCAGTTCTACATCAAGATTTCAAGGATTGAATTTAGGACCTTCTCCATGTAGAGCATGTGCTCCACCATTGGACTATGGCCCTCAATTGGAAAGGTCTCGAGTTGATTGGGGAATGGTGGTTGAAGTAAACATGGGGAGCAGGATTGGAAAATAGTTATGCACTACTGACTCCTCTAAATTCTTAAATTACAACTTTTCAGTGTGTAGCCATAGAGTTTCTTTGAAATTTGTAAGTATTGCTGAGTTTATCAATTCGAAAACAACAGGCCAGCACAGGATTTGTATATCTTTCTATTAATCATATATGGTACAGTCTTCAAACATGCCAAGAAGTCAGTCTAAGTATTATATGATCTTCTTGTGAAGGTCCCTTTCTGTCTAAGCCACAACTAACTGTTTTTCACATTACACTAAACTATGGTTCAGAGTGAGGAAGATAAGTTGCAGCTTTTCCTCCATGGTGGCTGAAAGGAGGGGACTGGAAACTTCTGTTTCCATTTTACATCAACTAGTGTAACATTCTGTCCAAATCCAAAACTATGGTTAATTTGAACTGTGGCTTGTTGACACAAGTCAGTTTCTTAAACTACAGTTTGAAGTCAGATTGCTTCAACAAACCATATTTAAAATTAACCATAGTTTGTTGAATTTGGATGACAGAGTAATCTATCAAAGCAGTGAAGCTGCCTCATTGTTGTTATGCTGGATAGGAAGGGAGAAAGAAAGAAAGCGTGTCTGAGATTCACTCATTCTTGGTCTCTTAATGCTAAATTACAATACGCTATATTTTTCAGTTGCATTGGAACAAGCCAACTATGTTGCTACGGAGGTAATAGTTTCTTCTAAATCTGGATATAATAAGATATAAATGTAAAGCAAATATAAACAAATACGTAACTATGTCAAGTCACATGTTTCGCAGTATAATATCTATTTGTAGAATATTGTTTCCTCCCTTGTCTTTTCTCTTAAAACAGTAATGAATTGTACTCATCACAGAACAGGTTCCTCTACCCCCTGCTTTTTGGGTCATGTGGAATGTGGGTGCAATTTCTTTCAATGGGTCCATTGTAGCACTCGTACAGATCTTTCCCATAAAAAGAGTCCTCAGCAGTTTTCTGTGCTTCACTTTCAGCATCAGACTTCCTCCCACTCCACTTACTGCGAGGACATTTATAGTGTTTTTCACAGGAGAAGAGCAATGAGGCAATTGTGAGGTGAGTGGGTTAGAAATTACATAATCACATTCCTGAAACATTACAAAATACTCCCTAATCCTCTCCTAATTTTCTACCCTTGATTAAGGCTGATCAACTGATATGTAGTCCTGATTCCCTGGAAAGCTAATAAACCAATTTGACAAGAGAGCTGCTGCGTTGCATCTGCTTTCACAAATAACATTAAAACCAGTTTTTCTATATCCTGCATCTGTAATGGGAATGCAAACAACCATCAGGAGACCTCCTGCTGAACCTTTGTTGGTACTACCACTGCAGGAAAAGCTGATATCCAGAAATCTTGTATGTTCAAATCAGTTTGGAAGTATTACTTTTTCAGATTATAAAAGTTCCTGCTAGGCATACTGGCTAGGTGATTCTGGGAGTGACTTTTCCATGCTCTTGTTTAAATCAAGACTGCAGCTTCTTACACTCTTGTTTGATTTCTTTGAGCCCTGAATCTATATTTACCGGTACTTCTTTTAAAAAATCCAATAATTCTTTCCCAAATTCTGTCCTACATCGACTGCATGCGTAGAAGATTCATGTAGACTAAAAGGCATTTCACTATAATTTCTGAAACTGCCATGAGAAAATGCAAGGGCAGGGTTACTGTTTGGCACCTGCCAAGGCCCACATCACATTCCTGTGGGGGAAGCTAATGCCACTCTCCAGGACAAAGGTGGACACTTTACAGCTAGTGGGCCACATGCAATCCTTAGATCCCACTTTTGTGGACCCTGAAGGTCCCCACCAAATCCCAAAGCCTTCTGGCACCACAATCATGCTTTTTTAAAAATGTTGGCCACAAATTGTTAGGCAATTTTTGCCCCCATACCACAAATGCATGACAATATGCAAAGATACCCTTGCAGCAGCTCCATGAGTACCTTGAATCATGTACTACCATAAATACTTCCATTTTCCTCTGCAGTCCTTCACAAAATGACAACTGGAAGTTCTTGTAACCATTTTGAGAGGAATTGCAGAGGATAGTGGAAGTATTTGGGCTTGGTGGGATGTGGCCCATGCGTGGGTCCTGTCCACCCTTGCTCTAGAGCCTCCTGCTCCTCATTGTTGTTGCTTGCTTACCCAACCTCCAAATGCATGCAAAAATGTGAGACGACAGTGCTGCCTCCACTTCCTCCTCTCTTATGGTCTTCCTCTGGGCAGCTGTGATGACAGAGCACAGAAGGAGAGGGCAAGCGAGGGGGAAGCAGTGCCTTGAAGAAAAGGAAGAAGGGAAACTGACAGAGGAATCCAACACCATTGAGAAAATCTTGGCATGACTCCACCCTCAAACCACCAAGAAAATGGTTCATCGTTGGCTTATATGCATGAATCCCTGAACAAGGGGCACCTTTGTATAGCACCCAAAGAAAAAACCCTGGCATACCTTGAATTGGTAAGTGTCTGTGCCTCTCTTTTGAGTTTGGGTGGGATTACAGTAGCAACTAGAACAAATTTGTAAAGGCATGGAGCTCCTACTGAGTATCAGAAGTGGACCAATACTGAACATAATGGCAAAACAGACACTTATTCCCAGAATTAAATAGGAGAGGGAAATGTGATAAAAAGAAGCATTCAGTTCAGGAGTAATCTGAGCAAGCATTTAAAAAAAATCACTAACAAGAGAAGAGTCTACTGTAATAACAGAATCATGGATATAGAGTCTAAGGGAAATATGACTACATTACCAGTCATGCTATTTCATCTGTTCACAGTTCATAATGGGTGAGCACATCAAATGAATACTTAGCCAGTCTCCAATTAAAAAAACACATTTCCAACCAATATAAGAGTTATAAGAATATACAAAATCTAACAAAAATACCAAGTCCAGGCCTTCCAACTGGACAACAAAAACTGTACTGGGATCATAGTTCCTCGCCTGCTTCTCAGTCCAGACTTTTCATAATCATGGAAGCACTTCTAAAAAAAAAATAATTTGGAGTACAACCTTACAAGCAGAATGCAAGGGCACATGTATGAAAAACTGTTGTGGAAGATATAGGAGGCCCAGGCTCTCTTCGGCTTAAAAACCTATAAACACTTTGGAATAAATCCCATTGAAGGCTTAGTTCTAGGTGGGCATATAAGGATTTAACATTGCAGATAAAAGCTAGTAGATACTTGAATTGCTGGTTTTCCCTAAGTATTGCCTTGCTGGTTTCATCTACAGACAGCAGATGGCACTCATGTTATATTTCTATGACCTATGCATATCAAGGTTTTTGTATATGTGAAGTGATGTTTCTTACAAAATGACTATTGAATTTAATTTCAGCCTTAGTTGTCTAGCCTACCCCTTTGTGGAAATGAAATGCATTATGTACCTTAAAAAACCAAACACCAGGAACTATGGCCATTCTTGAGGATGCAATATTTAAACATCTAAGTAGCATGAGATACTTTCCTTCTTCTTCTTCCTCAACACGTCAGATTTTCTAACCTCATGATTAATCTTCATACCCCTAGCTTCCTTGGGGCAGATTTAGACAAGAGACAAGCTGTTAGAAAGCACTTTGCAACAATTCCATCTTTTTTCCTTAACGGATTTTCTGAGGTAAGAAAAAAATATGGAAGAAGTGGTGATGAAACAGGGGAGCCTTATGAATCAAGGACAACATGAATTGAAGTTCCTGCAAACATTTCAGTAAATGTAGGCATGTGATAAGCTGGCCTGGGAAGACCAGGATCCTGGGCTGCCGATCAGTTAAGGCTACCAGAGGCTGCTTGCTCACTTGCACAGTACTGCTATGGAACGGAGAAAGATTAGCAGGGATTCAAGTGACCCTAGAACGTCAAAAGAGAAAGGCTTTGCCAGGGCTATTTCCCCCTCTCCTTCCTTCCATGGCAGGATGGGTGAAGAGGTACAGGCAGAAGGGTGTCTACACTCATTCCAAGCACTACCAGCACTAAATAGCAGAGATAATGGTTGTCTTTTAAAGAGAGGAGGCCCTCTTGGGTTGGCTTCACCACTGCTGGCTGTCATAAACGGTTTGTCTGAAACAGAAGTTGTGGTACAAAATGCTTTACAAGCTTTGATCTGTTCTCACAAAGGAGGCAACACATTCACATCTTATAAAGACAGCTGAGGCCCAGAAAGGGATTTGTAGAATGTAGTGGGTCACAGCAAGGGCTCTCTGGCTATGTGAGTCTGGGTGTAGCATATCCAAAATGACTGCAATTGGAATAAAATTAAATTGTTTCCTTTCTTGCACTATGGAAAAAGAGCATGGGAATGTCTGCTTGCAATGTCTGTACACATCATGCAAATAGAGAACTTCAACAAAATATAATACCAGGAACGGGTAGGGTTACATTCACTCCATTGATTTGCCCACTCTTGTCTTATAGAGAGGCTCTATTACTTTATCAGTGTTGTGAATGTTGCTGCTGATGAGTCTCATAGGTTCTGCCTGAATTCTCCTTTAGGCCAGCACCCTCCTTCATTTGGAGAACCTCTATGATCCTATCCTACATCAGGGTGCATATAAAAGCTCCTTCACGTCCAGAAGGCTCCATCATTGCACAGAGATGTGGTAGTGTTGGCTTTTTGGCTGGATGAACCTGACTGCCCCCCTCCCACAATAACATTAAGTAAAACATACATGAATATATACAAACCAGTTCAACAGCCAGCTATGAATCTGGGTGAAATGTACCTGTTCCTACTCGCTCTGTGTACACTTTGGTGACGTGGTTGGGGACTGTATCCTTCTTACTGCTTGTAGGAATCTTTCAGTATGTTTGATATGACATAGTGCAAAAGGTGGGATAAGGATTGCAGAGCCACAAAGGAATATGTGTTGATTTCTCTCCTCCAGACATGTTGTTGTAGAACTGGGGACAAGAAAAAATAAGCAACTGAAAACCGAAGAGGGAAGTAATTGCCTTGGGAACCTGTTTGTTTTCCCTAGGCTAATGGAGCAGATTGATTCTTCTACAGCTCAGCAAGTGGGAGGGCCAGGAATTTGCTTATGTGCTAGTTGGAAGAACATCAAACATAGTTTTATTTGTCACAGGATTTTTTTCTTCATGTAAAGCACTGTCAATATAATATGACATACATACATCTCACACCCTACTGCATAAGGACTTGGAGCTGGCAACTTTTGAATCAGCCACTGAATTGTTCCTTTTAAGTGCAGTTTAATCTTCAAGAATTGACACTCTTCAAGGTATAAAAGACTTCATTTCCACATTCAAAATGTAAAAAAACTTTTACTTTAATGCTTAAGTTGCTGTCCCAAGGCTTGAAAATTAGTGCCTTTCCAGATGTTTGGCTACGCACTCTCTTCTCTGGAAATTGTATGCCTAATTATTATTATGGCAGGAGCAAAGTATCATTCCCCTTCTCTGTTAATCTGATTTGGAGGCAGTAGCAAAGCAAAGCAGCTTCATTTATATACCGCCTCATATCGCACTATGGGATGTCTAAGCGGTTTACAACTGTAAGCTCATTGCCCCCCAACAGTTGGGTACTCATTTTAGCGACCTTGGAAGGATGCAGGCCTGAATCTAGCCTGAGCCCTGGCTAGTATTGAACTCGCAACCTTATGGTCTATGAGTGAGTGGCTGCAGTACAGGCATTTAACTACTGCGCCACCAGGGCTCAATACAGTTGTTAGGTGCCTTCAAGTCATTTCTGACTTATGATGACTCTAAGGTGAACCTATCATGGGGATTTCCTGGAAAGATTTGTTCAGAGAAAGTTACCTTCCTCTGAGGCTAAGAGTGTGTGACTTACCCAAAATCACTTAGTGGGTTTCCATGGCTGAGTGGGGGATTCAAACTCTGGTCTCCAGGAGGCTTAGTTCAGCATTCAAATCACTACTACTGTGGCATTAATACGGTGTGCAGAAAGCATGGCCCAGATGCTGTGGCACTAAAATCCCCATCAGTCCTTCCTACTACAGTGAGTGGCCAGGTATAATGGGAGTTGTAGTCCAACAACACCAAGAAGGCCACAGATTCTTTGTCTTAGCACTAATAGATAAGATTCCTTTTTATATTTTATCTTTCAGAAAGGTTTTTATATTTTAACTTAATCAATTAGTTAATTATATCAAAAGTATTGTTACATAATATTATATAACTGACAGATGCCCAAAAGTGATTTAAAAGAAAATAAAATCCTGTGATATAATGATAATAATAATAATAATAATAATAATAATAATAATAATAATAATTTATACCCTGCCCATCTGAGCACAATCGGGGCAGCTAACAACAGTTAAAAATACATAGTATACAATACTAAAACCAATACCAACTCAAATATTATTTGCTATTATTATAGCAAATAATAGCATATTCATTAAGATAATGGAGATTTACTAAATTTGTCCATCTAAAAAGTCACCCTCCACAGGAGGGCATAGCAAAAAAGGGGCATCAAGACCAAGTCATTCATTTTGTCCAGATGCCTGGAAGATGAGAAGTTTCTGCATGGCACCCAGTGGCGTCTCTAGGGGGGTGGGGAGCGAGGGTAAAGACGGCAATGGGTGACACTCCAGAGGGGGTTTGTTACTCAGGGGGTAACCAGAGAGTCTGATATGGCTATTGGGCGAGAAAGACCTAAACGGGCCCTCTGGAGTGCCATGCCTTTCAGTATAGCAGCTGCTGAGGCTGAAGGAGCCTCCAGAGCCCCACAATGCAAAAGCCACACTTGACTTCGGAGACCTGGATGTGTGCCTGATGTTGTGGTCTGGCTGGGTGACACCACCCATACTGAGTGAAACCAACCCAAGCAATGCCATTGATGGCACCGAAAGATAACAGAGACAGCACATAAGTGTACTTCTCTGGGCAAAGCCTGCCAATAGCATTATGAAAACCTATATGTCTTCAAAATCCCTCTTCTGTCCATATGTCAAAAACTTGAGGCCTGCCTTACTTTTGGTTTCTCTTCACCCTCACAGTTAGGAGTGAATTACTCTCCTAAAATCAGATTACTCATACTGAAATATAAGGAGATGTATCATAAAATTCCACACAAGTGGAACTATGAAACCTCTCCCTTCTCGGCCTGCAGATCCACCTTTTAGCCTGCTGTAGGTCCCTTAGTTCCAATTTATGGGCTGGTAGATACTGGGAGAACAGAAGAGATGCATTCAGCTGTGTTCCTATAGTTGGAAGCACAGTGTTGAAGCATCCTTTTGGATGACATTTCGCCAGCATCTGTGGCTGGCATCTTCAGAGAATTAATTACATTAAACGTATTGTTACACAATATCATATAACTGACAGATGCCAGACTGAAGATGCCAGCCACAGATGCTGGCGAAACGTCAGAAAGAAACTCTTCTAGAACATGGCCATACAGCCCAAAATCCCACCAAAAACTATGGATGCTGGCCATGAAAGCCTTCGACTTCACATCCTTTTGGAACTTCTGGAGGCCCTCTGGAGATTCTGGAAGGTGATGTCTGTGCTGTGACTCCAAGCGTAGGAACATAACTGGATGCTTCTCTGCCATCCCACCCCTTATTCTTGTGTTGCAAATGGATGTTAAATTTTCTGGACTTTGAGAATCTCCCAGTAGCCACATGGCCAGAAGGAGGAGGTTCCAGCCTGCAAGAAATATCCCTTCATAGCATCTGAACTGAGAACAAAGACAGCAAAAGGCAAGCCTATGACTAACATCTTTTATTTTTTTCCCTTGTATGGTTTTTAACACCTTGCCTGATGAAGAAATCAGTGTGGTGGATTTTTGTTGTTACTGGATATACAGTAGAGGTGAGAATCGTAAGACCCTCCAGGAGTTGTCTGACTGCAGCTTACAGCGCTCCTCACCATTGGATATGGTTGCTAGGGCTGATGGGACTTGCAACCAACAACATCCAGAGGGCTTCATGATTTCCTAATATGCACTAATGGTGTGTGCCTGTGTGTGTGCATGCATGCATACCAAACTGTCTATCTGTCTGACTCACCATCCACCCATCAATAGCTGGAAATGTGGGGCACTGGACCTAGGGTCATTTACTTTCAAAGTATATTGTCCAGCCACTGAGTTATGGCCTTATCAGCATGTCCAGTGTTTGTCATCCTGGCTTGGCTGCACCTGCTCAAATTCCCTTTATGCAAACATTTATTTTTAGAGAATCAATTGGCCCCATCTGCACTCCTAGGCCTCTGCTCAGCACCCTGGGGTATGTATGTATGTCTCTGTGGTTAAAGCAGCATTTGTCAGGCTTGGCAAGGTGCCGCCTTCTCCACTGTTGTCTTATGACCATTATTAACCCACACCTGCAGGGCCTTCTCCCTCAGGTCTGACCTGTTTGGCAACTACCAAAAGTTCAGGCTTCCATTTGGCCCTTGCTTGAAGCACAACTTGGGAAAGTTATTTCTAGAGACTACAACTCCTATCCTGGCTCAGAGATCTGAAATGTAATTTTTCCAAGCTCTGGATTAAAGATATAGGCTAGAATTTACAATCACAGTTGCAAATGCATTATACATTTGTGATAGTTCAAAGTCAAGATCCCTACGTAATATAGTAGGGATACAATATAGTAGGGATACAATAGTATAGGGAATACATAGTGATTGTGAAAGTCCCGTAACCTGGATTTACCGGGCAGCATGCACTGCAAATAATGGGTGTCTGTTCTCCTGTTGATCGAGTGCCAGTGCGAGGGGGATTTAGGACAGGGATCCTGCTTCTGTCTGTTGCACCAGAGAAAGGAGGGTGGAAATGTCAGTCTGCTGTGTCCTGATCAATTGGTGAACAGACCTTGTTGTTCACAGTGGCTGCTGCCCTATAAATCTCGATTGGGGAGGGATCAGGCCAGGAGATGCTACTTACATGTGCAACTAAGGTGGTTACATAGCTAAGTAGCTGATTTAGAATCATGTCCAAGTTATTTGCTTTTATCTGCCTCCCTTATTCTATGGAAAGGGCTACTATAGCATAGGGATTAGCAAAATCCATGTGATCCTTATGTCAATGTTCTTTATTGTTCTTGCTTATCTTGGAGCCATTTGAGGTATACCACATCACACTCCTAATGTTTTCAATATACTTAAACACCTTGTGCCTGTTAGTTCAAATTTCAGAGAGAGAGAGAGAGATTTAGCCAATTAAGCTTTTTTCATTTCATATCTCCATGGCAGGATAAATGTCATCACTGCTGCAACCATTTTAATTGCACTGTCATGTTTCCTTTCTCTTTAACAATGGTGTAGCAATGAAAAATTTAGCAAACAAAG
>CM034703.1:277414616-277435222 GCA_020142125.1 Phrynosoma platyrhinos
CAAGTATAGTTTCCCTATGGGCAAGTACTGTCATTTGTTTTAGTAGGTCCTGGTGCTTTTGCCTTGAGGAGGAGATGCACCCCTTGGTTTCTCATACACATACACAGACAAACACAATATCTCCACAAATGTATGATGTCTTTGTGCATCTGGGTTGGGCCATTAAAGGTAGCCCTGTTTTGGGGATGCTGGGCGTGGTTGTACTTTGGCTGTACGGCCAACGCGGCTACTCCTAAATATGTTTGCAATATCTGGAGGGATTGGGATTCAGGGGGTACCTCCAGTATCACGAAATACCCCTGGATATATTTGCAATATTTCAAGGTAACACTGAATGTGTTTGCAGTGTCGCAAGGTGTTGGGATTCAGAAGTTCAGAGTTACCTCAGGCTTCTTGAGGTGGCCCTGGATATGTTTGCAGCATCTCAAGGTACCCCTAAATATGTTTGCAATATCTTGAGGTGTTGCGATTCAGGTGTAGCCTTACTTCCAATATCTCAAGGTACTAGGTACCACTGAATAGGTTTGCAATATCTCAAGGTGCCCCTGGATATGTTTGCAATATCTTAAGATACCCCTGCATGGGTTTGCAGTATCTCAAGATACCCCCTAGATATGTTTGCAGTATCTTAAAGTGCTCCTTGCATATGTTTACAATGTGTTTGCAATACTTCAAGGTATCTCTGGATATGTTTTCAGTATCTCAAGATACTTTGCTATATGGCCAACACGGCTACCCTATGAACATGTTTATTAGTATTTCTAGGGATTGGAATTTCCTAGGTTTGTTGTTGTTGTTGTCTGCCTTTGAGGGGTTTCCATCTTATGGCAACCCTAAAGCCGTGAACTTATCTTGGGGCAAGATTTCTTCAGAGGGGGTTTGCTGTTGTTATCCCCTGAGGCTGAGAGAGTGTGACTCATCCAAGATCATCCAGTGGCTAAGCCAGGATTCGAACCCTGTCCCCCAGTGTCCTAGCCTAATGCCCAAACCACGCTGGCTGACCATACTTTGAGGTACCCCTGGATATGTTCTCAATATTGCATTTGCAGAGGGGTGGGATATAAATAATAATAATAATTATTATTATATCTTGAGGGATTGGAATTCAGATATTCAGGGGTATCTCCAAAATCTTGAGGTAACCCTGGATATGTTTGCAATGTCTGGAGAGGACTTTGGTATATGGCCAACATGACTGACTCTGGATATGTTCCCACTATGTCTTCCTCAATACTATGTCTCCCCCAATATGCCTGGACGGGTGTCCTAGGGCCCCCCCTTCCGCCTGGGTTTGGAGGAATGCTGCTGATGCTTTTTCTTGGGCTCTCCTGTTTTCCAAACCTATTCTCCTGTTTTAACATGAGGCGTCTGGAGGCTGGCTTTTCTTGTGTGGAGGAGAGCCAGCCGTGGGGCGGGTTCCCCTTGCATGTTTCTATCCACACATGTTTTGTGTGTGTGTGTGTGTGTGCGCGCGCCTGTGGGCTGGGATCACAGTGCATCCCCTCCACTTGGTGCCCAGCCTCTTCCTTCTTCCTTGGGGCGACCCTATTCATCCTCCGTGTTTTTGGACTCCAGCTCCCAGAATCCCAGGCCCTTGGCCAAGTTGACTGAGGATTCTGGGTGCTGAATTCCAAAACACCTGGAGCACCTGAGTTTGGGAATCACTGGCTTAGACATTACTGCCTTAGGAGGGAGTGGTGCTTGTGCTTGTTGGAATACTCTGGGGTGGGATACTTGTCTGCCTCCTTTTTCCCCAGTTTGTATATCTCTGGTCTGCATTGCTCCATGGTGTGTGTGTGTGTGTTGTGCGCCTTCAAGCTGTTTCTGACTTCTGGCGACCCTAAGGCAAACGTACCATGGGGTTTTTTTGGGAAGTTTCTTCAGAAGAGGTTTGCCATTACCATCCTCTGAGGCTGAGAGGGTGTGTCTCACCCAAGGTCACACCCAGTGGGTTTTCATGGCTGAGCCGGGATTCGATCCCTGGTCTCCAAAGTCGTAGTCCAGCACACAAACTACTACACCAGGCTGTCTGTCTGCTCCATAGTAGCAGGGGCTAAATCTAATCAGGGGAAAGCAGAGAAACGGCTGGCGCTGCTCAGACAGGATTTCCTGAGGTGCCTCTCCTCCCAGCAGGTAGAGCCACTTCCTTTTGGCTCCAGGACTTGGGTTTCTACGCTGGAGGCTTATGAAGGGTTTGCACTGTTTAAAAAGCCAGCCTCTGCTTTGGAGAGCTCAGCTTTTTTACTGCAGGTCTGCTTTCCAAAGAGAAGCATGCATTATTTTATATATATATATTTTTTTTAAAAAGAAAGAACAGCGTAGGTTATGGAGATTTGTTGTACAAGTAATGTTGCGTCGCTTGAAAGAAATCAATTAAAAAACTGCCAACAAAAACGCACCAGCCTTTCTTCTTCTCACTTTGTGCTCTGAAGAACACAGGGATCACCAAAAACAAATCCTGCTGTTGGGTGTGCACTAGTTACACAGTGGGTACAAATGGGTTAATAAATTGATTTAAAATTCTTCACAAATTCTAAAGTGCCTGTAGCATAGTAATAGACTGTGGCCTAATAATACTGTGATACTGAAAAGTATCAGCTTCTTGAGTTTGGTATTTATCTCTTAATCTAACTCAGGGGTAGGCAACCTTTCCCCTTTAAGGGCCAGGGACTTCAGCTCCCAGAAGCCTCAGCCATGTTGGCCAATAGTCCCATGTTGGCCAATAGCTCCTGGGATTCTGGGAGCTGAAGTCCCTCGGCCCTTAAAGGGGACAGGTTTGCCTACCCCTGATCTAACTCAACAGAAGCTATTTCATGTATATTTTATATATTTCACAGGCAATATGATGTTTCAGTACTTTGCATTCAGGAAGACTCAGTTGTTATGGAGTAGACTGCAGCTAGTTTATCTCCTGCTTGATAAACAAACTTCAGATTGCTAGGCCAGATGCAGGCAGACTTTTGTAGATTTTCCTTTCTTTCTGGCTTTTGAACCCAGAGGTCTACTCACTGGTGCCAGATTTAAAATAGGTGGATAGGTACTAAGAATTAAGGTCTGTGATGCTTCAGAGCAAATCAGCTGGCCCAGGAATTTGTGGTCAGTATCAGGACTAAGATATTCAACTTTTCATACAAAAAAGTCAACTTCACTTTTCCCATTTTTTTTTTAGCAGCGCAATTTGGGTTGGGTTGAGGAAGCTTCCATTATTGAACTATTAAGACAGTTGGGACAGGATACAGCAAATCTGCAGAAGGCTACTGGCAGGCCATGCGATTGCCCTTCTTTCCATTTTATAGTCTTGTCGAGTCGGTTTCAACATATGTTTGAAGTTACACAGTTGTGTATATGCTATGCTATATACATGTGTGTACCTTTTCCTGTACACTTCATAGCATTTAGTGAAATGCAGTGTGTATAAGTTTAATCCATACCATAATAAGTTTTTGGTCTTTAAAGAATTACACAACTCTAAAGGACTGTATCCAGTTGCTAGTCCTAGCTACCATGGACTCAAAGTGGGAATGTAGGGTTTTTTACTTATGGTTCAGCAGATCTACTCTACTTGAGGCTGACAACAGGGCTGACTAGACCTTAGTTTTTTTCCAGTATTGTTGGAGTAATATGCTTAACTCTTCTGAAACTCCAAATTGGGGGACTTTAGAAATCGCCCATAAGGAATTAAACTCTCTCCCCTTTCTCCTCTTTTTGAGGACACTATGCAAAATTATCTAGATTGAGCAATGGTAGGGCCAGAGAAGGAAAATATTACTGATGAGGGACTTTCAGCTTGTAAAGGAATGACTAATAGGGTGTCAGTGTCATAGGCCCACATGGGGAGCCTGTGACCTTCATATGTTGCTAAACTTTTAATGCCCAGCAGCCCTTGCTAGTGTTGCCAATGGTGAGGAATGCTAGGAGTTGCAGTCCTGCAAGATCTGAAAGGCTATATGGGTCCCACCCCGTATTGTGGAACATAACTCATTCATACTTAAGGGCAGCAGTAGTATATCAGAAGTTAAGGAGAGTGTGAGCCCTCCTGCTCTCAATAGGCGTGCCTCTCTGCTTGGTTGAAATATTTCTTGTTCTGGCTGTGAAATTTACTGGTATTGTATTGTATTTCTCTGCAGCTTCATGGCTTTATTGTATTGCCAGACACTTAGCAGTATGTGTGTGTATGTGTTTGAGTTGCCAGTCATAACTCTTTAAAAGTGGAGTTGCAAAAATATGTGTGCTTCTGTCCCTGAACCTTCCTTGGGAAATAGGTTCAAGGACATAATTGGATCTTACTCCCAAGTAAGTGTTTGTAGGATAGTAGTTCAAGAAGACTTTATACATTTTCTAACAAAACAAATGAGGTTTTTGCTAAATGAGCCTCTCATCTTGATCACCCTTCCAGTCATATAAGTAACCCTGTCCTAACTCCTGTTGGTGGTCTCAACTAAAATAGACCTCACTGAACCAGTGGGACTTGAACTCACCATTCATAAAGTTGATTCACTGGGTCTAACTCTTGAACTATGAATAGGATTCAGGCTTTACCCTGATACATAGCAAGTGTATAATAAATTGTTTAATGAATACATGAGATGAAATATCTGGGTTGAAGTTGGAAGAAATATGTAAAATGGAAAGAGCTCATATAAGACTGGGATAGAATACCAGAGACCAGGGTTCAATTCTCAGTTCGACCATGAAACGCACTGGGTTTTCAGCCAAACCCCATGATAGGTTTGTCTTAGGGTTGCCATAAGTTGGAAACAACTTGAAGGCACACAACAACAAATAATCTATCCTAGAGAGTGAGCCTGGTGTAGTGATTTGAGTGATGGACTAGGACTCTGGGAGACCTGGTTTTGAATCCCTGCATGACCATGGAAACCCATTTGAGTGACCTTGGTCAAGTCACACACTCTCAGTCTCAGAGGGAGATAATGACAAACCTCCTGTGAACAAACCATGCCAAGGAAAACCCCATGATAACTTTGCCTTAGGGTCACCATAAGTCAGAAATAACTTGAAGGCACCCAACAACAATAATCTGCTGAATACCAAAGGCAGAACATGTCAGAAGTTAGTTGTACTACCTGTTTTTGAATGTTAATGAAGTCTGTGATATCCAGGGTGGAAGTTATGCCCCTTCTAGCCACTCCCTATTATTCCATTTTTAGAATTTGGATATGCGTTCATAGCATTAGAATAATAACAGATCCCATTGTTACAAGATGAAAAGATGTAGGGAATACATTTTCTGGCAGGATTTTTTTTCTAGATAAAGACTTCACACTTCAGCAAACAAGACGCTCTCAGTTGCGAAACAACTCTAACGAATCTTCATTGGAGATTTGATGCTGTCAGAACATGTATAGATCTTTTTTAAAAAGTAAATGGGATCCAGAAGATAGTTTAAAAAAATACACATTGCTCTTGAATTATTAAACCAAGCAAGTCTCATTCTAGTCAGTTCTTGAATACTTTAAGATTACTAAATTATACTACTCTAAGCTTCCCAAAGGAAGAGTAGTGATAAAGGCATAATACACATTCTGCAAATGAAACCCATCACTTAAAACTTAAGACGCTAGCAGTGATTCATTCCTATAACCAAATCTTGTGTGCTCTCAATCAGCAGCCAAGTGGTAGCTTAGAATTAGTATGCTTAACAAGTAAAGGAAAATAAAACTAATACCTACCTGTGGGAGCTGAAACATAACTTTTAAATAATTGTTACCCTGTTTGGTGGAAGGCCATCTGAATTTTAAGTAAGGAAGTAACTTGGTTTTCTTTGCAGTTGTGTCTCTGGAGTATAAAACTATGTTGTTATGAGCAAAACGTGACCTTGAATTACAGACCTGAAGCATAATTTCAGAGACCTTGTGTCTGTGTAAATAGACTTGAGGCTTCAAGGAAAAGCAAAGGAGAAGGAATGTTGGTTTTCTGTATGTAACCCATATGTTTTGAGACGGGGAACTTTGCTGATCTCTGAATGAGTCTCCTTGTGGGAAAATACCTCTGACAGCTGTTGCAACTTGCGTTTCCAGGAATTACTTCACTCTACTTTCTTTCAGTTTAAATATTAACAGTAAAATATATTGTGCAAAGTGCCAACTAAAGTAACAATTGAAATCATGTGTACTTTTGTCCTACTCATGCTGGGTGTTGCTAGTGTATAACTAGTAGAAAGTTGACAGAGTTGTTGACATGGGTGGGAGAATGTCTTCTACAGAGCAAGACTGAACACCTTCTGTATTGCACATAGGAGATGTGCTTTCCTATCCTAAAGTGGTGCTGTGACTTACGTCTTGGCAAAGTATGGCTTGTATGTTTCTCCAGGGTCAGTAGGATACAAACTGTATAGCAGCAATATGCTGGATTATAGTAGACTTGCAGAGACAGCATGAAAACTGGGAATATATGCCTTGTGTAGGCTTAAAACAAGGGTATGATCTCCCAAATCCCATTCATGTGGTTTTATGTTGGTGATTTGGTGCAATAGTTAGGTTCCTCTAGGGTTGCATGAGTTTCATTTAAGGTCACTTTTAAGCAGTTGTTGTTGATTGCAGTCTAGGGAGCAGGCATTGAGATATGTTAAAAGACCAGGCTTCCCTTAACAGCCTCTTTAGGTGCCTATAGGGCCTTTGCTAGAATCATAGAGTTGGAAAAGACCACAAGAGCCATCCAGTCCAACCCCATTCTGCCATGCAGGAAATCACAATCAAAGCATCCCTGACAGATGGCCATCCAGCCTCTGTTTAAAGACCTCTAAGGAAGGAGACTCCATCACACTCCAAGGGAGTCTGTTCCACTGTCGAACAGCTCTCATTGTCAGGAAGTTCCTCCTAATGTTGAGGTGTAATCTCTTTTCCTGGAGCTTGCATCCGTTGTTCCGAGTCCTATTCTCTGGAGCAGCAGAAAACAAGCTTGCTCCATCCTCAATATGACACCTCTTCAAATACCTAAACAGGGCTATAATATCACCTCTTAACCATCTTTTCTCCAGGCTAAACATAACCCAGTTCCCCAAATCTTTCCAGACCCTTCACTATTTTGGTTGCCTTCCTCTGGACATGCTCTAATTTGTCAACATCCTTTTTGAATTGTGGTGCCCAGAACTGGACACAGTATTCCAGGTAAGGTCTGACCAAAGCAGAATAGAGTGGCACTACTATTTCCCTTGATTTAGACACTATACCCCTATTGATGCAGCCTAAAATCGCATTGGCCTTTTTAGCTGCCACATCACACTGTTGACTCATGTTCAATTTGTGGTGTCCTAGGACTCCTAGATCCCTTTCACACGTAGTCTCATTAAGCCAGCTGTCCTCCATCCTATATCTATGCATTTCATTTTTCCGCCTTAAGTGCAATACCTTACATTTCTCTGTGTTAAAATTCATTTTGTTAGCTTTAGCCCAGCTTTCTAATCTATTCAGGTCATTTTGAATTTTCATCTTGTCTTCTGGGGTATTAGCTACTCCTCCTAATTTGGTGTCATCTGCAAATTTGATAAGCATGCCTTCTATTCCTTCATCCAAGTCATTGATAAAGCTGTTGAATAGGAGTGCTAGGAGACACTATAGTAGGTTGACATGGTTGTCCTCGCTTTAGCACAAAGCAGGCAAAGGGACTTGGGTGGATGTAGGATCCTCCTCCTTTCCCAGCTGGATCGCCGGATTGCTGCCTGCCTGGCTGGCTGGGAAAAACAGAGTTGGCGCTTGGGCTTTTTCTCCTGAGGGGAAAAGCCCAGGAGAGAGTGGGAGGAGGAATGCCTGGGCTAGTGGCCTTGACCTCACGAATAATCGAAATGAAGAGTGTCAAGGCCATGAATATGGAGGGGCAATTGTATATACTTGGAAGGTAGACTGTGTAATAGCTTGGGAACTTTTAAGGATGGTATTTGATTATTCATCCATCTAGCCAAGCAATTATTGTTGGTGGAATAGGATTTGAGACAGATTCCCTTTTTGTTTTCAGAGTTTGCTCTGAAAGGTTGGAGGACACGTCTGGGAGAAACTTAGGGTGGGTTAAAGAACATTTCAGAGCAAATCTTGGGGAAAGGAAAGTCCTATATGTGGGTTCCTTTGTCTGCTTAGTCACATTGAATTAAGTGGGCTTTACTCCCAGGTGTAACTGAGCATATGATAGCAGCCAAAGTCAACCAGAAAAACTTCAGAATCCATAAGAATGCAATTTAACCTTAATCTTAGCTGGATCTGGGTGTCTTAAAGTAAGCCATGTTAACAGTTTTGGTAGGTCTTCATCTCATGAAGCCATTTTATTTTTAGTCCCAAACATCTAGATTCCTGACACCGATAGGAATTGTGGCATGATCCTGTTTGGCAGTGCATTGGTTTCAACCAACTGTATCCAAATCTGTGACCTACAGATGTCCTGACTGCCAGTCTAAAATTTGGCATTTTGAGTGTCAGTATAGCACAAGAAGAAGATGGATGCTTTCATGCTTCCCTCCATAGTAAACTATGGGGGGTTGCAGACTGCCAGAAATAGTGCAAATTGAGTCCACTTTTAGGGTTAGGGTTAGTGCTAGGGAACTGACAGAGAAGGCTCAATGTCTCAGAAAAAAAAAACAATTCCCATGACTCCCTAGCACTAACCCTAACCCTAAAAGTGGACTCAATTTGCACTATTTCAGGTAGTCTGTAACCCCCCTATATCAGTAATGTTGGCTGGCCTCTAACTCTTCATATAGCTGTGCTCACGTAAAATTCAGCGGACTGCCTTGATAACCAAAAGTTTTTTTTTTCAGACAAGAGACATATTAACAACCACCCCACTTTTTTGTTAGAAGACTATAAACACCTGTGTGTCTTGGCAGTTACATGCAACTAATGACTAGCTATCAAATTTAATAACTGAGAGTTTACCAAGTCATTCTGGTTCATTTGCCATAAGCAAATTGTAGTGTAGCTTTTTGCTTAGGCTCAGAATTGTATGACAATTGAAAGTCAAGTGACTATACCAGAAATGGGAATTCATCTGAATTTACCATTGTGATTGCTGCATGATTGAGTGTGCCACTCCCAAAGCTGAATGAAATGAAGCTGATGCTACAAAGTTCAGGTTATGATGTGCTGTGTACAGTGTATGCTGCCAGATTTTTATGTGGGAACTCTTTCCTACAGTAAACTTGGCATGTTTTTTCATGGGCGATAAAATGGTAGTTGTTAGTTAGTGGCACCACTAACATTCTGAAGACATCACTCATATAAGCACTCATATTGCCTCCAATGAACCAGACCACTTGGGTCACGTAATTAAAAACTACTGCACTGAATGCAGAAGTCTGCTGATCAGGGTTGTGTTGCACTTTGCCTTAATGGCATAGCTTGGAAGCACGCATGGAATAAAAGTCCATAGCGCTGAGTAAAACCATTTATAATGTATTGGCCTGTGTCAGGCTGTAGATCTGTAGTCATGTAACATGCTGTGCATAGTTCAACCATCACAGTTTAAGTGGTACTGGAAGTTGCCTGTTGATGGCAAAGAGTTTTAAAAAAGAAAAATGCAGTCTTTCGCACCCATGTTGGTTAAGTAAAGACTGACTCAGTTTAACAAGAACACTGATAAGCAGCAGTGAGACGATGGTATTGTGTGGAGTTTCTGCCAGGCCCATTTCACAGTAGGTGTTCAGTATTTCAATCACATAAGAGTTGTACTATTATCAGTACTAGGGTGTGTGTCTGAGTGTGTTAATTGCGTTGCAGTTGGCTAACTTGTACCCTACTTGGGTTTTTGGGTGGAGTAACTCAACTGAAATGTTTGATTTATGGATTTCTTTATATGCAGTTGCCCTAGTGAACAGAAGTACAGTACTGTAGTAGCTTTTAAGTACAGGAGGTGGTTTCATTGCTGACAGCTAATGTCCCCACCCCACTTTATATATATATATATATATATATATATATATATATATATTACACACATGCACATACATACACACAGAGAGTACAAAAATCAGTCTTACATAACTGCAGTATAGATGGGATGCCACCTCCACATCCATGTGGCTGGTGATAATAGCACACTTCACCACGGTGTGCTGCCTCCTCCCTCAAAGAGCAAAACACTGAAATCCTATGCTGCCTCCATGAGACCAAGCTTAATAAAAGTCAGTATCCATGAGTTTGGGGAAAACAGACCAGAATGAGAATCCTGAATATCTGTTGGAACTGAATGAATGTCTTTTACTGAGTCAGTATATAGACATGTTCAGTGGTAGCTCATGACTTCCATGTCAGTGGTATAGTAAATCTGCTCTGGGTTTCATCTAAATGAGCTATCCAGGGTGCTGAACCTGATTTCTGAAATATATTCAGCACCTTGAATAGTTCCTCCAAAACTTGGACTAAAATATGGCCTGGATTCACTGTCCCATTGACATGAGAGCTCCCAGCTGCTGCTGGGCCCAACTAGTCTTGTCTATTTTCAGTGGCAGTGACTCTTCTAGATCTTGTGCAAAGATACTTTCCCCTGTGCTGCAGCTTGAACTCTCTTAACCTGAGATCTGCTTGAATGTGGGATGTGAATCAAGTACAGGTAAATTACTTTATTTCTTATCTGTACTACTTATGCACTGAGCATCTATCTTACAATCCTGTTGGTTGGCCATCATCCATCCCTACCCAACCCAGCATCCTGGCTCAGGTCATGCACTGCCACTCCTGACTAAGGTGTAACAGAGATAGCTGGGTGATATCTGCAGGCTGATGACTCTTCTTCCAAGTCACTAATGACTGTACTGAATGACTGGAAAGATGTTAAATAGACAGATTATGCCCTGTGGCTCCCCAGTGCAAGAAAATAGTCACACCAGTGTATTGTCAGTATTACTACTTTCTCTCTCCCTGAAGAGTTTCTGAGAAAGCAAGGCTGACAGATTTGACCAGCAACTTTTTTTTTTGGCAGTTGTGTAGCTACTTTCAGTTTTCACTTGTATTTGTTCCCTATGGTGAGCTTTTTTAAAAAAAATACATTGGGAATTAAAATTATTTTGGTAACTGGATTTTTTGTTCTAGTTTTACAGTGCAGTATTTACTCTTTTTAATGCAGTACCTAATAGCACATTTGCTGAAAGGCTAGGACATAGACATTTCTCTCAACTGTTTTTTTAAATAGTATTGGAACTGGAGCTCCTTAGAGTGTAGACATTAAAATTTGAAAATAAATTAAATTCAAAATACTGTGACATTAGCATTTCAAAGATGTATTCATGCTTTAAACTTATGAGCTTTTTCCCTTTATTGGGAGGGCTTATAATAAATGCTGACAAATTATCAGAATGGAATCTCAATACCTTCACTATTAGAAATTGCAGGGACTGGAAGGCAGGTAGCCCTTCTGATGTTGTCAAACTGCAGTTTCCATAATCTTTCATTATGGACATACAGAATCAGAGAATTCCCAATTGGAAGAGAGCCATCCAGTCTAACCCCATTCTGCCATGCAGGAACTCACAATCAAAACACCCCTAACAGATGGCCATCCAGCCTCTGTTTAAAAATCTCCAAAGAAGGAGACTCCACCAAACTCTGAAAGAGTGTGTTCCACTGTTGAACAGCTTTTACTGTCAGGAAGTTCCTCCTAATGTGGAGGTGGCATCTCTTTTCCTATAGTTTGCATCCATTGCTCCATGTCCTAGTCTCTGGAGCTGCAGAAAACATGTATTTTGGTGGCTGGGACTGTTGGGAACTGCAATCCAGGAGCATTGGGAGGTCTGCTCATTTCTTCAGCCCTGTGACTGAATGATGATTTAACACACAACAAACATCCTGTGGACGGGACAAGGTTCAGGGATTGATCTCCACCTGATGACTAAATCTTTAATCATTCTTTCTGGAAACTCCTTTAGGCCTTAGGTTGTAAAACTAAATTGCTTATCTTCAGACTCTAGCTGACAAGAGTTTCAGTGGCTTATTGCAAGTGTACTTTTTGCAGTGCAAACTATAATTCCTCTGTTATTTTGGATTTTGATAAGGGGTGACATAAAATCAATGCAGATAAAATATCACAGCTATTGAAAGCCTTTTCTTTGTTGTGCTCAGCTCAGAGGCAGGGATTCAAGGACATCAAATGGTGATGCCTGTGCTTGAAGTGATTACTCTGTGCACTACTGGATTTCACTATTCATGTTTGTCAGGGGATCTGAATGTGTGTTTCAGCTTTGTTGAGGGGCAGTTGTACATGAGAACACCAAAACTTTGTTTTTTACTCACTTGCTTTTATTTTGAGGGGCTTCTCCTTTGAGAAGGAAGCAAATCATACAGGCTTGACAGATTTAATGAGAAGTAAATCCTGTGGATTCTTCAGCAAGCTGCCAAAAAAGAGTGAATCAGACTGTGCTGTTACTGCCAATATAACCCATGTCCTGCAAAACAACAACAACAACAACAAACTCGAACTATCTGTGGTGAATGACATTGTTACGGTAGTCTGAAAAATGGGCATTGACAAAGTAGTAGTCAGTTCATTATTAAATCTGACCTGCTTCTCCAGAGTCCTGGAGGAGAAAACTAGGCTAGGCATAACTCTCTGGGCTATTGAGCTATCATATTGGAAATAAAAGGACAAGGCTTCTGGTATATGAAACTGTTAGTTCAGCTGAGAGGACAAGTTGATGCCATGAAATATTTTCCTTTCACCCAACCATTGTTTGCTAGGCTTACCCACTAATTCTTACATGGGAGCTCATGATTTTGGTCACCATTTGTAGCTAGTAACCTTAAATCTGCCATCTGTTGCTTAGAAGAAAAATGTCATTGAGTGTGCCTATGACCTGCCTGCTTTTGATTGTGGAATTTGGGGTGGTGTAGCTAAGATTCCCAGAAAGTTTGTCCTCCATGGTTTGCCCAGACTGGGACCTGCTTCGCTTCAGCCAGATGGCCGTGTCATTTGCTTGTACATCTTACCCTTGTATCCCACTCCACCTTCCTGACTTCTTTGCACATTAAGTCAAAACTGGGAGGATTTCTTGCTTCATTTCTGCTTCATGAGAATGGAGGATTGCCTCCCGTGGGAGATGGGCAGCCACAGAAAGCTAGGGGGCTGCCTTAGTCCCCCAGGAGCCTTGAGGGGCTGCATCCCCCCACTATACCCAGTCCCCCCCATCACTTTGCTACTAAATGCCCTCTAAGGAGCATGGATGGCATCTCCACCATATTCAGGGGCCTTCCTGGGCTATTTTAGGTTCAGGAGAGCCCTTATTTAATAACAAGAAGTGAGCAGAAGTAACTTCCTTTTCACTTACTGTTTCAAGAAAAGCTTCTCCTAGGCATTAATTGTTCCGGAGGGCATCCAAACATGGTGGAAATCCACACCCTTAGAGGTAGCTTTGTAGGGTTCCGGGGCCATAGAAATGGCACATGGGGTCTGCAGTTGGCTCACAGGCAACACTTTGTCCACTCATGCTATACAGGGTCCAGCTAATAACTTCATACACAGTTTAACTGGTTTATCTAGCTCAGTTTCATTTGACACTGATTGGTGACTGACTTCTTCAGGATATATTTTTTTTCTATACTGGGGACCAGATTTGACGTTTTCTGCATGCAAATAATTTTCTCCATCACTCAGCTATGACTGTTGCTTTGAACATCTAAATGTTAGCAAGAAGTATTAATCTTTCCTTCTCCCTGCTGTCAGAGTTCTCTATACAATGTACAGATACTCGTACTTGGAAAAAGAAGCCAGTAAGAAAAGAATAATTGATAAATGTTGTTATGTGCCTTCAGGTCTTATGTTGACCATAAGGCAACCTTATAATGGAGTTTTCTTGGCAAGATTTGTTCAGAGGAGGTTTGCCATTGCCTTCTCCTGAGGCTGAGAGCATGTGACTTACCCAAGGAGTAGCCCAATTTATTTCTGAAACACCCCCCTCCCATTCTTATGGATGAAAGCTGTGTACTTCCCCCAGGGACAGTTCTGAATTGCAGTTAATAGTTGTAATTCCCAGTTGCCTGGCATAGTGTGATCTAAGGGTTGATCTATATGTCACTTTAAGGCAGGGGTGAGAATACAGGTATACCTCAGTTAATAAAGCCTCTGACAAAGAAGCATAGTATTTTTATGTTAGTCTAGTCATGCCCATCTACCTTTCCTCCTTGCTCTTTATCTAGCTGGATATTTTTAGCAGCATTGGAAGGAGGGCTGGAGAAAGTCAGACTTTCAATGTTGGTTGAAGCAGTGTGTCTGCAGTAAACAGTTCAATAAAGCTTGGTCTGGGAAAGAATGGGATTCTGCTCTAAATGATCCTATTGTAGCTGTGTGTGCTTATCTACAACAGAAAAGATAAATGGCAACTGTCCCCAGAAGCACTTATTGAGGATGCATGAGGAGATTAGCATGCCTAACCAGCTACCCCCAGCATGCTGAAAAACCATGTATCTATAAGTTTCACCACCATTAAAAAAATGGGGGCCAGTGGGGGAAAAATCATCTCTGGATGCATTTTGGAAGAAGCTTTCAGGTAGTCTTTAGAAGGCTCAACACATTTTTGTTTGGCTATGTAAGGCTTACCTGACTCAGTTGTTTCATTTTACATATGTATATTGTTAGTTTTCAATAATTTTTTTTCCTGAAACATATTGATATGCTCTTCTTTTTTGTAGTATAGGAAACTAGCCCTGTTCTTTTCATGTTATTTCCATCTATGGTAGCAATGTTTCTATTAAAAAGTCATGTCCAGCAACACATCTACTTTGTTGACTGACATGTATCTGTAATGTGGCCTTCCAGATGGTGTTGGGAGTACAACTTGTAGTACTCTTATCCTGTGCTGTGCTGACTAAAGCTGATGGAAGTTGCAGTCCTGGTGCATCTACAGTGCCACATGATGCCATTGTCTGCTTTTAATGATTTAGCAAGTAATGTCTTTTCTCTGTCTTTATATTCAACTTGTTTTTGTGTTGGGACTCTAGCACAAGAGGTGGGCAGCTTTAAAAATATTTGGATTGTGTAAGAGAACTGCAGTAGTCATAAACTGGATTTGGGCTCCTGTGTCTTAAATGTACATGATAAAAAAGGCTCCGTTTCTCTTAACTGATAGGTTTTCTTAGCAGTTGACATTTTAATCCAAAAGCCCCAATCAAGATCATGCTGTAGGGAAAATGGAAAGACCTTCTATTCCCCTCTTAGTCTAGATCAGATCCCCTTTGTGCACTCCTGCAGTTTAAAAAAGTAGATGACTTTAAAATATGCTGACCCTAATTTGGATGTGATGTCTGATACAGCAATTGGAGAAACCATGGCTTGGCTATCCATAGTACCCCACTGCATCTATTTAGGACTAGCCAGAGATGTAGTACTGAGCCCTGTGGCATGACAAAGAGGGGTTGCAGACTGACAGAAATAGTGTAAATTTAGGCCATTTTAACTGTCCTGGCTCAGTGCTAGGGAATCATGGGAATTGTTTTTCTTCTGAGACATTGAGCCTTCTCTGTCAGGGAGCTCTGGTGCCACAATAAAATACAGTTCCCATGATTCCCTAACCCTAACCCTTAAAGTGGACTCAATTTGCACTATTTCTAGCAGTCTGCAACCCCCTAAGTCAGTATGCAGTGCATTTTGGAAGTGTAAAAGCTATAATGCCTTTACATGGCCTTCTGTAGAGAGAGAAAGGCCACCCAGGCAATCTGTGTTTAGGGTACATTTCTTACTGCTGCACATTGTGTTTTGGACATAGCTCAAGGGGATTGGCAAACAACATCGTGATCAGACAAGCCAGCTGGGCTTTAAGCCAACATTCTCATCTGCAATGTTAGAAAGGTAGTGGTGTCAACCTGACCGTCCAGTTACTAACTATACTTACTGATCTCATCTGTCACAGTAGGATGCCAAACCTGGTGAAGAGATGAGAAGAAATCTTTACTTGAACGGATGAATTACAAAATGATTTAATGTCCTTTGTAACAAACCTGTTTGCTGTCTCTTAGCAGATTAATAGCACTTGGGCATAATCCAAAATGTTGCTTTGAGTGCCATAATAGTTGCAGGTCTTGGCTGCAACTAAATTGGGGTGACTGGATGGTTGAATACCATTACAAGTTTTCCATTTTGAGAAACAGGAGTGATAGGATGAGATGCTGGTCTGCATCATGTCCCCCTGCAATTTCTCCATAAAGGATGGCAGCTTGAAAATACTTCTAGCCTCACTCTTTTCTGAATTCCCTAAAAAGTATTATGTGTGTTGTGTGGGATAAACTTTTTCCAGGCACTCTGAGTCCTAGATGGTCTCCTCAGGGATGAAGTCAAGTGGTGGAATTTTCTGTGTAAAAAAAGAAACTGAAACTTAAGCCAATAACCAAGAAAGCTTATTCTGCATCTGTGTGGCTGTGCAAAGGAGCACTCTGGCATGGGGATGATTCTGACTTGAAGTTGCTGATAGCCGAATTAAGTTCAGGTGAAAAGTTGTGGAAGCACCCCTTTAGTTAAGATAGGATGTGCCTGTAATTTGGAAGGGACAGGAGCTGCTAAATAACTTTTTCAGTAGGTATCACCTGTGAAAATGACTAGCTGTTTCAGAATATCTTGTATCAGCATAGAATCTGTGATCTTAAATCTTCATGGCAAGCTAATATGAATATGGTAACTGGTACATCTTCAAAGAGAGCCAGAGTGGTATAGTAATTTGAGCATTGGACTACGACTCGATCAGGGTTTGATTTTCTTTTCAGCCATGGAAACTCACTGGGTGACCATGGGCAAGTCACACTCTCTCAACACCAAAAAACCTGTGACAGGGTTGCCATAAGTCAGAAACAACTGGAAGGCACACAACAAAAACAAAACCTCTGCAAAAGGAGCTCTGCAAAAAAGGAGTTCCCAAACCTCATGGTTACCCAAGGGTAGGGACCAATGAATACACTATTTTCAATATGAACCATCTTATGTAGGTATAGCAAACCTCTAATACCTCTTGTTTGTATGGGATGGGTCTTTCTTTCTTTCTTTGAGAAGAATTTTGGAGAATTTGAATGGTCACATGGTCCTCTGGAATTTTAGTTGGTCCTAATAAAGGTATTGTGCCCCTGTGGATTTTAAGAATCTACTTCTCCCCAAAAAGGGTACCTGCTAGGGTAGCTTCCCCCTAATGTTTATAGTAGCCAGGAAGAATGCTGCTGCCTCATTGCCTCCTTTGGAAGAGCAACAGAATTGCCAGATGGCAGCCAATGCTTTTGTTAGCCTAATACATTCCCAGGAATTTTATTGATCATTTACTGTTTGCAGTTAAATTACTGAAGATGTGGCCAAATTGAACCATAAAGACCAGTGTACCTCTCTGTCTTGCCACTTGCAAGTGGTATATGGGAATTGTTGTACAGATTTAATTCATTTCAGTTAAGAAAATAAACTAAACACTATTTACTGATAAATGCTTATATATATAAGGATAGATGAGCAGGTTTTGTGCTTCATTGATGTGACAAGGGTGCCAGTTGTTTTACAGGGAGCAGCTGGATTTCCTCAAATTTCAGGTGAAAAAGCAGCTAAAAAACATGACAAATTTGCAGTGGTATGTTAATATCAAACATTGTGAGGGGTGGAGATGGCAGACTTCCTCAACAGCATGACTGTGACTATACTGGTTGGATGATAGAAGTTGTAGTGCTATACACCAGGAGGGTAACAAGTTTATTGTTACTATTTTGTTTAATTTATATCCTACTTTTCTCTTGGCACAGTACCCACAAACATTTCTAAGCTAATGGTGAATGTTGTCAAGGCCAAAGGAAATTCTTATCTATTTTTTTAAAGGCAACAGGGTTCTTCATTCTTTAGGCTGACCCATAGAATAATCTGCTTCTCACAGTACGAGTGGTAAGAGTGAACTATCACTTTAACCTTCCATTAGGTAGCTAAAAATTAGGATGCTTGGCTTTGGGGTTTATGTTGCACGTGCCAAGTTGGCAATATAAATTTGATCAAGCTGTTTTGAAATTTGGCAGCAATGAGGAGGTAGCTCATGGCATCAAGTTTTAAAGAGATGTGACAAGCTGTGAATTGTAAGATGTTTCCTTGAACTAGAGCACTTGATATTTCATCCCCCCCCCCCCCCCCAAATGCTGGCTGTGATGGAGTCTGGCTGAATTGCACGTATTTGCATGAATGGGATTTCCTCTCACCAGTCCTGTGAGTGTGGTGACTCTGGATGGCTTCAGATGGAAAAACTGAATCAAAGTGTACATTGTAGTCAAGGATTTCCCCAAACAGTAATCACTTCTGATTACTTCCAACGTGTTGGTTTTGGCTCTGGAAACCCCTGTCCACTGTGGCTATAGTACTTGGCGTGTGCTGCTCAAAAGATATTTGGCTGAACCATATCTGAATAGCTTCACTTATCTATGCAGTCCTTGCCTGGCGGCAGCTGCCTAAGAGCATCTTGACCCACACCCAGTGTGAGTAAACATGCTTGCTAATACTGAAGATGTTAGTCTTGGAAGCTTGCTAGACCTTGTCGCTAGCATGGAGCCTCCTAGTTCTGCCAGCAATCCAAGGCAGGGTATTGTAGTTGAGTCATTTGAATCTCGTGAAACTTCATTGAGAATAAATTTCACCAGATGCCTCTAGGATGGATTTTATGACGTGGAGCAAAAGTACATGGCATTTTGGAATAAAAGAATAAATGAGAACCAAAGCAAGGGTGAATAAAGTAAGCTGTTAAGAAAGCAGCCTGTGGCAATAGCATACCCATTTTCATTGTCACTCCGGTCTGTTTTTGTAAATGGCTCCCTGACACCAAATTTGAAGCAGATAAAGCTCAGAGCAAGTCTTGAAGAAGGTACTTGAAGAAGGAGATCTGCAAGGGCTTTTACCCATGCCCACCATAGCAATAATAATTCTGTCTTTTTCTTGACATTTAAAAATTAGTTGCCTGTGGTGGTCACCTCCTTCTCTCTTGAATGACAGAACTGGCTTGAGATTTCTTTGCCATTTTTGGATAAATTGATCAGTCCTGTCTCCCATTCAGGCACAAGCAGGTGGCTTGCTTGCCATGGAGAAAGTGACTGATATGGTACAAAAGGGCCTGTTTTCTGAAGAGGTTTCATGGAGTACAACCAAACTGTCAAATTGAATAGGATTAGCCAGATGGCTTATTGAAAGCTTAGCTAGACTGCTACCTGAAATGCTGAGCAGTAGTTGGGCAGGCTGTCTGTAAGGCTTTGGCTTTTGCAAAAGCTAAACACAAGAGGCTTCTTCTGTAGTTTAATCAGTTCATGCATAATAGTCTAAAAAGGAAAACTCTTTAACAGCATAGTGAGAGGAAGGTGTTGAGACTTATTGATTTCAGAGTTGCTGAACATCCCCCCCTTTTTTTGGGTGGGTGGTGGTGGTGGTTATTTGGGCCTGCTGTATTAATCAGTGTTTTAGGGAATGCTTAGTGGTGTTCTGGTTCTTCTTCTTCCAGGAGGAGATGCTGCACAAACACAAAAGATGTTCATACATCTACAGAATGCATATTCTGTAGGAACTCTTCTATTCATTCCTTATTTTCTGCATCCTCACAAAAATTCCCTAGGATGTAATTTTGATTTGTGCACATAAAACTGCAAATAGCAGTTTGTCCACACAAGCCATATATTTTGACAAGACTCAGTATTATCAAATGAGAGGGTTTTGAGAAAGGGGAAATGAGAGGGCAAACTGCTGGTTTCAAGCTGACATAATTTGTGCTCAAACTATGCCCACATATTCAGAGCCAAAATGTCTTCAGAGATAACTGCCGGCTTCAGGGAGAGTCTGTTGTCTGAGGCTGGTGAATTGGAAAAGCGATACTGATAATTCTTGCAGCCTCAGTCTGAGCTGGTGCTATTCTTGTCCTGTTGGAAAGCCTTCACTCATATTAAAGATGTTTACTTGCACCAGAAGAAATATGAAATATGGCATATATCAGTGTAAACCATGTGGGTTGCTTAAGCCCACAGAACCAGCATTCTTCTGCCTGGTCTCCCTGGAAGACTTGTTTTTTCTGACACAGCCTCTCAAATGTCAAATTGAGAAACTGGCCTGCCTGTGTTGAAGAGCAAAGCAAGTGGCCTGTGAAAGAGGTATTTAGTGGAAACACAAAATTGCCTCAGCAAATTTAGGGATAGGCTGTTTTTAGCATTTTTATAGTGCAAGCTTCATATATGCTATTTCAGAATAATCTGTGATCTACAGTGTCTGGTGGATCTTCCAAATCTTACATTTGTCCCTGCATGTCCACTGACTGCATCTACAGATTCAACCAACCATAGCTTGAAAATATATTTTTTTAAATTCCAAAAAACAAACTGTGATCTTGCCATTTTATATAAGGGATACAGTTTACTATGTCATTGTATATAATGGGATTTGAGCATCCACGGATTTTGGTATCCATGGGCTGATGGTGGTCCTGGAACCGAACTTCAGTAGATACCAAGGGCCCACTGTACTTGCCAGCTCACCTTCCTGTGGAGACCATTTGCTTGCCTTTCCCCTGGTGAAAGATGGAAGGGTAGGAAAGGTATGAGGGGCAGCACAAAGTGTCCTCCCCTGTCTCTGCGAGTCACCTACTATTAAAATTGCTGGACAGAATAATAATAATAATAATAATAATAATAATAATAATAATA
>CM034703.1:277443659-277493734 GCA_020142125.1 Phrynosoma platyrhinos
AGACCAAAAGAGAGAGGCCTATATCTGCCCCACCAAAGGTGGACCTTTTAACATAATCCGCCATCAGAGTCATCGGTTGCCAAAGCGGGGGTATTAAGCCCTATGCAGGGCCAGATGACAATGTCCTCTCCCCCGCTGCGCCGCCGCCGAGGAGGAAGGCTCTGTGGGGGCTGATTTGTGCCGCCAACAAGCCGGTGTTTGGGAGGGCTTTTGGGCACACTTGGCAGAGTGTAGACATAAACAATGAGAAATGATTGCCCTTTCTGTGAGTTACAACAAAATTCAAAATGGCACATCATGGCATTAGTTGCACAAAATAGATTAAATGGTTTTTGAAACCTGCTGGCCTTTTCATCAGTTACAGATGATAAGAATCATTAAGAGGAAACATAAGGCAGTCTTGATGTTCTAGATATAAGCGAAGCTTGAGATTTTTCTTAATGTCTTGAGAGAGAGTAAATACAGATAGAGGCCATACCCCTTATTAGTATTGAGGGGACCTGAAACAAAGGAAATAAAATAAATAAATTTTCTGCCTCCATCAGCAGCACGCTTGAGATCTCGGTCTGTTACTATCCTTTTGAGGCAGAGTACAATTAATCTTTTAGAAAGCTTCTGCACTGTCAATTCTGGAGATGAATTTAGATTTTCTAAAAGTAAAGCATACCAATTAAAGTCCATTTCATGTTGCTTTACCTGATGCTGGATACATTTTTCTTCTGTGCTGACCTTCTGAACCTTGTTATGCATGAAGTTTTGTTAGCTTCGGTCCAGAGGTTAATATAGCTGTAAAAGAATTTATGAAGCTGTTTCCTAAAATGATGATGGCTACCTCACCACAGGAAGCCTTTTTAAAGGGAAGAATGGGTTAAAAATTGGAGGTGACTGTGCTATGATGATCTTTTGTATTTTGAACAAGATAATGGAAACCTTGAATCAAGAGAAATGATTCTTCAGGAAGGCAAAAGATCTTCATTGGTTTGCTTATATGCAACTTAAGAACATAATCAAGACAAGTGAAATGTAACCATAGAGATTAGAAAAATGAGTTGTACTTAGAGTTATGTAGAGTTGTGTAAAGATAATGAATGGGATGCAGTGGCTCAAGTGGTTAAGATGCTGACTTTGTTGATTGCAAGATTAGCAGGTTGGCAGTTTGAGTCCCGGATGCTGCATGACGGGGTGAGCTCCTGTCACTAGTCCCAGCTTCTGCCAATCTAGCAGTTTGAAAGCATGCAAATGCAAGTAGATAAATAGGTATCATTTCTCATTGGGAAGGTAGACAGCATTCTGTGCAATTTTCATGCTAGCCTCATGATCACAGAGCAGTCTCTGACAATGCTGGCTCTTCGGCTTAGTAACGGAGATGAGAATCCCTATGGTTGGACACGGCTTGACAACCTTGTCAGCAGGGGATACCTTTACCTTTACCTTAAGATAATGACCATATCATTAAAGAGTGTATAAATGGCTTTTGAAGCAGAAGATGATAGAAGAAGAGCCTATAAAAGAGTACATGATAAGGTAGACCAAAAATTTTGGGCATAATGTCCATATAATGTTTTGGGGGAAAATGTGATAGATACAAAATTTATTTTGTGCAGTAATTTAAAAGAAAACATATATAAGATGATATATAGATGGTATCTAACCCTGAACAAGCTGTCAGAAATGGCCCTGAATGTTTAAAATCAATGTTGGGATTGTCAAGATAAGGAGGACTCTTTTTTCATATTTGGTAGACTTGTAAGAAGGCAAAAAGTTACTGGTCTAAAATTTATATGTTAATCTAAAAAAATGTAAAGCTAGATTTTGCAATGTTAACCAGAGATGTTTTTGTTGTGCATGATGAATAAAGAACTGGATAATAAATATGGATCACTTCTTCGATATATGATAACCACAGTGAGAATATTGTTTGCTCAAACTTGGAAACAAACTGAAGCACCAATGATGGAAGAATGGATTGCTTAAATTTCTGGATTAGCCCAAATGGCCAAATTAACATGGGGTGTAAAGGATAAGCCAGCTGAAGACTTTGAAAGATTGGAAACCATTTATGGACAAGAAATCTAACAATGAACAGTCGGCCCTCCATTTTTACAGGAGATCTATTCTGGACATCCCTCCTGAAAAAATGGAGATTCACCAATATTCAAGCCCAATATGCTTGAATGGGGTGCACCCCATTGATTTTAGCAGAGATCGCCTCTCTATGAATATGCAAAACTGTGGACTTCAAGTCCGCAAGAACAGAGGAGCGGCTGTATTAATATGTGGCTATGGTTATTAGCAATTTTAGTAAGATAATTTAGTTGGATCTGTAATGGTAGAATCGTATATTTTTTTCTCTTATTAAATTTTTCTTTTCATTACAATCAGGATTTGGGAAAGGGGGCCAGAACCCTACTATGTATTAGTTGTATGTCTTCCCCTCCTTTTTTCCTTTCTCACTACTTTTTCTCTCTTTCTCTTCTTTTCTCTTCTTTTTCTCTTCTTCTCTTCATCTTCTCATTACTTTATCTTTGATTGTATATTAGATTATTTGTGTTAACAATTAATAAAAAATAATCTAAAAAAAGTGAATGTATAAAGAGGTACTAATTACAGTAACTTGTTTCTTTACCGTGAAGGTTGCTAAGTAACTCTTAATGGCTTCAGATATAGGCAGTGTTCTCTTTGGAATGAAAATGACATACACCCTTCCAACTGATTTAGAGATAAGTTTTTCCCATAGAAATTATGAATAATGGCTTTAACAGGGAGAGCAAGTTGTGTATGTGAGCGTACAAAGTGAATTGCAACAGAACCTTCTCTGCCTACTTAATGTATGTTGTAATCTCTATTCAATTTCTGAACTGAATACTAGTTTTGAAAGGGGCGGGGAAGTACAAGTTAAGAGGACCAAAGGCAATACGCCTCCTTGTTACAATTCATTTTAGTGAACAAACATATAATCTAAAATTATAGAGTTGGGGCCTTACCCCTTCTTATTCACACAGATAGTCCTAGGGTGGTGATGACAGATTTGGTTGTGTGGAGAGAAGCAGAGTTTTTGCCCTCTTGGCTGCTGTATCCTGTATGGCTTATACTGAAGCTCACATGTTACTTTTTTCATAAAACAGCTGTACCATTAGATGCGTAGTTCTCAGCCCATTTCAATTAAGGAAGTGTTGCGACATGGGGTACTTTGTAAACTACCAAACTCCTTTCCGTTTCTCACAAAGTAACAAGTAGTGAGCAATGTGCAAAAATGCAGTACAGATTGAGCACCCCCTACTTTGCTCCAAAATCCAAACTTTTTTCAAGGGAGGCTGAGATAGTGACATCTTCACTTTCTGATGTACAGTGTACACAAACTTTGTTTCATGTACAAAATTAAAAATGTATAAAATTAATTTCAGGCCATGTGTAGAAGATATATGGAACATAAATGAATTTTGTGTTTAGACCTGGGTCCCATCTCCAGATATCTCATTATGGATATGCAGATATTTCCAAATCCGAAACTCTTCTGGTCCCAAGCATTTTGGAGAAGGGATACCCAACCTATATGAAATTTTAAGCATCAAAGAGGTTGTACAGGATCCTGGGTGGGGATGGGGGAAATACCACTGTAGATTGCAGAATGCAGCAGGAACATGGTCAAAAAACTGGTTAAGGCAGCCATTTTCTAAATGCCTGTAATCCAGCATAGGTTTGACCACAAAGCAAGCTCAGTCCAAGCTGTGCCATCAGGCATGTTTTGTCAGGCAGGCCACTAGATATGGTAGTTCTTCTTTAAAAGCTGTATTGTCGGGAGGTATTTCTGTTGCATTTTGTAATAAGTGGAGATGTGATGACTATAAGTTACCCTGAGTCAAAGGGATAAGAGAGGACAGAATTCTAAAAGATTGTCAGAAATGTCTATAGCAGGGGTAGGCAACCTTTCCCCTTTAAGGGCTGAGGGACTTCAGCTCCCAGAATCCCCGGAGCTATTGGCCAACATGGGACTATTGGCCAACATGGCTGAGGCTTCTGGGAGCTGAAGTCCCTTGGCCCTTAAAGGGGAAAGGTTGCCCCTTAAAGGGGAAAGGTTGCCTACCCCTGGTCTATAGTCTATGGGTGCCAGGTTCATAAACAACTGTGACATAGCTGTATCCCTTCTGCTGGAGACAGGACAGTAATTCCAAATCAAGGCTAGACAAGGAGGGCAAGGTGTTTTATTTGCTTAGTGGTTAAGTCTTAACCAATAACTTTACTGAAACATTTGAACAAACAAAGTGAATTGCATATCCTATTTCTGTGTTACAGAAACTATGTTAGAAACTCATGTAAGTGAATTAGTGCGGTTGAATTGGCACACTAGTTACTATCAAAGTATTAATAGAAATCGGAATGGCTTACAGTGGAATGAATAAACATTAGCACTGTTCTGAGCTGTTGCTCATGGCAAAGAAGAAAAAATAAATTGACAATTCCATATTCTCCACATCCAAGATGGGTATTACTTTGTATTTTATTAGTCTAAAAATATCTGCTAACTGGAGCCTGGTGGAATTAACATGCACTTGAAGCAAAAGAATTTTAAGCCCAGAAACTTGTTTCTGAGTTGAGCTGAAGGGCTTATAGCCCAGCCACACTTAATCTCAAGCTTTCTTCCTCTCTCTCTAATATTCTTTAATGGGGATGGTGGTGGTGTGTCAGCTCTTTGCTGCTATTGATAAACAGCTGGGAATCAAAAATCCTTGCTGATATTGCTAGCAAACCCTAAGGTTTACTAGGAATTTTAGTGAATACCCTAGTTGGTGGTGGCAAACCCACGGCTCCTAGACTGTGGAATGCCCTGCCGGAGGAGATCCATCAGATAACCAACTTAGATGGCTTTAAAAAAGCCATCAAGACGGATCTCTTCCGACAGGTGTTCCCAGAATTATATTTCCCATAATCTCTCCCCTACCATTAGATCACTCCTTTATAATCAGAGTGCCCTGTTTAATCGTATTGAATTTGTAATTTTGTTTTAGTTAAATTTTAATGTTGTTATGAATGTAATATATTTTTAGGGGTGTGTGTGAATGTTCTTTGTATTGCATGGGATTGTGCTTTTAGATTGTAAGCTGCCTTGATAGCCTTGGCTAAAGGCGGGATATAAATAAATTATTATTATTATTATTATTATTATTATTATTATTATTATTATTATTGTGAAGTCGTAGGCTTTCATGGCCGGCATCCATAGTTTTTTGTGGGTTTTTGGGGCTGTGTGGCCATGTTCTAGAAGAGTTTCTTTCTGACGTTTCGCCACCATCTGTGGCTGGCATCATTTTCTCTGAATATGCTAGCCACAGATGCTGGCGAAACATCAGAAAGAAACTCTTCTAGAACATGGCCACACAGCCCAAAAAACCCACAAAAAACTATTATTATTATTATTATTATTATTATTATTAGTAGTAGTAGTAGTAGTAGTACGTGTGCCAGAGGGGGCACTCACAGTCCTCTCTGGGCACATGAGCCATCACCACAGGGGGAGTGGGAGAACTTTTCATGTACTTTCTGACTGACCAAAATTGTGGCTCAGATTCCTATTGGCTGGAGGAGGCATGGAGATAAAACCTTTGCAAACAGCAGAGGTGTTCCATTGGTGGGAAAGAGATGCGGCAGTGAGTTTTTAAAACCCGGTAGGTAGGAAGGGCTGTTTCCTTTCTCCCACCAACCATTCTTTTGACTCTGGCTGCTCTCGGCTTCCAGGGTCCTGCAGGCACCTCACTGGCTTCAGACATTGCCGCTGCTGCGCCGCCGCCGCCGCTGCCTCCAAAGGAGAGGCTTGCAACTTGGGTATAAGTTCAGAGAACCAGTCATTTTTGCCATTGCCATCATTTGAGGCTGAGAGAGTGTGGCTTGCCCAAGGCCACCCAGTGGGTTTCATGGCTGAGCTGGGAATCAAGCCCTGGTCTCCAGAGTCGCACACTCAAACTGCTACACCACGCTGGCTCTCTATATTACATATTTGTTGTTCTTGTTATTGTAGTGTGTCTTCTGTGCTTTATTACGTGTGTTGTTATTGTGTGCCTCCAAGTCGTATCCAACTTAAGGTAACCTTAAGGATAGGTTCGCAGGAATGCCACTGAGTTTGGGCACTCAGTCTCTAAAAGGTTTGCCATCACTGTCCTAGGCTGCTGCAAGGCTCTTCATCTTAACCAGTGAGATTCTTAGATTTGTCCATCTAAAGCAGAGGTAGGCAACCTTTCCCCTTTGAGGGCCGAGGAGATCTAAAGCAAGCCCAAATGAAATTCTTCTGGACCCAGCCTTGGGAAAATCTATGGGAACAGAGCAGTTGAGTATAGTGGGACAGTAGTTCAGCCGTTCCTCTCACTTGGATATATACGGTAGATGTGACAAAGCTTGGACTTCCAGTTGTTCTGTTCTCTGAAAAACTGTTTAGTCTAGCAAGTCCAGATGAGTATGTTTAAAAGCTTGTTGATGGCCAGTGCATCTGAAAGAACCAAACCAAATCAAACCAGGGATGGCTCAGCAGTGCTACTTCCAAACTGTATGCGCTATCCCACCTTGTTCTGGCTAGATAAGCTGCAGAGTCAGGCTTTGTAGAGAAAATGGGCAGCTAACCCGATTCTCTCAAACTGAAACTCTTTTCCATGGCTCTTTCTTGCTCATGGGTGTGATCTCCTTGCTTGGTGTCTGTAAAAAGCACAGCTCTTCTGTGTATTCCAGTTGTCAAGGAAACTGACTACAGTAGCTTATCATGTTTCCGCTAATTGTCTAACAGCAAATTCCTTGTACCGTACTGCAGCAGGACAAAATTCAAAAAAAAAATTATCTTATTTAGCTCTTATGCTAAGAGTTTTTAGGCTGCAGGACCCAATCCAGGCAATTATGTGACTAAGCAGCTGTAAACTTTGTTATGAATGGCAATGTTACTGAATAGTGAGCAAACAGTGCCACATATTTTAAAGGAACTTTAAAAACAGTTTGTACTATTACACATTGGGGGAGTATATTTAGAGAGTCAAAAGGTCCTACCTACTAGGTGCCACCCTTGCCTATGTTTAAAGGAGTTATTTGGGTTGCAGCTTAGATCTCAGAGCTAATTTAACTGACAAGAAAATGTCAGTAATAAACCTGAGTTTCTGTTTGAGATTTTTTTTTTGGTAAATATTTAACACTGGTCTCCAGGATCTGACTAATTCTCAGAGATGCAAGTACATACTTCTGAGATTGCTCAGTCGCTCAGTATTGATCAGCCATGAGTTCACAGTGGGATGTGAGCTGGAGTAGGGCCAAGTATTGTTGCCATCTTAAAATGCTTGGATAATGATGAAAGGTGTATTAGAATAATTTTCAGTTAATTTAAACTCCACACTTCTGTAGAACTAACATTGCAAAAGGAAAGGCATTATTACCATGTATTTGATTCATTCATCCTTCAGAACACTAGCAAAGAAAATTGGTAACGTTGGGATCCCACTCATTCCAGATACTAGCAAGATTGCTATGTCAACTCACACAAAAGTCTCTTCTTTTCACTTGCTGTGGATTAGGAAATAGTAGTAGCCCTCTGAGAGTAATTGCAACCTGCAATGCCTATTCTGTTGTAATGCTTAATCTGTTCTGCTTGAACTTTTTCAGAGACGTAGGGCACTTGCTGCACATTGTGATACCGGTTAATCTATTCCTCTACTCATGGTTTAAACTAATTTCCATATCTGGAATGTGAAGGCAGTAGTATGGTTATCATTACAGGATGGTAGGTGTGGTGAGTCTCAAAATAACTCAGAAAGGAAAACTGTTAATAATAATAATAATAATAATAATAATAATAATAATAATAATAATAAAATTTATTTATATACCGCCCAATGGTTGCCCAATCCGGGAGGTTTACAACATAAAACAATTACAAGTAAAAGCATATCCCTCCCCCCCTTAAAGCAGTATTAAACAACAACATAGTTAAAATCCTAGTAACAATTAAATTAATGGGGAAAAAATCATAACAATTAAAATAATAACCCCTGACACATCACCCCATTACTGTTGAGGCTGAAAGACACGTGTGCAAATTTGGATGAAATCAATTAGGCCCTAAGGGCTTTAATTAAAATAACATATTTTGACTTGATGCTGGAATGACAACAGCATTGGCACTGAACAGGCCTCTTCATATCTGGTGTGCTACTGCAGAGAAGGCTCTTTTTCATGTCCTCTCACAGGGTATCCCACCCCACCCCTGGAGGTGGGTCCCTCCAACAGATCTCGGCAGGTGTATATCTGGAGTTGGACTTCCTCCAAGTGAAAGAAATGTCTACACTATGTATGAAATAGCTGGCTTACTGATGGAGTTCTACCAAGCATGCTGCCTTGAATAAAACTGATAATGAATTTTTTCAGCTTTTGCACACATTAAGGCTTGTTCTGAAGTGAGAAATTTATCTGGAATATAACAACTTTGAATCTACATGCCAAAGACTAGGATGAGGCCACAGAGCTAACGTACTTTCAGCAGTGAAGTCTCTGCCCTACAAGCATAGTTTGCATGTCTGTACTTAAGTGCTGCAATGCAGCTAAACACTATTCCTCAGGCCATATACCTTAATGACCTCAGACTAATAGTTTCTTGCTTAAGCAGTTTAAAACTGTAATTAACAAACTACAGTGGCTGGATATAAATTATACTGTTAATTGCCTGTGCAATAGATCAGTGCTTGGGGCCAGAAACATAACAATAAAACTTCGTAGTGGGAGAAGGTGTGTAGGTTGAATGAGGCTGAATGTGAAATAGTGTATTGTTTTAGACAGAGAACAATATGAAAGTCCCATCTTTTAGCAAGGCAGGTCTGGCAGATAACTGAATGATTGATAAAGGGAAAAGGAAATCAAATAAGTGGGTTCTAGAGCAAATTAGGCATTTCTAGGGGTTGTTTTGCATGTTCTCATAACTAAATACCTTTAAACTTTCTTGGTGTGACTTAAGTTAGTTTGTTGATAGAGCACTGGTGAACAAACTGCTTCATAAATCATTTAATCATAGTAACTTTTATGTGCTCTCCCTTTGCCTATTAAGTTCTCGATTTCTAGACCTTTCTGATATACCCCGTTAGAGATAATGAGAGCAATTCCATTTAGAGGAAATAGCATTTGTTCTTGCTTTTGAACTTATTAGTAGAGAGGCTAGCTTTTAAAGTCCAGTTTCTCAACATGATGCCATTTTAGGAAGGTGCTTGTTTTGCTTTCTGGTTCACTTACTGAAGTGTCCAAGGCAAACTTTTATTATAGGGCAGTGTGGAATTTCTAGCTTGCAAGATTACTCTCAGTTCAGTGATAGGAAATATTTTCAGTAAAAAGTAAAATTTTCATACAGATGTGAATAAGCAGTGGACCAGCATGAGCAATGAGGAAGAAAGTAGACTTTGTTCAAAAGCTGATTTTGTTTGATAGATTGAAGAGGATTGATAACAGTCTGGAGCAGTCTTGTGTCTATCTCCCCCCCCCCACACACACCCCACATGTAATGTCTGTCTCTTGGAACATAAGGGCCATAGTTTAATGATACAGCACATACTTTACTCCCAAAGTTCCCAAGTTGAATCACCAGAATCTCCAGGTATGGTTAGGAAAGATTAGAATCTCTCTGCTGATGAGTGTAAGGCAGATATTGGGCTTTGAACAACTGTTGTTTTTGAATCATTTTACAATTTTTGGCAGCATTTTGTGCAATGCTTGTTACTGCTTTATGAAATATTTGTGCCCCATTTGGAAAGAAGGCAGGGTATAAATCAAATAAGTGGGTTCAAGAGCAAATCAAGCCTGAATTCTCCCTAGAAGCTAAAATGGCTAAACTGAGAGTGTTGTACTTTTGACATACCATGAGAAGACATGACTCACTAGAAAAAAACAATAAAGCTTGGCAAAGTAAAAGGAGGTAGGAAAAGAGGAAGACTGGATGGCAGATAGATAGACTCAATTAAGGGAGCCATGGCCTTGAGTCTGCAAGACCTGAGCAGGGTTATTGATAACTGGGTGGTTTGGAGGTCTCTCATCCATAAGGTTGCCATAAGTCAAAGTTGAAATCAGTTAACAACAACAAATAGCAACCATAAGGTTGCCATAAGTCAAAGTTGAAATCAGTTAACAACAACAAATAGCAAAGCTCTCATTGAGCTGGCACACTAGTACCAGTGACTTAATTTTGCCTTTTGGGGCTATTACCAAAAAAGTACACTTGCCAGCTGGCAATACTATAGTTGTATAATTATTCTGTATAAGCACTATTTCATCTTCCATGAAAAGGTCTTGGCATGAGGATAGTAGAGCTGGTTGTTCCTCAGTTCTCAAGATCTTGGTATAACATGCAGGCTGAGTATAGACAGTTGTACCTAGGATCTTAGTAGCTGCTTCAGTCATGGACTGAGTATCATCTTTCCAGACCTGAGTCTTGGAGTGGGCCTTCTTCACTTTTCACTGTAATCCTCAAGTTTCTAATTAGAAGCAGATGCAGAACAGTGGTCCAGGAAGGTGAGCACTGGCAACAGAAGGTGTTTCTGAGTGTATGCTGGGCTCAGGGGTTTTCATGTGATATCAGAGGTGGAATTTGCACGCAGAACCTTTTGCTTAACATCTGTTCCATCCTTTTGAATTGAGAAGTCTAATTTAGGAGAGAAATAAGGGGTTTTCATATTCTACCATTGAAAGTAAAACTCTTGCGCATCAGTTTTACCACACCTGGAGATCCACTAGAACATCTTGGTTGACTTCTGCATAATATGTAAAGTATATAGGCCTTCTACATAATATGTATGATTATGTAGCCTAGATCTGGCTGCAATATTATCTGTTCTTGTATACAGACGTATATGGGCAAAAACCTCTAATTGCAACAGAAATGTTGTCTTTCAGCTTGATAAACTTGATTCTTAAGGGTAATATGAATAGTAACTTGCTTATTCTCTTTTCAGATAGTAAAGCTATTGTTGACGGGAATCTGAAGCTAATCTTAGGATTAGTATGGACCCTTATCCTCCATTATTCAATCTCTATGCCAGTCTGGGAAGATGAAGGAGATGATGATGCCAAGAAACAGACTCCCAAACAGAGACTCTTGGGATGGATTCAGAACAAAATCCCATATTTGCCAATTACAAACTTTAACCAAAACTGGCAAGATGGCAAAGCACTAGGTGCCCTTGTTGATAGCTGTGCTCCAGGTAAGCCTATTGTGTCCTTCACCCTTTTTCTTCCTTTGGTAAAACAGATGCTTTATCTTATCAACTTCAGTGTAAATGAAATTCCTTTGTTATAAGAAGTCCTGCCCTGACCTAGAAGCTGTAGCTATAAAATAGAATGTCTAGATAAAGGTCAGGAACCCTTAATGAAGGGATACACCTTAAGATAATTTGTAAAGTTTTAAAATTGCTAGGGGGCCTGTAGGTTGCAGTATATAATAAAATTCTTTGTGAATAAATAAGGTTTCTTAAAGTTCAGTTAGTCATATGCAACAGTATGTAATGTCAGGAAATATTGCATTGATTCTAATAATAAGTATTCAGAATTTTTAGAGGAAAATGCACCACTCTTCTAACAGAGCTGTTGCATCACTTCAGTGGCTGCTAATGCTGTAACAGTACTACTGTTGCACACAACTCACAAGCAAATGAGGAGACTATTTCAAAGTTACTGTCTTGTTGTTGTTAGGATTATTTAGAGCACAGATAGGAAATGTCTTCATACTTTGTTGGACAGCAACTTCCATAGGCCTTCATGGTTGGCTATAGTGACTAGGGGCCTTTGCAGACTGCCAGAAATAGTGCAAATTGAGTCCACTTTAAGGGTTAGGGTTAGGTTAGGGTTAGGGTTAGGGTTAGGGAATCATGGGAACTGTATTTTATTGTGGCACCAGAGCTCTCTGACAGAGAAGACTCAATGTCTCAGGAAAAAAAACAACACAATTCCCATGATTCCCTAGCACTAACCCTAACCTTTAAAGTGGACTCAATTTGCACTATTTCTGGCAGTCTGCAAAGGCCCTAGAGCTCATGGAAGTCCAACATCTTGATGCTTAGCTACCCTGCTTTTAATTCTGCTTGATCTATCTAAATGAGCAGTGGGAAAGGTGAGGCCTGCAGCTTATATACAACTGACAGCACTCAGTTTTTTGAAATGAAAAAAATACTTTTGAATATTTTGTTTCCCTCCAAATGCTCCCCAAACACCCTCTGAGAAGGTGGGGATGGTTTTCTATATTTTGCCATCGCCTGGGCTTTTTAGGCACAGGTGAGGCCTTTTCCCAAGAGGAAGTGACTTGGCAGTTGACTTTTGAGTGAGTCTCTGTTGGGAAAAGAGGGCCTTTTTTGTGGGATGCAATTTGAGTTTCCCAGGGCGTTAACCCTTTTAAAGGGAAACAAAAATATGCAAGTATGAAAATTAAACTTGTTAGAGTTGAGCTTTCATTAGCAGAACAACAAAAGTGTGGGTCAGACTATTATTTTAAGTCTGCCTTCCTAAAGAATAAGGACTTACTCCATAAAACAACAAACATGCAGTTTGCAGTTAAAAAAAGGCAATAATGACTTTAATAAATAAATACATAAAATAACTAAAACCTAATCTAACTGGTGATGGTTTGGGTAACAAGAAATAAATCTTACTATCTGTTGGATAGCAAGAAGATGGGACAACTTACAGACTGCTTGAAGCAGTTTAGAACCTTGGGAGAGAGCTGTTGAACTGCCTCCAAGATTCAATGACCAAAGTCACATGATAGTTAAAGTGAGAGAGAGGGAGTGAGTCACTATCTATATCAGGGGTAGGCAACCTTTCCCCTTTAAGGGCCGAGGGACTTCAGCTCCCAGAATCCCAGGAGCTATTGGCCAACATGGGACTATTGGCCAACATGGCTGAGGCTTCTGGGAACTGAAGTCCCTTGGCCCTTAAAGGGGAAAGGTTGGCTACCCCTGATCTATATAATGCGGGACAGGAGAATATAAACATAAATTTTCCAACACTTTTCTTATTCTAAAATGGACCAGAAAAGGCCAAAAATGAAGTTGAGACCTGTGCATTTGAGGGTGAATCCCTCAATTTTGGGTAAATTGCCTTCCAAGGGCCCTAAGGAGCCACTGTGGCCTCTCAACACTTGCTAGTTTCCCATCCCTGCTCTAAATCCTCTGTTGATATTGTCTGAAAATTTCAAGTTCTGTGTTTGATTAATTGCATCATGTTTGTGGTTTTGGGTTGCTTTCTGAACTGAACTGTCAGATAAGTGAACTTCAGATCTCAGATGAATAATTCCCCTGAAAACTTTGCCGATTTTTGTGTTTATGTCCTAGAGTTTCAATCTTTATATGCCCTTCCTTAGGTCTGTGCCCAGATTGGGAAACCTGGGACCCTAAGAAGCCTGTTGATAATGCCCGTGAAGCCATGCAGCAAGCAGATGATTGGCTGGGTGTACCACAGGTATGAAAGGGCTAAAGTTTCTGTATACACCTGTGGCAGGAAATAAACATTACAATCACTTTTAGCAACTGGTATCTGATAGTATCTGCCTCCTTTCTCCTTTTAGAAGAGCCCTGGTGACACAGTGGTTAAATGCCTGTACTGCAGCCACTTACTCACAAACCATAAGATTGTGGGTTCAGTACCAGCCCGGGCCTCAGGCTCAACTCAAGCTTGTATCCTTCCAAGGTTGCTAAAATGAGTACCCAGCTTGTTGGGGGTAATTAGCTTACACATTGTAAACCACTTACGGAGTGCTTAAGTGCACTGATAAGCGGTATAGAAATGTACTTGCTATTGCTATTGCTTTCTCCAATGGATATTCTGGCTTTTATTGAAAATTCAAATTGGTTATAACCATTCATGTACAGAGGTTCTGAGAGTACACCTGAAACTTTCTTTAGTACCCTTTGGTGCAGTACATCTGGCCCTGGAGACTTAAATTCATTTAGAATAGCTAGGTACTCCTCTACTACCTCTGCGTATTCTGATTTGCAATCCTTTACAGCATCATCTATTTTGTTTGCACCAGATGGAGTACTCCTTTCCTTTTGGGAGAAGACTGCTCTTTTAACTGCTCTGGCTCAATGCAAGGGAATCCTGGGAACTGTCATTTTGTGAGACATTGAGCCTTCTCTGTCAGAGAGCTCTGGTGCCACAATAAACTACAGTTTGCAGGATTCCCTAGCACTGAACCAGGGCAGTAAAAGTAATCTCAAACTGGATTATTTCTGCAGTGTGTTCTGGACCTGAGTCAAAAGTAGGTGTCTAGCAGTCTGCCAAACAGGTCTGTCTTCTCTCTGTCCCCTGTTGGTGTTTAACCGTATTCTCTGTGCGCTAACTTCGCCATTTCTTTGTTCTTCCTTTTTACATAGCCAAACACCCCTTTTTATTATTTTTAATCTCTCTAGTGATCCTGAGCTTGTTCTCAGTTTCAGCTTTTCTAATTTTCTCCATGCAAGTACAGGATATTGCTTTGAGTTCCTCTTAGTATTCCTAGATCCATCTGTCACTAGAAATGTAAGTAGATCCTGGAGCTTCGAGTGCCTCAACTGCTCTGGCATTTAAAGCCCTTTGTGGAGAGGGATGACTTGTCCACAGTTGTTCTTGCACTGGTAATTTTCCATTCAGGTTACTACAGTGCATACTGTGTGGAACTACTCTTGAAGATGAATTAGAAACTTCACCAATTGCAAAAATGACAGCAGCTACATTGCTGACTGGAACATCTTATATAAGCAATCTAACACTGGTTATAAAGGTTCTGATGGCTGCTAGTCTGTTTCTGGTCTTAAATTTGAGGTATTGGTGATGATATATAAAGCCTCAAAAGACCTCTTAACCTAGTTACTTTAAAAGGTATGTCTTCTTGGATATAATTGCCCAAGGATTGAGGTTTGCTGGAGGGGTCCTTCTCTGTCTCCAACTAGTGAGGATGAGGGAGAGAGGGCCTTTTCTGCTGTGTTACTTGCTGAGTTTTATAAAGACAAAACTGAGAGATTGACTGGGATGGAAGGTCATAGCCAATGTGACCCAATGGACTGGTAATAAGGAATGCGGTAGTGCGCCTGAACCTTATGATGTTGTACTTGTCCAATGGACCAGCCTATATTGAGTGCAAGTTTCTCAAGTAGTGGACTGTCTGGTACAGATGATATTATAACTTCCTCATTTCTTCTCTTGATTAGCAGTAATAGTTATTTTCTTGTAAAATACCTCTATATGAGAAGCCAAGATATGTATTAATAGAACACTAGATAATCTTTAAAAGGCCTGATTGCTGTTTCTTCTGGCCATATTTCCAAAGATACAGAAAAATGTAAATTTAAATTATGGAATTTGTTGGGTGATAAACTTTTTAGGAAGGTTTGGAGATTTTAGGATTTTGTACAAAAAAAAAAAAAAAGAGTTGTGGGTGGGAGCAACTAGTGGCCAGCTAGCTGGCTGCCCTTTCTTTACTCCTGATTCAAAGGAACAGTGATTCATAGGAGTAGAAATGTACAAGGTGAATTCTAATCCTGGTTCAGCGTGTCTGTAATTGTTTACCAGGTCATCACTCCTGAAGAAATCATACATCCTGATGTGGATGAGCATTCTGTAATGACATACCTATCACAGTTTCCCAAAGCCAAGCTGAAACCAGGTGCTCCTCTGAAACCTAAACTTAATCCAAAGAAGGCAAGAGCATATGGCAGAGGTAAAGTTCAAAATACTTCACTTTTCATTAACATTCATAACCCTTAAAAAAACAATGTTGATTTTTGCTTTATTTAAATTTGATTTGTAGTCAGATTTCCAAGTTCCATTGTATTCATTTGCTGCAGTGATGAGATTCAGAAATGTGGAAATAGTCCAAGAGCCACTCCTGCATTCACATGAATTCCCAAAATCTTTGTAAACCAGTTTGGCAAGGCTGATGTCTGTCTTTAAGGTTTCTTTGCACCATATTCCTGACTTGTCTCATTGTCCATGCTCCTGCATATCTTTTTATGATGTAAACTCAAACCACGACTGTTGTAGGGACACGACTGCTTAAAGAAGGCAGTACTAAAAATAGGGAAACATGACAGTGTTACCTTGCTATTATGATGAAAACAATTGCATGTTATTACAATTTATTACTTCAAACTCAAAAGTGCATGGATGTTGCGTGTCTGAAACTATTGGCTGTGGTGGGTAAGGCTGCTGGGACTTGAATCTAACACCTGGAAGGCACCAGATCCCACACCTGATCTAGGCTGTTTTATGTCACTTTGTTTCTTATGGATGGCAATTGGAGAAGAAAAAGGCAGTATACTAGTGGTTTTTATGAAATTCCTGCATATGGAAGAAAAAATACATCTAAAAATATGAGAGCTAAGAATCACAGGTTCAGAACTGAAAGATGTCACAAAATATATCCATGACTGCACAAAGGTTCCTAGTCCATTTCAGGGGTAGGCAACCTAAGGCCCGGGGGCCGGATGCGGCCCCTCGAGGCCTTTGGATCGGCCCCAGGCTGGTCCTGCCGCCACCGCCTCCGCCCACCATGATGATATTGTTTTTATTACTTGTTCTTCGGGTTTTCTTGGCAAAATCTCCACAGGGGGTTTGCCATGGCTTTTCTGGGGCTGAGAGAGTGTGCATGCATATTTATTTAATGGTTTATTTTTTTTAATTTTTAATTTTTATTTATTTATTTATGGTGCTTCAGCCACCCAATTGTCTGAGGGACAGGAACCCGGCCCACATCTCAAAAAGGTTGCCTACCCCTGGCTTAGATGATAAGCTAGTCCACTAGCTTAAACCTATCCTTTATGACTCTGTGGCTTTTAGCTGTAATAATTGAAAAATACAACCTCCATGTTTAGTGACAATGTTTGACATTCAGATAAGTGCTGGGGGCAAACAGGGTCTTGGCACTAGAATCTCTCTCTCTATTGTGCTACTCCTTAAAAGCAGGGATAGCTATCAAAATTTAATCTTGGTAAGTCCTGGCAATACTGTCTTCACACTGAGGTTTTAATAAGTGACTTCTTTCTGATGCCCTCTGTCAATTGCATTTATTTGTTTGCAGGAATTGAACCACATGGAAATATGGTGAAGCAACCTGCCAACTTTACTGTGGACACCATTAGTGCTGGCCAGGGTGAAGTCATGGTTTTTATAGAGGACCCAGAAGGCAACAGAGAAGAGGTGTGCATATCAAGAGGCCTTGGGGAAGATAGGGAGTTGGTTGACTGCCTGGACTTTTTACATCTCTTGGATGAATGTTTGAGAGAGTTTTTAGAGTTTGAGTCATAATTCTGGCAGGATGCATACTGAAGGTTCCAGGTTTAAATCCTTGCCTCCCTACTTACCAGGATTGGATAGCAGGTGTTGCAAGAGAGGAAATCTTTTATTGAGTTGCTGCTAGTCAAGTAGTCAGAGTAGGTTAGATGCAGAAATAATCTAGGTGTAATACAGCTGTCTTATGTTTCCACCAGATTTGACCTTACTGTGGTAGGCCCTTGATAATATGAAGCTCCTAATTATGGCTGTGAAAGAAAGAGCTACTTAACTGAATTGGCCATCATTGAAGGCATAGCCAACCTGCAAAGCTGTAGCTGTTGATTTTTGTGGTTCCTGTATCACTCATAAAAGCCTACACATTTCTGCTGTTTTAAAAAAGAACCCAGGAAGCATAGTTCTCCATTAAAACACATTCTCTACACATCATGTTTTAAATGGGAAGTGGTTTTTTTTTTTTTTCACATCTGCCAACCAGCTTGGGAGCCAAGGGTGTGTCTTCCTGCCAGGCTTCAGTCAGGAGTACTTGATGCCCTGGACCCACTGAAATTGTCCATTTCTGATTTGATAACACAGAAACAGTTTCTGTAGAATGTGTGCTCACTAGACCTGTTCAGGACATCAGAAGCTTTGGTTTCAGTGGGATGAGTCCGCCATATGCTCTTTTCCAACCATGCAAGCATACAAGGATGGTGCTTGTATGCGAAGGAGCTATCCTTGATAGCTCTTCCTTCATCATTTTGGATGTTTCCATAACCATGTAGAGAGGATCTGTACTAGTATGGTTCTCATTTGGCTAAAGTAACATCAGAAGGAACCTTAAGTGGGAACAAGAGAGATGAAAACTGGGTTCTTTGTAGTTCATTAATTCTTGGACATCTTGTCTTTTATTTATATCTTTTCTTTCTCACAGAACTGGGATTCAGGGCTGCTCACAAGAAGATTAAAAACAGATACAGATAAAAACACCAAAAAGTGAAAACAATTACACACATATATTGATTTAATCAAACACTTAAGCACATTGACTAAAAAATGCAACACATCCTTTTGCAATGTCCTAGTAGAAATAAGGGCTCTACATTGTCCCTGAGAGACTGTTGCAGTGAGTTGTTGACAAGAAAAAAACTAGGGTTGACAAGCATATTCTGCTGTGGAGGAGCATGTTTGCAAAACTACCATTTCAAATGTAAAGTCTACCTTAAGTTGACGAGCTATTGAGAGATGCTGATTGGAAAGATTTTCTAATGGCTTGCTTTTTTCTCAGGCAAAGGTGATCCCAGATAATGACAAGAACAAGACCTATGCTGTTCAATATGTGCCAAAGGTTACTGGACCACATAAGGTGAGAAGACCTGGAGATTTTTAGAGGGACACTTGAGTTCAGATAATAAGGACATTTAGTTAGGACATTGTTACAACTATCTTGCACTAATTAGTACAGTAGCCATACTTGAGAGTGACAACTTACCCCACTTCTGTAATGGTAGTAGTTGGTCATGTCAGAAAGCTGGTTGGCTGGTCTGCTAATTGTTCTGGTAAAATATGCAGAAGAAACAAAGCCCAGTCACCAGTCTAAAGCAAGAAATGGCTTAACTGTGTCTTTGTGTATTTGCATTCTTTTGAGTTCTCTTTTGCCGAGAAAGAAGCACATCTTGAAAGTTGGCTTTCTAACTGGCTTGTTCCAAATCAAATGGGAAGGGTTTGGCTCTATTTAGACTCTGTCTTGTATAATCTAACCTACTAAATGGCTTGGCAGTGCATTTGAGTTACTTCCTACGAGAAGTCATTGTCCACAATGAAAAATGGTCTCTTGTTCAGTAGTATTCTGTATACTGTAATGTGTAAATTTCCAGGCATGCTAAACGTTGTAGCCACAGATCTAGGTGTGTTGTCCCAGTTATGGAATTGTTTCTAGCAGCCTGTGGAACCTTTAGGGACATGGTGAGGTGCTGTTAGGTACACCTCTTGATGTATCTTGATGTTGGTATCATACAGTACTTATGTGGTAAAAGGAATAACTTTCTCAGATGGTGCGTACTTACTTACATTTCTTAAACAAAATTGCTAAGCTGTTTCATTACTGGGTACCCAGTGATTAAATTTAAAACTTTAAAAACACAGCGAAAGACAGCCTTTTTGCTCCCCCCATGTCAGTTTTGAGACAGGCTGTGCTGCTGAGCAGCAGCCAACAATTCATGCAGTTCCTAACAAGTTGTGGTGTGTGGGTGGAAGGAGAGTAGTGGATGTGATGGCTATTCATGAAGTTAGGTAGACTGGAATAAACAGACTTTCTGAAATATATGAGATTTATCTGCTTGTGGTAGCCCATGTACCACACTTCATACATGCCTGGAGACACCTGTTTCTAGAAGTTTTTAAGTGTTTTAATTAACAGCTAAACATCAGTGTACAAAGTCATAATTCCTGCAGTTCTCTGAGTGGGCAAACAAATAGTTTTGGCCAGTTTGTGATCTTGCATATTTTATGTGAACACTATTAACTGTATTTCTAGGTTTCAGTCCTGTTTGCTGGCCAGCACATTTCAAAGAGCCCATTTGAAGTCAATGTTGACAAGGCCCAGGGAGATGCCAGCAAAGTAACAGCCAAAGGGCCGGGCTTGGAAGTAACAGGAAATATAGCCAATAAACCTACTTATTTTGACATTTATACAGCAGGTAAGATGTGCTAAACAGGATTGGCATATATTTCTCACTGTATAATCTATCATCTGGGCAGCTATACTAGGCTTAGTTTTCATCCTGGGTCATAATTTGTTTTTGTAGAACTCTCTCGAATATGGCTCAAATGGTACTGCACAGAATAAAGAGTGATTCAAGAACAATGATGCAAAACTGAACAAGAACAGCTTTACTTTTGCACCATTCTTTTTGAATCACCCAATACATCTGAAGGTGGAAAGGATGCATGATGTGGGTTAAGCTTGATAATTGTTTGCCACTAAAGGTTCTTTGGTTATTTGAAGTAATCAATTCATCACCACATTCTGTTTGTCAGCACTTTTATTTTAGCCACTCTAGTGCAAGAGTCTGATTCTAGCACTGCTGGTTCCAACATTAAAATGCAGGCACTGAACTGATGAATTCATACTCATTTTGCTAAATCTTGCTTGTTGGTGGTGAACTTCAGAAAGAAAGTTGGCACACAGTTTTTAAGTACTATTTAAGTACTATTTCTTCCTTTTCCACAAAGTGTGGGATTGTAGTGCAAGATTTATGAAATGGTTCCCTTAAATTTAACATTTTTTCTTGTTGTTCTTCAGAATTCATGGCAAAATGGGGGTGGAACTATGTAGTTCAGAGGTTCTTAAAGTGGCTCTTAGCTGTTGCTGCAGATGCAGGCACAACATGTAAGGTAATCCTGTGAGCAACTTTAAAATTAGGTTCCCAATTAAGCATGGATCCAGTTCACTGCAGCTATGCCAGGGCCAGAATACACCCCCTTTCTTCTGGAGTGCCTCAGGCCTTGTAAAGTCAAAATCAGTTGTAGAAAGTCCCAAGTACAATCCTGGGCATCTCTGTTTGTACAGGGATCAGAGAACAGATGATAGAAAAGACCCATCTGGAATGCTGGGGAGTTGTTGTCAGCCAGATCATACTAAGCTAGATGGAGAAAGATTCTGGTAGAAGGTGTTCTTAGAGTCCACTTGAGACTGATCTCACAAGCTTGGCTTGAGTACTAGGTGTACAGGCATTTACTGCAATTTACCCTCACATAGAAGCTTAATTTGTAATAACCTTTTTTGTTTGCTGAATTGCTAAATATAACTAAGAGTTTCCTAACAAGAGAAGCAAGTCTTGTTCCACTATATTACAAAACTAAAATTGCTTAAACTTTTTGGGTAGGAAAACTGGTAAATGCTGGTCTAAATGAATATAGGAGTGGTTTTTTGTTTGTTTTTTTGGAAAATGGCCAACATCTTGCTGAATGTAAGGAGAATCCATTTGGTGTGTAATTTCTGCCATGCAACTCAGCTTGTAAAGCTACAAATCTTGAGTTTCTCCTGTTCTCTGTTTTACATAACTCAACTTCATATGCTTGTGTGTGTGTGTGTGTGGTGGGGGGAGACTAAGCTGTGGGCCTTTTATACAAAGATTGCAGTTCTTCCTAAATTGTCTTGTTCTTGAAATCCCAATCTCTTTGTACTTTATTTGTTCCTGTTTATGGCTTCAGAATGAGAAGACAAAGCTAATTGTAGGAGCTGAATATTAAGGTTATGTTTATTGTTTTGTAGGAGCTGGTGTTGGTGATATAGATGTAGATGTTGAAGACCCTCAAGGGAATAACATAGCTGAAGTTATGGTAGAAGACAAAGGCAATCAGGTGTACCGCTGTGTGTACAAGCCTCTTCAAGCTGGTCCTCACACTATTAGAGTAATGTTTGCTGGAGAGCATGTTCCAAAAAGCCCCTGGGGGATTATTGTTGGTGAAGGTATGTGTTAAGAACAGACGTATATCTCCTTGATTTTTTATTGAGTTTAAGTACAATTCTTATTCTGTTCTTCTGTTTTTAAAATGTAAATTTGTCTTCTAAATTGACATCAAGCAGTTAAATTATTCTTGCCTGGAAGTCCTTCCAAAAGAAGTGCTTCTAAGTATTGATGTCTTGCATAACTAACTGGGTTTAGTCTGCCATCCTAAATGGCCACAGTGCTTCTATTGACACTTTTAGAATCAAGCTCTTCATTGCTATATCTCTTATACCTACTATATTCACTTTGCTTTGTATCACAACTCTTTTCCCCCCTCCTCCTTCTGAACTGACACTTGGCTTTTCTATTCCATCTGTGCCTGCTCCTGTGCTTTCAGACTTCTGCTCACCTCTCCTGAGCTACTCTCAATTTGTGGGATATTGGACTGCACTGCTATTGGCTTCATAGTTGGGCAAGCTTTGTCGGTAAGAGAGTGTGCAGAGTGATCATGGGTGTGTTTGGGGCAGGGTGTGGTTACTAAACACCTAGGCTTCATCTTGAAGCAAAAGCTACTGGATTGTACAAAATGTTGTAAGCAGGTTGCTAGACATATGGGCTGCCTGCAGAGTGTCTTGCAAAAAGTCAGAATGCTTAACCACAAACTGTCAAACTTCATTGCGAGACAGTTGAATTTGAACTTCAGCTTGCTGGGGTGTCCCCATTTTGTTTGAGTGAGCAGATAGGCATAGAGCAAGTAGTAAATGCAGACTGGCTGAAGGAAGAGAATTGCCTGTGTTCTTGGAGCAGGACAGTTGTCACATGGTGAATTGTCTTTTCCTCCAAGGAGATATGTTACCAACTCCAGAAAGAAATGTGTGGAGTTGAGCTGTTTGAAACCCACACTTTTCATTTGGGAGACCTTCAGGGTGCATGGCAATTACACTCAAATATCATGACTACACAAATATTAACATGCAGGTTCATAACTTAAGTTCTTTTAAGGAGTTTATACCTCCCATAATGTTTCACTCTATGGGCCAAAGCAGCTGTTAAGGATGTAGCTAACAGCTACAATGAAACAGATGAGAAAGACTGAGTTAGTAATTAGCTTTGTCTTTAATGTAGACTTTGATCCTGTATGTTGCCTGCTCCACATTGTATCTGGCATATTTCTCCCTTTCATGCATAGAGGCATGCTTTCCTGATGGTGCAGGTCTTCAGCAAAACATGTATACGAGTGTGAAGTCATAGGCTTTCATGGCTGGCATCCATAGTTTTTTGTGGGTTTTTTGGGCTATGTGGCCATGTTCTAGAAGAGTTTCTTTCTGACGTTTCGCCAGCATCTGTGGCTGGCATGATGCCAGCCACAGACGCTGGCGAAACGTCAGAAAGAAACTCTTCTAGAACATGGCCACATAGCCCCCCCCAAAAAAACCCCACAAAAAAACTATGTATATGAGTATTTCTCACAGTGTGGTTGTGAATTGGCCATTACACACTCCTTTTATTTCCCACCTCATGATCTTGCTCATTTGAAGCACATCTGCACATACCGTTATTTGGAGATCTGGTTTGCTAATTTAGCATTTCAGGTTCCCACATTTCCATTGGTCTGGTGGTTGCTTGGTGTTCTGCATGGCATACATAACAGAATCAGCACAGCAATACTGTCTCAATCCAGGGTACAATGTTTGGAGAACTCTGGCTTATAATTACCATCTCCATGTCTTCCTTCATCTTCCACTCATGACCCAAACCTGGGACTTACTCTGAAAACCATCACATTAGGTGGTTTCACTTGCATGTATCCTTTAAAGCACATGGCTTAAGGAGAAATTAACATGCCCATTAAGTTTATTGCTTTGGAAGTTAAGATACCTTTTACTATTGTTAAACTGGACCCTTTTTTAAACTGCAAAAAACAATTTCAGATGTTTAGAAACGTTGGCATTCAGATTATTTCAGTGGAATTTTCATATACAAAGTATAGTTTAACCCCAAACTGCAATCCTTACTTTTATGTCAATATAATGTGCCTTGACAGCCACGACCTTTTTCCTTAATACTACAGAATGACATTCAGGTTTTGCATTTCATAAAGTAGAATCTCATCCATTTTAAAGCAAGCTGAGAGAAGCTGTTTCAGACTAGCTTGGTTGAGTTAAATATCTTCAGGAATCAAAGACCGCATTGATGTCTGTCTGCAATTTGCTTGTAGCCTGCAATCCAAATGCCTGCCGTGCTAGCGGCAGAGGCCTCCAACCTAAAGGAGTTCGGATCAGAGAAACCGCAGACTTCAAGGTTGATACGAAAGCCGCAGGGAGTGGAGATATCCATGTTGCAGTAAAAGGGCCAAGTAAGTGTTCAGCTTAGCATTGCCTGGGCTCTGGGGTGTGGTTGAAGGAGTTTGCAAAGGGCTTAAAAGTATATCAATCAACCTGTGTTACTACTATCTGCATGTTGACTTTGCCCCTCAGGGGAACTCCAGAAGTGAAATGGAGCTCCTTTTCCTTTCCACATATCTAATTTAATTGCACAAGAGTAAAAATATAAACATGGCTGGAAGTATGAAATGGCTAGTTCTTGTAGTGTAATAGCATCTGCTTTACATGTTTGTGCAGAAGTAACTTGAGCTGGGAAACTCCTTTTTTGGATTTGATAAGTCTTGAACTTCTGCTTTGAGCATACTGGTATATATAAAGTAACTTTTGGTGAGAAGGGAGGTAGGATTGTGTGTCTGTGTATAAATTTGTTTGTTGATATGTTAAGCTTCCATTATAGCTCTGCTCAAGAAATAATAAAGCTGACTCTGGGGCAGGCTAAGCAGTCTTTGTATAGCTTGGTTGTGTGTTTTGGAGAAATTTCTTGGTTTCACATGTGGGCAGGAATTCCTGTTCTGGGAGCCCAAATCTCAAGCCCCTTGGGTGTGCAGAACTAGTTATACAGTACTTAGGTCTCTGAATTCTAAACTATAGCAGAAAAGTTTAACTTATTTTTGGTACGTGGCACTGAAGATCAAGGGGAGAAACTAAAGTCTGTCCCAAACTTGGAATTCCCTGTATGTTAGGCAAGTAATACTGCCACAAAGGAGCTGTTAGTGTGGCCATAGCAAAACTGCTTTGAAGGATATTCCTTCTGTCATGATTTGACTACCCTCAAGTCTTTTTCTAAATGTGAAAATTGGAAAGTGATTGAGGAATTTGCATTCAGTGTCAGAATGTAATGAAACTTTTTAATTGCAAAACCATTTCAGCCTTCCAAAGCAGAGGGCTCTCTCTGCTGTCACCCCCAAACTCTGGAATGACCTGACGGACGAGATCCGTCAGCTGACATCTTTAGACAGCTTTTAAAAAGCTGTCAAGACAGATCTCTTCCGGCAGGCCTTTCCATATTAATTATCCCGGCCTTGGGTTTCTTGGCCCCCTTCTTCCTCTCGTCGCCCCATCATTTCAATGGATGAGGAACGTCTTAGAGGTTGGCTGGGTTTTGCTATTTTATAAATGTTTTTATTTGTTATTGTTCATATTGTTTTTATGTCTATTGTTATTTTAATTGTGAGATGTTTAATACTGTTTTAAGGGGGGTGGGTTGGTCTTTTGGGTTATATTGTATGGGTTTTTTATGTAAGCCGCTTGGATTGTTTTTTCAATAAGCGGGATACAAATAAATTTTATTATTATTATTATTCATTCTTCTACCTCTCTCTGAACTGACAGAACAAATGAAACTTAGTAACTTCAGGAAAATTCATTTGAAGCCTCTATAAAATCATGTACCCAAGTTAAAGTCCCCTTTCCTCTATCTCAGTTTAATAAATCTATACTTATGTGGAGATTGCTAATCCATACAGCCGAACAACTTTTTTCATACTTTTAGAGAGAGCTTGGAAGTAGCATGTTTCAAGTAATGTTACTTGTGAGATGTTACTTTTAGTAGCAATGAGGAAGCAACATTATGCAAAACAATGTAACTGCTACTATCTTTCCATCCTTTAGTGTAACCAATAATGTGCACTTATTTGGGATAGTATTTCTGTGAATTTATTATTATGGATATTATAATTATGAGCAGCACATTACTTTTTAGAAAAATAATACTAATACATTTGTGTTTTCAATAATGTCCCAAGTTCAGCAGTTAAAAGACAGGATCTTTAAATAGATTTGATGCTTTCTGGGACCCAATAAAACAAGTGACAGTCCTCCTCAATGTCTAACAAATAATTAGGATTTGGGGAGGAGGGCTTGTGGAAAAATGTCTTGTAATGTTTACAAGATGATGCTTGAGCATTGGCTGGGAAAGGCTGCCAAATGTGTGCTAAAGACAATAGGCTTGTATCAACAAACTTCAGCATATTTAGACTATCTCAAGAAAACTAAATCAAATAGGCATTCTCCAAATACTTGTGGTCATGAGGTCTGATGAAGTGTAAGCTTTCCTTGTTTTAACATATGACATACATAATGTTGTAGAGTAAGGAATAACATAGGGGAATGAATTAAGCATGGTAATGCAATGCATTCACTCATCATTCTTTTCTGGAAATGTTTATGTCATCTTTCTCAAATGACTAGGAGTAGTTTTTCATTGCAAACTATTTCTGGTTGAGAAAAAAAAAGACATCCTTGGCAGTTCATCTTAAAATATTAGAAGGCACAATAAACCCAAACTAGAGAAATTAGACTGAGACTACTGAAGGCTAATGCTAAATCAATTGTATTTCTACAGAGGGCTTGGAGGAACTTGTGAAACAAAAAGAATTCATGGATGGTATATATTCATTTGAATATTACCCAGTAATTCCAGGAAAATACATGGTAACGATCTTGTGGGGAGGCCACAACATCCCCAAAAGGTGAGTTAGAAAATTTTCATTTTTTTTCCCCCTGCAGTGCATTTGCATTGAAATTTTGGGGGCAATAGAAGTTGCCATTGTTGCTTAGAACAAAATCAAATGACAGAACCTTGCATGTTACTAGAGTCCAAGTCAGGACTCAGCTCCCACATTGTCACTGTCTGTCCATGTTTTTCTTGGCAATTTAGTTGGATAAAGTTGATTTCATCATAGTAAATGCAATTTTGTGTGTTCTGTAGTCCTACTAGTTGGGAGTAACTGGCAGTGCAATGAAGTACAGCAACAATATTCTAGCATCTACGTTTAGACAAGGCAATATCTGGTCTCAGTATGTCTTGTCCTTCCTATTCTAACTGATTTTCTATTGGCTGGGATTTGTTCTGTTTTATTTTTATTTGCCAAAATATTTATAACTGCTGTATATCTAAAGATCAGAGAGCAGCGTACAATCAGCTTGACCAATTTAAAATAGTTTAAAACAGTAAAAATTAAATGTATTAAAGTTAAATTAGGACAGTTTAAACCCATGTAGATGTGTAGCTTTGTATAAAATCACTTAGGCCCTAGGAGCTTTAATAAAAAGCCATGTTTTAGTTGGTGCTAGAGTGGCAACAGTGTTGGCACTGGTTGGGCCTCCAGAGGCAGGGTACTTCACAGCCAGGGTGCCATAGCAAAGACAGCCCTCTTCCTCATAGGTTGTTATCCCAACTGGGAGATAGTCCCTCCAGCAGAATCTCAGATTATGGGCAGGTGTGTATAGGGAGAGAGGCACTCTTCAACTTTTGAAGTTCCAAGTTGTTTAAAGATTTGAATATCATTTACAGTACATCAAATTCAAATGGGCAGAGGTTTGACATATTGGGATTGGGAAGAGATTAAAATAGGCAAGAAGGGATGCAGGAAGACATTTTTTGGCCTGGATCCAGTGCATCAGCTGCTTCTGTGGATTGGGGTCAGCAATACAGATTCTTCTCCTCTGTAGTTGTACTTTAGCCCATGCCTGTCTATTCGTTTCTATTAATTGTGTTTTCTGATGTTTTCCCTCATAGCCCATTCGAAGTTCAAGTAGGTCCTGAAGCAGGTCCCCAGAAAGTAAGAGCTTGGGGGCCAGGTCTTCATGAAGGAGTTGTTGGTAAATCTGCTGACTTTGTGGTAGAATCCATTGGTCCAGAAGTTGGATCCTTGGGTAAGGAATTGCCAAACTTGCACTGCTTATTCCCCAAATAGATACTGTATTACATTTGTCAATTCCTTATTTTGCACGAGGAAAGTGTAAGTATTAGAAATTGAAGCAAGCATGGATTTCCTTCCATATGTGGCTAAGCCACCACCCGCTAGCCTATCTTCAGTTTTTGGTGCCTTCTCTAATACTTCAAGCAGTATTGTTGAGCAGTTGGTACTGTTCTTCATCATGTCTCAGTTTTAGAAAGAGTAATACTAGAAGATGATGGGAAGGTTGACTTTCCTGATACCTTCTTTGCTTGCCCTGCCTTTCAGATCGGTTGTTGTTGTTGTTGTTGTTGTTGTGTGCCTTCAAGGTGTTTCTTACTTATGGCAACCCTAAGGCAAACCTATCATAGGGTTTTCTAGGGCTGAGAGTGAGTGACTTGCCCAAGGTTACTCAATGGATTTTTGTGGGGCAGAGAAGCAGGGAATTGAATTCTGGTCTACACAGTCCATAGCCCAAGGCTCAAACCACTAAACCACACTAATAGATCTTATTGTTTATAATACAAGGGACACAGAAAGCTGCTTTATACTGACTCAGACCACTGGTCCATTTGACTTGAGTATTGTCCACTCTGACAAGCAGTGAGTGGTTTTAGGCAGGATTCTTTCCTTCCTTTATTTGGAGATCCCTGGTGTTCCCTGAAGATCCCTCCTGACTGTTAACCACAAAGTGAAGGATTTTCTGGCAAAAATTATAGGAAGTGTTTCTGGGATTATGGAATCCCTGCAATGAGTGCTAGGGGTTACTCTGTAAAAGAACACTTCTATACATTGAGTGCAGTTAGGGATTAGCTCAAACTTGCTGTTGGGAGGGATTACTGATACAGAACGAAAAACTGACTATAAACAGATAGCTGAATGTGCATATGTTCTTTTAGACTCTTACCAGCTAACACTGGCCACTTCTAACAGTACCATTGTTGGCTTTCTTTCTTAGGCTTTGCCATTGAGGGCCCATCTCAGGCGAAAATTGAATGTGATGATCAGAACGATGGCTCATGTGATGTGAAATATTGGCCCAAGGAGCCTGGTGAATATGCCATTCACATCATGTGTGATGATGAAGACATCAAAGACAGTCCGTACATGGCTTTCATCCAACCAGCTTCTCCAGACTTTAACTCTGACAAGGTAAGATTATGAGGAACTACCTCTCTCAGGAAGCTATAGTCATACCAAAGCCTTCTGAATAAGTTATTACCTAGTGAATGCATGGAGATATATTCAAGGTTAAGACCAAGCCCCAGTTATAAGGAAATCCATCTTAACAGCTCCAAACATTAACAACCACTAAGCCAATATTCCCTTCATATTCCTACTTCATCCAGTGGCATGGCAGTAGGAAATACAAATATGTCCCAGGTTAATCTGAGAGGTGCATACCTGGAGAAATTTCTTCTTTGGAGTATTACAAAGCTAGGCATTTGTTTTCTCTGTGTTATAGGAAGTTGCCAAGAACATTTTAAAACTACATTGTTTCACCAATAACATGCCCAAGTTCTGTATAGGCCAAATAAATATTGTATCTGAGTCTTGAGAATGAACTGTGTCCTCCGTAGGCTAAGCAGTACAAAAGTCTACAAGGGTGTCTTGGCATGTTCTCCATTTTCTTCTATTCTTTCCTAGGTAAAAGCCTACGGTCCAGGGCTGGAGAAAACTGGCTGTATTGTGAACAATCCTGCAGAGTTTACAATTGACACAAAAGAAGGTGGCAATGCTCCTCTGAAGATATATGCACAGGTAAGGCCAAAGATCAAAGTGACATTTGTTTCCCTTTCCTACATGTAGAGGATTTGTCTTATTGCCCACATCACTCTTGCATGTACTATGTGTACACACTACTTGGATGGTATGGGAAGAAGTGGTTGGAAAATATTTCCAGCAACACTCCAGTAAGGTGAGAATTGTTAGAGGGACTGGATTATGATTATTATGGGGATGAAAAGTCTGTTAGAGTCTTTACTCCATTCACAGCAGAGGTGCCCAATCCTTCACTTTGAAAGAACCAAATTGCAGGCAGAAAAATAAGTTTGGTAACCTCAACAGAAGAAACATCATTAGGGAAACACATTCTTGAATAGCAATAGTCTGATCCTTTCTAAAGTAATCTAAAAGAGAAAAGCGGATGGTGAGGGACATGAGGCATGTTCTCTGTCATCAAAGAGCAGACGAGAAGACAGTGGAGAAATTCATTGTGGGCCAGTTTTCTTTCTTTTGCAACTTCAGCAATCATTTAATTAACCCTAATTGAACCAGACAAAGTTATTTGCCTATAACATTTTTGGGATAAGGGGCTGATAGAGAAAATATTAATTAATTAATTAATTAATTAATTAATTCCTGCCTGTCTAATGGGACTTGAGACCCTGTGTTTTTTCGTATTTGTGGGTGGGGTGGGGATCTGGAACAGATCTCCGTGAGATGCAGATCCTTCCTATGCAGCTTACCATCAGCATTCATTAATAAAATCCCAGAAACACGTGTAGTATCAGGTTTCATTCCATAGAGCAGTTAAGAAGAGGTAGCTTCATGGGTGGGTGGTGAATCAAGTGTCCAGATGAAATGGGAGTAGACATTCACTGATCTGTACTTGCCTGCCTCCCTCTCTTGGGATCTTTCCCATAGGGCAGTTGGTAAAACATGGCCCTGTATGTCAGGAACATTGAGGTTGGGAGCGGCAGGAGGGAAGGACAACGTAGCTGAAAAAACATGACTGTGTTTCAATAGGCTCTGTTTAACCAGCTTCCCTAACTCTAAAATTGCTAGTCTATATCTTGTGCTTCAAGTGGGTCTTTGCTCTACTTTTTCTTTTTAGGATGGGGATGGAAATCCTATTGATATCCAAATGAAGAGCAAGCCAGATGGTATCTATGCCTGCTCATATGTTCCCACAAAACCAATCAAGCACACAATTGCTGTTACTTGGGGAGGAGCAAATGTGCCCAATAGCCCTTACAGGGTAGGTACTAAAGCAGTTAAAATAGCTGTCACTAGGTTTGTTCTCCAGTTCAAATGTGCCTATCCCATTGTTGTATATACACCCTTACTTACCTTAACTGGGATGTGGTGGTGATGGTAGTTAGTGTTAACTCTAAGCAAATGTTGAATCCTCTCAGTAAGGTATGAAATGATGTTGGGAGTATTTAGGACCATATGCAAAGAAAGGACTGTGTTAACAAAGGGTATGATCATACCATTTAACAATATCTTGACATGAATTACAGTGGTCCCTCCACATTTGCTGAGGTTAGGAGCAGAGGACCCCCATGAAAGTGGAAAAACGACTCATAAAAAACACTGTTTTTAACCTGAAAACACCTCTCTAGGAATCTCTAGGTCCTCCAGCACAACTCTTATCATCAACACTAGATGTTGACCATAGAATCATACTGGAAGATCTACAAATGGCCAGAGAAGTTATTTCTCCAGGAATCTCTTTAAGTCTTCCAGCACAACTATATGGTCAATTTCCAGCAGTTGTGCTGGAGGACCTAGAAATTCTTAGAGAAAACATATTACCGTAATCAAATCTGCAGTAACCAGATCCGCAAATGTCAAAAGTGCAAATGTGGAGGTCGGACTGTATTTGTCTTCCAAATTAACTTTTAAAATGTATGTGCCTCCTAGGTCCAGATTGGACAAGGCAGCCATCCCCACAAGGTGAAAGTTATAGGACCAGGAGTGGAGAGAACTGGTCTGAAAGCTAATGAACCTACCCACTTCACAGTAGACTGCACAGAAGCAGGAGAAGGTAAAACAGGCCTGTTTAATGATGTTGACTTCTGAGCACTAGTGTTGGGCTTCTTCTGTTAGAAAAGTAAGTCCTATTGCTGTTGAAAGGGAACACTTGATTGCACTTGATTGTCTTCTTTCAGAAAACTGGATCTTTTTGGGATGGATTGGCAAAGCTAACTATCGGGCTGAACAGACCGGCATAAAGAGCCCACCTGGGGGAAGAGTGGGGGTGTGGCGACCACACGCCGGCCGCCCTGACTCTGTCCCCATGCTGGCTTCACACTGTGTGCCCCACCACATGGTGGGAAGCATCAGGGTGCTCTCTTAGTGCAGCGTCCACACATGCTGTGCCAAAAGAGCACTAAAAATCCGCAACGGCAGCAGCAAGGGTGGCTTTTTCACTCTAAAAAGGAGTGGCATTTTGCTGGCTCTTTTTAGAACAGCAAAGCATCCAATTGGGGTGGCAGTGTGTGGTTGCTGTGGGCCCGATCCGGTAAAGAAAGGGGTGGCGGGACACCGCCCCTTAGGGACAGTCTGTTCAGCCCCTATGTGTTTTAAGCACATAAATGTTGAATGAATGAGTAGTTAAGAGAGCAATTGCAAAGTATATTCATGAATGGATCTTTTTCTTTTTTTCCAAGGTGACGTGAGTGTTGGCATCAAATGTGATGCTAATGTAATAAGTGAAGAAGAACAAGACATAGAATTTGGCATCATACATAATGTTAATGATACATTCACTGTGAAGTATACACCTCCTGCAGCTGGGCGCTACACTGTCAAAGTCCTTTTTGCTGGAGAGGTATGTTATTGTTGTTTGGAGAGGGAGATATTAAGGGGCTAAGGGTCCCATCATACTGTAATCATATTGATTGTTTTTATGTGTTAGCCTTATTGTGTGGTTGATCTAAAGTTTATTCCTGTCCTTCCATTTTTCGTAGTCACAATGCTTAGGGTGGTTTGCAACAGTGAAAAAGAACTATGAAATGCATCAGATCTATACAGTATAATGCAATTGGTGATAGTTGTAGCAGATGAAAATGTCTGCTTCTCGTTTCAATGTTCAGATGTTGTTTCTGAAAGCCTTGCATTTGGTGATTAATATCTGAGGACTAAAATGAAATTAGCATGGAGCTTGCTCTTTAGGAAGGAAACTTGCAGCTTAATATGGTGTTTAACATAAAATGGAGAAGGAGAAATGTATTCAGTGTTCTCTGACATTGTAGTCAAGAACTGGTTTCAGAGAAGAATCAGTGTTTCTTTTTAAAATTTAGCTCCAGGAAATGCCACAGTCTTGGATTGCCTCATGCCCACATAGGAAGCACAGTTAAGACTGTAAGAATGGGTATCTTGAGCTTGGCATCATTTTCTGCTAACTCTGCTTAAAATCAGCCCTATTTTTTCATTAGTACACACCAAGAAGGGGTGGACAAAATTCAGCCCTCCAGGAGTTGTTGGGCTGTAGCTCCCATCGGCCTTACCCGGTACAGCCAATCGCTATGGATGCTGAGAGCTATTGTATGTGTGTGTATATATAAGATAGATAGATATACTAGCAGCTTTTGTCTGTGAAATGAGGGGAAAATGTTACATGCTAGCAGAGGCATGTTTTAATAGTAATTATTAATAATTAATAATCTTGAATACCCCAGAATCAAATGGATTATTAAGGTGTAATGCAAAATTTTAAAAAAATGACACTTCTCTTACTAAATTATTTTATTAGCATTTATTATTTTATTTCAGAAGGAAATCAGTTATTTGGCTTTTCAATACATTTGGATAGATGAAGATGCAAGGAACATGGGAAAGATATATGTAGTAGTACTAACAGAAGAGTACTATTTGTATTTAAAACTTTTTTTTACTGTCTTAAAGGAAATCCCTACTAGCCCTTTCAGAGTGAAAGTGGAACCCTCACATGATGCAAGCAAGGTGAAAGCTGAAGGGCCTGGTCTCAGCAAATCAGGTGAGATTTCTGCCAACTTGATAAGCCAAATGGGAACTTTCTTCCAGTTATCTATTTTCTCATCTCCATTGTATTTGTAGGTTCTAGATCAGGAACATATAAGTACATTGATAGCAGACAACTGTATCTGAGGCCTCAGTGTTACATTTGGTCAGAGGTTGGAAAAGGTTTTGTTTTTTTTTAACATATCACTTGCAGAATCTCCCAGATGGTGTGATCAGTGACTGAACTGGCTTTTCAAAGCTCTGCGTTTGGTAATCCCCTGGCCTCAGTATTCTGTCCTTAAAGGTCTGGTATGCCTTGTTTCAGAACATATTTAAGGTGACAGTGATGAATGCCACTTCACTCTTTTTTTTTCTTTTCCTCCTACTTAGGTGTGGAGAATGGGAAGCCTACACACTTCACTGTCTTCACAAAAGGAGCTGGAAAAGCCCCTCTTGATGTTCAGTTCAATGGACCAATGGCTGGAGATGCTGTCAAAGATCTCGACATCATTGACAACTATGATTATTCCCACACTGTAAGATACACTCCAGTACAGCAGGTAGGCCTTCCTTTAAAGTGTTAAAAGTGGATTATCCAAGTAACCTGCAGGAATGTGAACCTAATACAAGGCATCAGGAGTTTATAATGGATGCTATTATGGGAAAAATGTTTCTGAGTTCTGCAGGATATTGCTAATGCCTCCTTTGTTGAACACATTGTAGAGAGCAAGCTGGTGGCATATGCAGACTTCCTGACTTGAACAAAAAACATTGATCAGATATGTTTCCAGGGTTGCTTTATATTCCCTGTCTCACATTCTGAACTGTAACTGTAGCTGTTCTGGGAGTTTGAAGCATGATTGTTTATTGGTGCATGTTTCTGATGAGTGGAGTTGCTGTTGGCCTTGGATGTCTTCTTCAAGAAAACAGCAAAGAACAATTAAAGCAGACCATTTTTAGATTACGTTGTGAACATCTTTTTCTAATCTTTATAAGAACTAGCATTGGTTTTGCTGCTGTTGCACTGTAGGGTTGGTGCCTTTTTCTTGCACCTCAATCTTGTCCATTTTCATCTGGTACCTTGCCCATCCTAGGAATTTTTGGATGTCCATATTCTGCAGATGGCTTTGCTTTAGTTGGATCTTGGTTAAAAAATATGTTATGCCAGCTTTCTCTTTGGCTTGCTACTTCTGGATACTGGTTGGTATTAATAAAAAAAAGTGTTATGACTTTGGAAAAAGTGGTGCTGTGTACTGTACTCCAGCAAATTGCAAGGGTTCAGAGTGGGGTGAGCTTGAGAGGCTGTCTTCAAAAGCATGGTTGACTGTTGCTAAATGTGTCCCTTGGAAGGCAATGAACTGTTCTGGCTGACTGTGTCCAGAAGGTGCCAACCTTCCCCCATAATCTGGTCAGGTCCAAGACACACATTAATGACAGTTAAGTTATTTTATATGTTGTACAGACTGTGATAGAAGTGTAGATTGTACCACTTCAGCAGAAGGCTTATTTCTTAAATGATATCCCACATAAGACCCTGCCTGTCATATACCAGCATGCCCAGGAGAAGCCTGTAATGGAACTGGCAGTTGCAACAAGGGCCAAGTTTCACCTCCACATCCTTCCTTGGCAGGCGACACCAGTGCATTTACATCTGAAAATATGACCTGGAAGAGCCTGCACATCTACCTCCAGTTTGTACTTCCTGTATTTTCTGCCATGGGGGGTGTGTGTGTGTGTTGTGGGGCATGCAAAAAAGGAAAACCATTCTATTTCAGTGTGCCTTCATAATGTTTTGACCATTTTGGGGCATGTTTGGCAGAGAAAATTTATTTTGGTGGGAGTCCTGGGTCCTTTGGGGAGTTGGAGGGAATTTAGCAGTACAAAAGAGGAGGATGAGGGAACACATGGATGCCCCCAGAGCACAGTTTCCTCATTCCAACCCTGTTCTTCATGCAGGGAATTTCTACGTCTACGTGAAGGAAGCATTTTAAAATAAATAAATAAATAAATATGACAACTCCAGCCCAGCCCCAGCCTAAAGTGGTACAACTGCTATCATTGGTTTCTGTGTATGATGGAATATATGTCCTTGGGCCTCCTAACATAGAGAAGGGAAGTCCAGATAAACTCAGGAAGCTGAATAATGGCATTCTGCCAGCATCCTGCCAGAGTCTGAAAATTTATAGTAGGTGGTGGTGCTGTTCAGAAGTGCTGCCTTGTTTGAAGAGGGCACCATAGGTACATCTGTTTATGTATTCTTTTGAAACTAACCTGACAAAGGCTCTGAAATGGGAGGGAAGAATGAGCAAGATAAACTGAATAAGGGGTGGAGTAAGCAAACATTGCAGGCAGTTCTTGGCTGTGTCAGTTCAGTAAATATGGCCGTGACAAATACTAGCTATCAAACATTAAACTGCTTCTAGCCCTGTGAAAATGTAACTCTCATACTCGAGGGCTTATCCAAGGGATTAAGTCCCAGAACTGCCACATGATATGCACCTTAGTCACAGGGAGTTAACATGTTTCAGGTTTTGGCCTTGCCCAAGTGGCTTAGCTGAAAAATCTTAATTTCTAAGTATCCTTTCTATAGCTATTCTCCATGCCTTCAAATTTATTAGTGTTCTACAAAAAAGGAATAAAGGAAAACCAAGGATTCTGGATTCATTTTATGTGTACCCATTCAGGAACATTGTAGATAGTTGCATGGCAATTTCTAGGCAGAAACACTGCTTGTTTATTAGCACCCAATTAATTTGCTATACAGAAGCACATAAAAGTGAAGTTGTTCATCTGTCTTGATTGGGACAAATAGGGTGCAGTTCGGAATGTAGCTGGCGAATGTAGCTGGCTGAAGGGGAACCAGGAGGCAGATAGTAGGCAGACTATGGGATCCACCTGGCCTCCCTTGGTGCTGAAGAGGAATGATCTTCCTGGGTGTAGAGCACTCGGGTTTGAATGGTTTCTGTTTCTCAGGATTAAACTATTTGGAGTCATGTTTAAATGGTTTTCTTCATGCAAAGATATTCTGTTAAACAGACTTCAAACCTTAACTTTCTAATTTATTTCCTTAGACCTTTTGCTTCTTTGATCCTTGTTTTTAGACTTTAGAAATATGTTTTGTGTCAAAATCCATATTAATGTCATGTTTTTATTAGCTCAATCCAGACTTTATATAATACTCATCATTCATAATCAGGCAAGATGCTAAAGAGAGCAAATCAGTTTTGGGGGAAGAGAGTTGGGAGGAAAAAGAAGCTAATGTTCAAGTCAAGGAGTCTGTACTCATAACAGTCTGAAGATTAGAAATGAGTGGATGCTGTAGACATTCAAACTGGTTCAACATACTGAAACGCACTCAAGTTCCAGGGACATGGCAAGGAACTACTTACTGGGAGGAAGCTACATATAAAATTAGTTCCCTCATTTCTTAAAATCCAGCTGTTATGCAGAACATAGCATCCTTGATGGTGGAAAACTGGAAATAAATGAAATGCAACTGCTTTACAGTGCTATAGATAAAAATATCAAGGTCTTCAGTGGATTTCTGAAGTTTAAAATTCAGAGTTTCAATACACAATATTCTTGGAATAAATAAAGCATAAAGCTGGTGAATATGGGTAAGAGAAGAGCTTGGATTTTCAGTTAAATCATACACAGCAGACCACCTTGGAAGGCCATGCATAGTAGCATTTAGTGCAAACGTCTAAAAGGTGCTTCTTCTGCCAGTTTGTGTTTTCTACTTCCAAGTATTTAGCTGGTTTTATAGTCATGTTTGCATGTACTGTGTGCAGTTCTGAGCAGCAATCTGGAGCTTTAGATTAGCTTCTATCTGCCCAGTCTATGGAAGTATGAATAATGCTTTCAGGAAATATTAAAATGTCCAACAATTGAATGCTGTGGTTCCTGGGATGTCTTGAGTATTAAATATAAAATGAAATTAATAATCTGCCCAACCTCTCTAGGGTAGCATGGACATTCTGGTGAATTATGGTGGTGATCCCATCCCAAGAAGTCCTTTCACTGTTGGTGTTGCTGCTCCACTTGATCTGAGCAAAATTAAACTTAATGGTCTAGAGAACCGTAAGTAAATTTGTGCCATACTAAAATCACAAGTTTTGAGTGATGTGTGCTGTTTAATAGAACTATGTAAGGAGCAACATTGAGATAAGTATGCTGGAGTAAGATTTCTTGATTGTACTAGTAGTGAAGTGCAACTTGCAGGCTTAATTATAGATCAGGTTTGGCCTAGTACTCATAAACCATTGGGAACCCAAACAGGCAGTTTAGATCCTTGAACAAAGCTGTATCAGTATTGAATTACTTTTTGCTAGAAACATACAGTTGGTTCCAAAGGGACCCTATAGAGAATGTATTTCCATCACACTCTCCCCCTCTCTCATCTCTCTCAGGGTTTATGATCCCACAATTGTCACCAACTCCTCTTCATTTGCAGCCTGTTACATGGTATCATACACTTGTTTTTCAGGACTTGGTTTTCATGGGATGTTTTCTTTTACAGTTTCTGATTTTACAGATTTCAGCTATAATAAATTGTTTACATTAAATATATAGTGAGATGCTTGAGGAGAACTAGCCATGAGAAATAGAAATGAGGATGGGGAGGACTGTTCCATGGGCAGAAATGTACTTGTTTTGGATCCAAGCCATGATTTCCCCTGCCCCCAGTCCAGAAATCCCAAATGGTGATATACTAGGACTTATTTAGGATTTTAAGAGTTTACAGTAGAGTCCTTTATCATTCCTTGCTCCCTCAGTGGCAAACTGGAACCAAGATTGTCTAAAAAGTAGCAAACCACTTAATGACCTTGCTTCACCTTTCTAGACCTGACTGAATATTTATTTTATTTACATCTTGCCTTTTCTTCCAATTTGTGCTCAGATATGAAAAAAAAAAAACAGTAATATTTACGACAGGACTGGTCTATACAGAGGGTCCCTTTCAGCTCTTACATTGTGTTTCCTGTTTATTGTGGTTGTTTAAATTGTCTATAACAAACACGACTTATTCCACCAAATTTCACTTTACCTGGATTATTGATATAGTACAAAATGAGCTGTGGCATAAATATTACTTCATTCAAATGTTCCTTTGGGTAGTTATTTAAACACATCTAATAATGTTTTGATATGTAGGCATATCCCTCTCCTATTCCTGTTTTGATTCTTCATGCTGTTTTGATTACTATTATTAATTCTGAATATGATCTGCAGTCAGTAGAAAAAGGCCCTTTTCATTATGTTATCTTTATTTCCCAAAGGAGTTGAAGTAGGACGGGACCAAGAATTTCTAATTGACACTAAAGGAGCTGGTGGACAGGGCAAACTGGATGTCTCAATCTCTAGCCCTTCCAGGCAACCTGTGCCATGCTTAATTGAACCAGTGGTAGGCAAAGAGTGTTGCACTGCAAAGTATATTCCAAGGGAAGAAGGCCTTCATGTGGTTGATGTAAATTATGATGGGAATCCAGTTCCAGGAAGCCCTTATACTGTGGAAGCTACTCTGCCACCTGATCCCACCAAAGTAAGTAAAAATTTAACTAGTCCTACTTTATATGACTGGATGAGACTTTGATGCTTTCATTACACACACATCGGTGATATGTTTGTCATGTACATTATGCTGTTTTCAAGTTTGACCTTTCAGTATCTTGATACAGAAACTACACAACATGTTCTGGGCGATTCTAGACTTGTGTTAGTGGAGAATTCTATACAGAACATAAAGTAGTTTAAGTTTATAACTTAACCTCTTAAATTCCTTGCTGAATGCTTCCTATTTTTTTCAGAAAGAACTTGAAGTTCCTTCTGAAATAGTCACTATTTCCATATTATTGTCGTGAGAAATCAACACAGGTTTTGCACTATAGAGCAAATTCAAAGCCACAATATATCTACTATAGTAATACATATTCTGGATCAGCTGTAGTTACATATTAATCTTACTTGGATTTATTTGTCATAATCTAAATTTGTGTGCTATTTTAATGCATGTTGAGCTTTATAATAGCTTTCATAATGAAAAGCCCCTCCTTCTCATGTTCCTGTTGAAGAAATGATGGGACTTTAAAATAAATTAACAAAAAAACATGTTTGACCATTGCAGCTTTTCTTTCTCTTGTTTATTTAACCCCCTTGCTTTCAAAACCAATTAGACTAATGAGAATCAAGTTGATAAAAGCATGGCAATATGCTGATTAGACTATTATGCAATAGTATTGCTACCTTCTAAAAACAGCAAATAACATGTTGAACTTGCAACCCTGCTGACTTGCATTGATGTGCATTCGAATAGTCAGGGATACATTTGTTTCTCATACCTTAAATTTAAGACTGCAGAGAATTCTACAAATGCAGGCAACCTGGTATTCTTCAGAAGTTTTGGACTAAAAATACAAACCCTGACCATTAGCCATGCTGGCAGATGCTTATGATATCTGTAATCCAAAATACTTGGAGAGCACCATGTTGCCTGCTGTTCACTTACAGAGTAATTCAATTCAGTATTTGTTTTTACTAAACTCTCTAGGTAAGAGCTTATGGTCCTGGCCTTGAAGGTGGCCTTGTTGGAAAGCCTGCAGAATTCACAATAGACACCAAAGGAGCTGGAACCGGTGGCTTAGGACTGACAGTTGAAGGACCATGTGAAGCCAAGATAGAGTGCTCTGATAATGGTGATGGCACATGCTCAGTCTCTTACTTGCCCACAAAACCTGGTGAATACCTTGTGAACATTCTTTTTGAAGAGGTCCATATTCCTGGCTCTCCCTTCAGAGCAGATGTTGAAATGCCATTTGATGTGTCCAAAGTAATTGCCACAGGCCCTGGACTTGAACATGGTAAAGTAGGTGAGGCTGGGTTGCTAAATGTGGACTGTTCAGAAGCTGGACCTGGGAAACTGGATATGGAAGCTGTGTCAGACTCTGGTTCTAAAGCAGATGTTGAGGTTCAAGATAATAAAGATGGGACATATGCAGTTACATATGTGCCCCTTTCTGCTGGGATGTACACTCTCAAAATGAAGTATGGTGGAGAACCAGTACCAAATTTCCCTGCACGGGTCAAGGTTGATCCTGCTGTGGACACAAGCAAAATCCAAGTTTTTGGGCCAGGAATTGAAGGAAAAGGTAAGCCTGTTTGTTTTTCTAAAATGGGGGAAATCACCAAAGAGGAATTCAAACAAATAGCGAGCCCATGCAGGGGGAAAGTCAGAAAAGCTAAAGCACAGAATGAGCTCAAGCTTGCTAGAGGTTAAGAACAATAAAAATCACTTTTTTGGGTTATGTTTGCAGCAAAAGGAAGATGGAGGAAATAGTAGGGCCATTATGTGAAATGCTAATGGGTCAGAGAAAAGGCAGAACTACTCAACACCTTCTTTGCCTCAGTCTTCTCAGAAAAGGAAAAGGGTACTCAACTGAGGAAAATGGAGTAGAGGACACAATGAGGGAAATGCAGCACAGAATAAGAAAAGATGTAGTACAGGGATATCTGGTTAATCTAAATGAATTTAAGTCTCCAGGACCAGATGAACTACATCCAAAGGTATTAAACAAACTGGCAAATGTAAGCTCAGAGCCATTTGCGATAATCTTTGAGAACTGCTAGAGAATAGGAGAAGTCCCAACAGGTTGGAGGAGGGCAAATGTTGTCCCCATCTTCAAAAAGGGAAAAAAAGAGGATCCCAACAATTATTGTCCAGTCAGTCTAATATTAATACCAGGAAAGATTCTAGAGCAGATCATTAAACAAAGAGTCAGTGCACATTTAGAAGGGAATGCCATAATCACAAAAAGTCAATATGGGTTTCTGAAAAACAAGTCATGCCAGACTAATCTGATCTCTTTTTAAAATATAAAATTACCAGCTTGGTAGACAAAGGGAATGCTGTAGATACAGCATATCTCGATTCCAGTAAGGTCTTTGACAAGGTTCCCCATGCTGTTCTTGCAAATAAGCTTGTAAAATATGGGCTAGACAAGGCAACTGGATTTGTAATTGGTTGACCGGCCAAACCCAAAGGGTGTTCAGGAATTGGTCCTCTTCATCCTGGAGAGAAGTGACCAGTGGGGTGCCACAGGGTTCTATCCTGGGCCCAGTGCTCTTCAACATGATTTGAATGAAGGAATAGGGGGCATGTTTATCAAATTTGCAGATGACACCAAATTAGGAGGAGTACGTAATACCCCAGAGGAGAGGATCACAATTCAAAATGACCTTAATAGATTAGAAAGCTGGATCAAAGCTAACAAAATGAATTTCAACACAGAGAAATGTAAGGTACTGCACTTAGGGTGGAAAAACGAAAAGCACAGATATACGATGGGGGACACCTGGCTGAATGAGACTACGTGTGAAAGGGATCTAGGAGTCCAGGTAGACCACAAGTTGAACATGAGTCAACAGTGTGATGCAGCAGCTAAAAAGGCCAATGCAATTTTAGGCTGCATTAGTAGAAGTATAGTATCTAGATCAAAGGAAGTAATAGTGCCACTGTATTCTGCTTTGGTCAGGCCCCACCTGGAATACTGTGTCCAGTTCTGGGCACCATAATTCAAATAGGATGTTGATAAATTAGAGTGTGTACAGAGGAGGGTAACCAAAATGGTGAGGAGTCTGGAAACCATGCACTATGAGGGGAGACTTAGGGAGCTTGGTATGTTTAGCCTGGAGAAGAGACAATTATGAGGTGATATGATAGCTGTGTTTAAATATTTGAAGGGGGTGTCATATTGAGGATGGAGCAAGCTTGTTTTCTGCTGCTCCAGAGAATAGGACACAGAGCAATGGATGCAAACTACAGGAAATCAGGTTCCACCTCAACATTAGGAGGAACTTCCTGACCATATGAGCTGTTCGACAGTGGAACACACTCCCTTGGAGACTGTAGAGTCTCCTTTGGAGGTCTTTAAACAGAGGCTGGATGGCCGTCAGTCCAGGATGCTTTGATTGTGAGTTCCTGCATGGCAGGGGTTGGACTGGATGGTTCCAGCTCAACTTATTTGCAGCATATGCAGATGTAAGGGAGTGCATGCTCAGATGTACCTTTGACACTTCACCCTATTCGCACTTCTCACAATACTAAATACTCATTTCTCTGGGCATGCTAGCAACTCATAATGACCTAGGAAAGCATTTCAGTGATGGTTAACAGATTAGCAGTTTTGAAAGAAACTGCATGGATGAAAGGGAAACCTGGGTGGAGGAACCAGTGGGTGGGTTATATTTACATTGTAAACTGTTTGATTGTCTTTGGCACCCTGTTGAACTAATTTCTGTGAAGACATGTGTATACCTGTGGGTTGAAAACATTGTTCTGTTCAACTGAAATTGTTCTCAGTGGAAACTGTTTACACTGCAGATGTCTTCCGTGAAGCAACAACAGATTTCACTGTGGATGCTAGGCCCTTGACCAAAACTGGTGGAGACCATATCAAAGCACAGATTGCGAATCCTTCAGGAGCTTCCACAGACTGCCTTATCAAAGACAATGCTGATGGGACATATGCAGTAGAGTTCACTCCATATGAAAAAGGTAAATACTTCTAATTGCCATTGACATTAGGAAGAAAAATAGATCTGAGTAAGCAATACCATTCTGTATTTCACATGTATAGATTACCTGCAGGGCTTTGTTGTTCTGGAACACATAACGTAACCTCTCTCTTGAAGATAACCAGTGGCTTTCACCTGATTTGAAGTATAGTCGCCCCTCCTTTCTCGCAGACATAAAGTCCATGGTTTTGCATATTCACAGAGGGGCGACCTCCATGAAAATTAATGGGGTGCCCCTCCACATTGCCAAATCTCTGTTTTTGCGGGGTGTGTGTCCAGAACAGATCCCCCGTGAAAAAGGAGGGCCAACTAATTTCCCCAGATTATTAAGAAAGTATTTCTTCGAGGCAAGGAGAATATCACTTGTGGGTATACACTGCCATGTAATCTTTTAACAGAAATATTGAAGAGTCCCACAAATGCATGTTGATATTTTGTTTACAGGCCCTCATACTGTTGAAGTGACCTATGATGATGTTCCTGTGTTAAACAGTCCTTTCAGAGTGGATGTCACAGAAGGATGTCATCCTTCACGTGTTGTAGCCCAAGGACCTGGGCTACAGGAAGCCTTCACAAATAAACCCAACCCATTCACTGTTGTCACTCGGTAAGCATCACAGGCTATAGTCTGAAATAATCTGAAATAATCACATGAGAAGTTAATCCATGTTAGAGAATCATTTTATGTGAGTGTGTGCACATACGCTTTATAAAATGCAAGGTGTGACTGTAGATGCACATAATGTAACTGTATGTGCTTGCCACTCCCTTCCAGGCTAACTGTCATGGACTAGAACATGCCATAGAGGAGAAACAAATAGCATAAAGCAGTTCAGAGCTGCTTTTGGCATTGCCTCAAGCTTAGTCGTTGGCATGTTGATAGCTGTTAAGTGATTCTTCCTGGCAGACCCACCCACACACCTCAGACTTGCTGCTTGATTTTTTAAATGTATTTTCTCAGATCTCCTTAACATGTGGTTCACATGCCTGCCAACAAATATCCTCATTTATGACTTCAACATTCCTTGGGCTAAATCAGGCTCAATATGCAAGTAATCTTTAGTCAATCAACACTAAGACCTATCTGTACTTCAGGGTTTTTATCACCCTTCTTGAGACCTTACTGGATAGATTTGCTGCTGTTTGAGAGAGAGCAGCTGAGCACATATAGTTACATTGTAAAATACAATACAGTAGGCCCTTGGTATCCACTGGGGTTTGGTTCCAGGACCACCACCACTACCACCCCGTGGATACCAAAATCCGTGGAAGTCCCAATCTATACAATGGATAGCAAAATGGTATCCCTTACATAAAATGGCAAAAACAGGGTTTGCTTTTTTGGAAATTATATTTTTGGGGGATATTTTCAAGCTGTGGATGCTTGAATCCATGGATAAAGAGTTTATCCATGGATATGGAGGGCCAACTGTAGTAGACTTTAAAAGTGAAGTGATAACCAGTAATATAAACATATAAGCTTTTGCTGTCTTTGCAGAGGGGCTGGAATTGGTGGCCTTGGAATAACTGTTGAAGGGCCTTCAGAATCCAAGATAAGCTGTAAAGATAACAAGGATGGCAGCTGTAGTGCAGAATATATCCCATATGTTCCAGGAGACTATGATGTCAACATAACTTATGGGGGTGACCATATCCCTGGTAAGACCACCTGCATTGTGTGAAAACAACAGCATTGTTTTTAATCACACTGTTTTACTGCTTTTAATATCTTTTCTAAGTATTAAATTTTAAATTGTTTTAATATAAATAGTTTCATTCTATTTTAATGTTGACTTTTTTCTGTGTTTCTATTATTATTTTATTATTTCTATTCTAATAATTTTAATTTGTAAGCCACCTTGAGTCTTGTGGTGTGGGAGGGGAAGGGGAAAATTTTGAATACAATATTAATGGATCTTGTATCTTAATATAGACTGTACCTGGAAAAGCTGAAGTACTGTATATATTCATGTATAAGTCTAGAAATTTTTGTCAAAAAATTGACCCCAAAAAGCTGAGTTGACTTATCCACGGGTCAGTAGAAGTACTGTATTTTAACTCTTCCCCTTTTTTGTATAGAATGGCAAAAGGTAAGAGCTTGTTGACAGCACCTAAAAGAAGCACCAACCCCCTCTACTCTTTTCACTATGTTACTGCTTCTGGCCTTTTTGAATGCTTGGGTGGAAAAATGGCAGTGGTGGCCCCTCTTTGGTGTTTCTCCTCAAAGGAGTGCCAAGAGGAATTGGGCTTAGAAGGATCTGAATAAGACATTTCTGTATAAAGACATTAAACTTTGTCCTTTACATCCTTTGTTACATGCCCCTAAGTTTTATCCTTGACTTATCCACAAGTCATATCAAAATTCATAATTTTGCCCCCCAAACTTGCTCTCAATATATATATGAGATCGACTTATATTTGAGTATATACGACATAGCAAGAACATTCCCAATAATAATTGAGGTTTCCTGTGCTACCCTTTCACTCCTTCCTTTTAAAAATGTATTACTTAGATTTATATCCAGCTTTTTTCCAGTGGGCTCAAGGCACCCTTTAGGGCTCTCTTCCTCCCCACATCGGCCATGTAAGATAGGTCAGGTTGCAAGGAAGTGACCAGCCCAAGATCTCCCAGTGGGTATCCTGGCTTATTGGGGAACCTGCATCTCTTTTAAGTCCCACTCCAGCACCCTAACCATTATATCATACTAGCTCATTGTGTTCACTTTTCACCCTTCCTTATATTTTTGTTTCTCAGTTTAGCAAACATTTCAAAGGGTCCAGCCACCTTGTCTCTGGACTTTGTCTTTAAGCTTCCTGGCTTCTGGGACTCCTTCCCAGCCATCAGCTTGTCCCACAGAGCTGCTTCAGTCCCTAGGGGCCTGTGTGAGGTTTTAATTTCAGCCCCACTAACAACTTTATGATCTCTCACTGAAGCCAGTCTGTAGGTGTGACAGTTTTGTTCCTGTACATCTTGTTGTTTTGGGAAACTATCAATCAGTTTGTGTATTTTTATTTTCATTTTCTCTTATACCCTGCCCTTCTTCACAAAGGAATGGGCTCCACTACACAAGTACAGCTCATACAAAAACTATTGCTGTTAAATAAAAGTGGGCATCTCGTGATAAGAGTTGGGGCCAAATGAGCAGTGTGAGAGGGAGCTCTGCTACTGAGAAGGTGGCTGCTATCCTTGATGTCCCCCTCATGGTCATTTAAACTTTAGTGGACTCTCTGTCAGGCTAACCTTTTACCTTTGCTTTGTTGGCAGGAAGTCCATTCAAGGTTCCTGTAAAAGATGTCATTGACCCCTACAAAGTGAAAGTTTCAGGACCAGGCCTGGGAACAGCAGTCCGTGCCAAAATTCCCCAGGCCTTTACTGTGGATACCAGTAAGGCTGGAATAGCACCACTTGAGGTTGCAGTGACTGGCCCCAGAGGTAATGCTTTAGCTTAGTACTGCTACTACTTTTAAATGTGAGTTCATATTTACAGCTAGGAATTAGCATTCCTGCTCAGCTCCATTAGTAGTAGTGGAACCCAAATGAAGAATAGAACTAGTGTTGAGTACACTTGAGAGATATGCTAAATTCTTCTGGGTAACTTAGTTATTACTCTGTAGCACAGCTTAGAAAAGTTGCTTTTTGGATTAACAATTCCCAGAATCCTTCCCACCCCAACTAGGATGGACACACTGTCAGGGGACCTCTGGGAATCGTAGTCCAAAAATAACTTTTCCAAGCTCTCCTTTTTAGCACTACAGAAAATTACTAGCTACAGTAGTGAAGACGTTCCTCAAGCAAGTTCTGTTTGGAAACCCTTAAGCTGCTTTTTAAACAGCCTTGGAATGAGAGCACTTTGTCCGAATACAGGCAATGTGGAGGAAGACTGCAGTTCCTGTGCTCTCTCATCAGTGAGTATTATGAATAGACCTGCTGGAAGTTAGAGTCCAACTGGAAGACCACCAATTACCCACTGCTACCCTAAACCCACAACCACAGTAACAGGCCATCTTCTATAGGAAGCAGTGGACAGATTGAGTTACCACTTGGAATCATCTCCCAGCTGAAATGGAGAGGAAAAAAGCTCAATGTACATGATGTTGTAATTTACAGAAGAAAGTGAGATGGTTAATCTGACACAATTTCAGTGAGCTGCACTTACAGCAGCATATTAGATTTTACTTCTCAGGCTGTCTTCATCTGAAATGTTATTGTTCCATGAGAGAAATAAGTAGAAAGATAGAGGTGAAATGCTAAGGACAAGAGAAATGTGAATTTGGGGGCTGGGAGGAGAGGTCAGCATAGAGGTGAAGGCCTGAGGCCAGGGGAAATGTGTGTATTGTAGGAAGACAGATTGCAAGTGAAAGTCTGAGTCTGAGAAAGTATGTGTATGAGAGGGCAGGAATGATTGGAAGAAGGCATAGTTTAGGACTAGAGGAATGGGAGGGGAGGAGAAGAGAAGAGAAGAGAAGGCCAAAGAGGGTTTTATTACTATCAGATAGATGCTTGTTAATTAACATAATATCCTATGAAATATAGAAATCAAATGTATTGAACATCATATGCTTGTACCAAATACAGGAATACCTAGAAGCCTTTCAGTGCTTAGACTTCCAGTATGAACTTTGTAGACTTCTCAGAGCAAATTTCTTTCAGGCCTGTCACTGCTGGGTCTAATTTGACTTCATATGCAGCACCATTTCTTCACTGTGCCTTTGAATTATTATTCAAAATAAATGTATACCATGAAGATGTGCTGAATGGCCCAACATGATTATTGCACGAGAAGCTGCTTGGCTGTTCTGTAATCCATTTTAGGCCAAACATCTTTTTGCAAGGAACAACTGTCAAGGAGTTATGGTTTTGGATTATTAAGTAAATAGTTTTTTGATTTTAGCTGATGAGCCGGATTCCCAGTCATGGCGCAGTCCCCTGAAAGCAATTTCTGAGTTCTTTAATGGTGACCCACAGGTTGAATCTAACGAAACAGGTTTGAACTTTCACTAACTAATTACTTTTGTCTTTAAGAAAATCTTCCAATCTCAATAGATGCACCCTGTCACTGTGAACTAGCTTAATTAAATAACTCTGCTCTGGTGCTATGCTACTAGCTTCTAATTGAGATAATTCACTACTTTTTCACTCTTTCCTTCTCCCCTTCCATTAATATAACCTAAATTGTGACTTCATACATGTCTAATCACAGCTTCATGTATGTACAACTAATCCTTCGAAACAGCTGCATGTACAGATCCACACATCTTGATTTCTGGGGTGGATCTTAAAATGTTTCTGTCTTGAATTGGCAGATCACCCAACCCTTGCTTGGTAGTGATGAATTTATTCAGTTCTTTAAACTTCTTTGTGCCAAGCTGAATAAAATCACTACTTGTTCTAAATCGACAAGCCACTATTCTGGATTGGATGTTGAGCTTAACCAGTGGTAGTGGATAACAGTAGAAAACAAAAATGTTCTTCCCTGTTTCTGGAAGCTTGTATGTTAAGTATGCCCGATAACTGACCTAACCAGCTTGTTCCTAATTTTGGAACAATAAATTCTTCCAGTCCCTCTTTGATACTGGGTTCTTAGCTTACAGCTGTTGGATTTGTGCCAACCAAGGAACTGCTTGTGATTTCACCTCTTTCTAATTGGTGAGGTCACAGACTGGGAATGATAGGAGTAAGGGATAAATTGGTTTTATCTGAACAGCTCACAAAGCAGATGTCTGTGCGGATTTCTTGCAGAGCTTTAAATCAGTGTTATGTGCTTGTACTCTAAATGACAAGATTATTCATACAGAACTAAAGTCCTGGTGAGAAGGCAGCTAAATGAATGAAAATGTGGTCTCCTTTGTCTTCCCTTCTTAGGCTTGGCAGAACCAGTTAACATAGTTGACAATGGTGATGGCACTCATACAGTAACATACACGCCAACACAGGAGGGCCCTTACACAATTGCAGTAAAATATGCAGATGAAGAAATTCCTAGAAGGTAAGAGGAAGAAAATCAGGCAGTTGAATTTTAATGAAATGTAGCTATTGGCTGGTTTCCATATTGAGGGTGGTGGTTGCATCTGTAATTCATTTCTTAAACCTTGTTATCTAATTATAGCAAGGAACTTTGAACAATTGGCCTGTATTAGCAGGGCTTCATTTCTCTTGGTGGAGAGAGATAATAGAATTCAATATCACACGACATTGTTATAATGCTACTATTCCACTTTAACTGCTATGCCTGCCTCCTGTGGAATTCTGGGGTTTGTAGTTTAGTAAGGCCTAACACCTCTCTGGCTGAGAATTCTAAATGCCCCTCCCTAAGCTACAAATCCCAGGATTCCACAGGAGGCAGGTAGAAGTGGAATAATAGCACTGAAACAGTGTAGTGTGATATTGCATACAGTCTAATTTGCTTGATGTCTGCTTCTGAATATAGTGTGAAAAGCCAACTTGGACTTGCTACCCTTTCTCAAAATACCAATTTTAGCTTGTACATGTAATAGCTTTGAGTAGTTAGTACTAAAAGACTATGGGACTAATTGATGTTCAACCTTGGTAGTCATACTAAACCTGCATATACTCTCACTTTCATGCCATTTGCTATTATGACAACTGCTAGATAAAAGAGAATGATTATTAATGATGGAGAAAAAAAATCCTTCTTTCAACAGTCCATTCAAAGTGAAGGTGCTTCCAACATATGATGCCAGTAAAGTGACAGCTAATGGGCCTGGCCTTAATGCCCATGGGGTCCCAGCCAGCATACCTGCTGATTTTGTTGTTGATGCTAAAGATGCCGGCCAAGGACTTCTCTCAGTACACGTAACTGTAAGATATTATGTCTTTTTGTCTTCTTTCTAATATGTGTTTCTTCAGTAGATAAGCTCATTCTTCACATGTGAAACTCTATAAATATTTGAGATCCTTGATTGGTAAACATTGCCTCTTGATAAAATTGTAGAATATCAGCAGGGGTTAAATAGCTGGCACAGAAAAAATTAACCTTCAATAGAACAGTTCCTCCAGAACTTTCCTTAAAAAGAGTAAG
>CM034703.1:277493834-277525708 GCA_020142125.1 Phrynosoma platyrhinos
GAGCCTTCTCTGTCAGAGAGCTCTGGTGCCACAAAAAACTACAGTTCCATGATTCCTTAGCAGTGAGCCAGGACAGTTAAAGTGGCATCAAGCTGCATTATTTCTGGCAGTCTGTAAAGGCCCAAAGTTGGGTATTACCACAATGTTGTATGGCCACTGTATGCTGGCTCTGAAATTTTTAGGCAAAACTTGTGGATCCTAATGGAAGATGTTCTGTACATAGTACTTGATAAAGTGCTTTCAGTGTGAAATATTTCTGGCCTTTTCAAATTCTCTAAACTAGCCAGTCTGCAGTTTTCACCATGAATGAGTATATACAAGGTTTTGTACAAGGCCAATACATGATTGGGAGCTAATCATAGTGGTTCTGGGCTCTGTTTCAGGACAGCTTTGTTGGAAGCTTTTTCAAGTACAGGCATATGTTTAGAGAAGTGCTAGTTAACCCTTGCAGTGAGTCAAAAGTCTGTTTGCCTTAAGAGCTGAATATGTACTTGGCAGAATAACATAGTATATCCTTTGTCTAATGCACACTATTGAAAAAATGTTTGGGAAAAAGTTAAAATATAAAGGGATAATAGTCAAATTAACATATTTTACCCAAGGAACTTTACTGTCACAGCCCTTAGTTTTAAACTGCGCAGCATAGATACTGCATGTAGAAATTTCTCAGTGATACTGGTGATGGTCTTTTCTAAGCTTTGACTGACTCGAAGAAGCAGTAGGTTAATATGACTGCTTCCTGCTGGTGCATGTAGTGTAATATCGAGTGCATTGCCCAGAAGCATAAGCTGCATATACACACTCTTAACGCATCATGTTTTATACAAAATCTGGGGAATGTGAATGTTTACTTCCAAAAGCCTAGTTCCAAAGACTTCCTGATCATGAGGTGGGGTTTCATGAACTGCAACAAACCATCATTTGATAGATCAATTTCCTTAAATTGACCTTCTGTTACTTAACAGCAGCCCTTCAAAATAACATGATTGTGTTGGCAGAAAAGGTCAAGCCTAAACAAGCAAGTATGTCTGAAATCTTGAAGCCTTCAGATATAATACTATGCCTTTTGGCTTGCCTCTGATACTGTTTGGTGTCACTTTTGACATTCAGGACCAAGATGGCAAACCAAAGAGGGCAGATATCCATGACAACAATGATGGCACATATGCAGTAACTTACATCCCTGACAAGACTGGCCGATACTCCGTTGGCATCAAATATGGTGGGGATGATATACCTCTTTCTCCATATCGAGTTCGTGTATCACCCGCGGGAGATGCCAGCAAATGTCTGGCAACAGGTAAAATCCTACTTGGGTCTCTCTTAATTTCTCTTTTTAAGTACTGAGCAAAGCAAGTGGTCTTCCCCAGAGCATGGGAGCCAGGTAAGCCATGCAGACATCCTACAAACCTTACATGGATATACCAAACTGGATTAAAAGACTCAAGATGATTATCCTTCCCCTCTGTATTAAGCAGAGAGGTTTCACTTGAAATTTTGAATCTGTATAGGACCCTGTCTTTTTAAAATACTTTTTTAAAAAAACCACAAAATTGCAAGCATATAACAGTCCATGGCAAGACAAATTGATACTTGGAGGTTCTAGATGGGACTTTCCTGGGCAGCGAATTACTATAAAGAGGAAGTTGGTGAGTATGATCAGAGAAGTAACTGCAAAGCTTGGGCACAATCCTTTCAGGTATTGCAGCTTGATCGAAGGACACATTAAATAAAATCTGCTGGTTTCTTGGATGATTTCACATTTGCTCATAGCAAGACCTGTGACCACATGTGACTCTTGTGTCCATTATTTGCATGTTAAGGTCCATGCATTGAAGGAATTCACATGTCACACTAAACTCAAGATACTGGCTTGAGAAACATGAATATAATTTACTGAACATAGACCTTCTTCAGCTGTCCTTATTTTTATTTTTGCTCAGCTTGAGCTGCCAGGATTTGATGGCTAAATGTAGTTTTTTCTTATGACCAAACTAGGACCTGTGTTTCTTTTTTGTGACATCTGTGACTCACAAGGGTTGTTGCCAAAAATGGCTTAGTTTTAGAAGTTCTCAACTAGGTTCTGTGCAGATGCAGAACAGCCTATATCTGTGACTTCACAGGTGTCCACTCAAAGAACCACAATCTCAGGTCTTCAGAAGTAAATTCTGGCTTTTTTATTCCACTTACGTATATAAGCAAAGGCTTATGCCATTTGTGCACAATTCTGGTTTACTAAGCTATGATTTTTGGCTTAATGTGACATGTTTATTTGCCCAATGTTGGTAAAGACACATTAAACACATTTGCAGAGTCACCCTGCATATCAGAGGCAAGAAATGAGTTTTATTCAATCTTTTTTTTTTAATGTCCCCTCTGCTCCCTAGGCGAGGGTGGATGCAATTTCACCATATTGTTGATGACATCTGGTTGACTTCCTGCTTTAGCAAGGGGCCTCTCTTGGGCTTAATGCGGCCGAAGATGTGGAAAACATTGCAAAACCATCCCCTTCCACACTGCTACTGTTGAGTAAACAAATTAAAAACCTCAATGTTTTCAAAAACATTATTTGGTGCAGGGTTGCCCTTGGGGATCTCACAGGCTTGTAGACCATGAATGTCCAATAGGCTGCATTTTACCTATCCCCAGCTATTTATTGGCCATTATGACCCATTTGTATATTTTCTCTTTCTATGTACATGTATGGGAAGGGGATAAACAGATCTTGTGGTTGTTTCAAGGTCTTGAGATGGCAGAGTAAATTCAGGGATAAGAGCAATTTGCATAAGGGGCACAGGTGACAAGATTTTGGCCCTCCACATGTTTGGCTACAGCTCTCACAATCTGTTATCATTGGTTATGTGCTGGGTGGGACTGATGTGAGTTCTGTGCTAGAACATCTGGATGGCAAAAAATTCCCCATTTCATGAAAGGGTTTATTCTGCAGCAACCCATTTTCAACTAGAAATTAGCATAGCAAAGGTGAGTAAGGATTTGCATCACCAAACAGTTGGATAAATCCTGAAGGCTACAATGTAGTTGATTTAGATTTCTGCAATGTTGACTTATCACAAACCTTTCCTTTGTGAAGAATTCAGTTTGATTTCTTAATAAAATTTCACTTGAAAAGCATTGCTATATTGTGAAAACCACAAAAGCACCTCTGGATTAGGGTGGGTGTCATGTGGTCCATTAGTTGTTGCTGGACTGGAAGTCTGGCCAGTTTAAATCAATGGTAAGGAACGGTGGGAGTTGATGTCCCCTCAAAATCTGGAAAGTTGCATGATTCCCACTCTCTCTATTCTTGCTAGAATATGTAGATCTAGACTCAGAGACTGGATGTTTGTCTATGTCATCTGTATGGATCTTGGCAAAATTGTTCAATAATGGGAATGCCAGTTAAATGAGAAACAGGTCTTGAGTACAGCTGAATTTCTTTCTGGTTCTTCCAACTTCACAGACCGCAATCGGACATTTGATCTATAGTTTGGAGGGGCCCTTGGAGAGCATTTCCCTGTTCTAAAGTTTTATATCAATATCCTTGTTTCTGAAGGTGGAATTTCAGTTTAGCTTGCTGTGTTTCAAATGATGCAGATATCCAACAGGAAAAAACATGCTTCTTCCTTGGCAGAATATTTGAAGAGGCTGGTCTGACATTCATGCCAATTACTTTCCAGGTCCTGGCATTGCAGCCACAGTGAAGACTGGAGAGGAAGTTGGCTTTGTAGTAGATGCTAAATCTGCAGGCAAGGGTAAAGTGACATGTACAGTCCTGACACCAGACGGTACGGAGGCTGAAGCTGAGGTCATCGAAAATGAAGATGGAACATATGACATTTATTATACAGCTGTTAAACCAGGAACCTATGTAATTTATGTCCGCTTTGGTGGGGTGGATATTCCAAACAGCCCCTTCACTGTCGTGGTAAGAGGACTAGCTGCTCAATTTTGAAACCATTGAAGTGAACAAGAGTTTTTCTGCTAGAGAGACAAATGGCTGGCAGGATAGCTTTAACAAGCTTGGCACATGTTGAAAATAGCCTGCTATTCAAATTTATAGTACAGTTAGGCTAAATGTTTTGTCCATATTCTGTGTGGCAAAAATAGTGTTTTTTTCTAGGGTACGCATATGAGAAATATTACACCACTTGTGAACATTTCCCTTTTTTGTACTTCTCAACATCCATTGTTTGTTTAATCTTGCAATTTCTATGCTGTAATCCCAGGCACTCAGGAATGCTGTAGTCAATAGGAAGCGAACAGAAGGTCTGCTTAGCACTGAGTACCTGGTGATTTTGTTACTGGGAGCAAACAAGCATGAAAGCATGTGATGAATGCAGTCAGTAAGTCGAGATTAAATAAAAGCTACCAAGAGTGCTGTGTCTGTATAAGTGAACTTATTTTTTCTAGAGTAAGCCCCCGGTCAAGGAACAACTTTCAGTCCTGACAAATTTTTTTACAAAAATAACCCCTCTACTTGCTCACATTTTTAATATAATATCTCAAATTATAGCCAGGAGCTAGTTTTGCTTGAGATTATTTTGAGAAGTTTTAGGATGGGGCCCACATCCCAGCTGTCTAGTATACATTCTCTTCAGGATTGGGAAAAAATAAGAGTTTTTTCAAAACAAAACGTTGGTGTGTTTTGTTTTATTTTTTGCATTAATTTTTAATGAAAAAAAATCCTGTTTATTAATGCTGTGAAACATTAGTTTATGTATTAGAAAGCTTGATCAGCTATGTTTTAATGCTTTCTAGCATTAACAATACAAAGTTACTGTGTGTTTATATAATATACATCTTTCAATAAACCTTTGGGAATTATATTGACAAGTTGGTAGCCTATATATAGAAGTGTAGGATTACACTAATATAGGGCTAAATCAGGAAATTAAATGGCAAAATGCACATCAGATGTCATGGCCATTAGCTTAAATAATAATTGTTCTTTAAAAAGTGCTCTTTTAAAGCAAGTTGTTTTTGTTGAACTTAAGTTTGTTGAAGTTTTTGTTTCTGAATGGCATTTCATGAATTATAAAATAAAATGATTAAAAAGAAGCAACTCACAATGGATGCTAGTGAACAATTAAAAACTACCAATAAACTGTCAAAGTTAAAATGTTTAAATTAAAACAGTTGTTCTTCCAATAAGAGAGCTAGACTATATATGAGAATAATCAATTTTAAAAAGTGTTGTTTTTTAGAAAGTCCATTTGTTTTAAGTCAGACTGGTTTAAACCAGCCAACCCTGATCCTCATTTATTTAGTAACTGAATAGCCATGAAATGTCTTTTCAGAGGCTAAATTGGCTATGGGCCACCAGTTGTCAACCTTTAGGAAAGAGTAAAGGTTAGTCTTCCAGATCTTCCTTCTACATCCTGCTCCTTTTTGACTAGAGTGAAGGAAGCTCTTGGCCTCAATAGTCAAGAAAGAGAGCTGGTTCTGTTTTAGTAGTGTTGTGATTCTGGATCAGCTTTTGGAAACTAGTGGCTCCATGACCATATCTGGCCACTCAGTGCTGTTGTCAGCCACACTACTCCAGTATATACCCATTCCTCCTTCAAGATGTTGGTGAGATTTTGGGGTGAGGCATATGGGAAGCTGTGTGCAAAACCAGTAGCTATTATAATTTCACTTGGCGCTACTGGCTTGCTTCAAAGTGCCATGAAACTCATACATCCTACTTTGGACTTAGTGTTGCCATCCTTCAGTTTGTTCCCTAGAACTCTGTGTATGCCATTTTGGATCCCATTTTGGATAAAAAGTGGGATAGAAGCTCAATAAATCAATCAATAAATATTTGTTTATATGTATATTATCTTTTGGTATTTTTTACAAGCTGTATTGAAGGAAGATTTTTTTTAAAAAAAACGACAAACCCTATAACTTGCCTTTTGCCACTAACCAGGCTACAGATGCAGATGCAGATGAAGTTGCAGTATTGTCTCAGGAACCATTAAATGCAGCCTGTCCCCCTGGATTCCAACCCTGGGTACAAAAATTTTGTTTCTGTTTTTAACACTTTCTTCCATTCAAGAATTGACTGCCTCTTGGGGTTGCTTCAGCTTGCTTTCATGTCATATCTTAATGATGGTCAGAACTCTATCTTGGGAAAGCTCAGATTTGATTCAAAATCTTCCTTCATTGCTGTGCTAATGCTGTTTTGAACAACTTCTAACATCACAATCATTTCAGCTTTGGGACTGTTTCCTTAAGGAACTCCATATTGATTTCCTTCTTGCTGTAAGATGGCAAACAGCACCTTCTGGAGTATTGCTGCAGGATCACTTTGCTGCTCTGGCCTTAAGTTCAAATGTCTTTTCTTCTTTAAAAAGTTACTTTTTCCAGACCATGGTCAACTTTTTTCAGATGGAGCTATCCTACGTTTTGTACATGTCCAAGTGTCTTGCATCTTCACACTCTCATTTGTGTGTTTAAAAACATTCTCTTCTGAACATGTTCCATTTAAAAGCATGATTGGGAGCAAAGGTGTGTTATGGTCAGCCTCTGCAGCTGAATAGTATCTTCATTCTGGATTACAACTGTCTGAACTCATCAAAAAATTCAAGCAGACTTTTTTTTTAGTAGAACACAAAAAAATGACAGTAACTTTTTTGTGCTTTAGGTCACAGAAGAACCTTATGTACCTGATGGTGGCATGAATGGTGTTGGGTTTAAGCCCTTTGATATGGTCATTCCTTTTGCAGTAAGAAAAGGAGAAATAACTGGTAAATAACTTTCCACACTTATTTGATTACTGTCTATTAAATATTCTGTTTTATATAGCTTGTTGACTTCAAATAAAATTCCTTGCATATTCATTCTCTCTCTCTGTTATCTCTGTTAACTGGCCTGTTATTTCTTCATGCAAGTGATGTATAGAACTAATTTTACAATAACTGTCAACCTGCATTATTGTTAAGCTTAATCACATTATCTTAATGAGAGTTGGAGGGAGAATGGAAAACAAAACCCTCCTGAAATAGCTGATATTGTCCTTAATCCTGCATTGTGGATGCATCATATTTAATCTTCTCTTGAGCCTTCTCCAGAGCAACAATTCTTATTGTCGTTGTGTACCTTCAAGCTCTTTCGGACTTATCTCAACTCTAAATCTATAGGTCATAGTAAACTACAGATGCCATGTCCATATTTATTTTGGACGATGGCAAATGCTACATGGCCCAAATGCACAATAAATGTGGCTGTCTCTAAACCAGTCCTGAAGTATGTGTCTTACTTAAAAACTTTGGAAGCTGTACTCTGTTCACCGTATAAAATAATAAATGTATCTGTATGCCTTAAAGGAGGAGAAGGAGGTCCCTAAACAGAGGTGTAGAGCAATCTTTGTACTTGGTATCATTTTTTTCCACCCTTGTCTGGAAGATAGACTTCAAGAAGGAACTCCAGTACAGTGCAGGATTGAGAATAAAAATATCCTGAGATGTATTTTTGCTTTTTTGTGCATTTGAGTTCTATTTAATCCTTCTGTTTTGAGGGGAAGTCCATATGCCTTCGTGGAAGACTGCAACAGCTGACATTATGGATAACAAGGATGGCACTGTCACAGTTAGATATGCTCCTGTTGAGGTTGGATTGCATGAAATGCATATCAAATACATGGGCAACCATATTCCAGGTGAGTGTCAATGTGTATATTGCCTTGCAAAACTTGCTGGGAGAGTAAGACAGGAGAAGTATTGCATTTATGCCACACATTTATTTTGGATGATGACCCACTTCAGTTCTCTGGTTTTTGGTTGCATTGCTTGCCCTGTAGCAAGAATTCTTAGTGGGTTTGCTGCCTGTGTGAGACTTAAAACAGAATTGGCTTTTGTGGAATTGGATTTGTGACTCTCTGTGTATAATCCAACTGATACTTATAATTTGAGTGCAAACTTATTGAATGTTGAATAAAAATTGAAATTTATGTTTAAAATCTTAGACCTTTTTTTGGGTAAATGGTAACTTGCAGAAGGGATAAGGCCATGAAGAGCTAAACCAAATTTGAGAATTTACTAGGATGGCAGACTGACTGCTTGCATCATATTGTTGGCTGGTTATATGAAAAAAAAACTTGAATAAAAATCCTTCTGACTTACCCTTCCCTGTTGTTGTTGTTGTTAACTGCCCCTGAGTCGATGTTGATCCTGTGGGTGCGACAGAGACCTTTCTCTGTAACCAAACAGTATTAGCTAAGTTAGGGTTTACCACATGGCACCTAAATGTATATGCATATTCTCTGAGAGAAAAAGCTAAATGGAAAGTAAGTCCCCAGTAGCTTAGATTTTGCATGTGAAGTCATGGTGTATTGGTATAGATACAGCCAAGAATCTTTCGTGGAGTTTTCCTGGTTTGTATGCTTGTGCTTTCCCTGTCCCTTTATGGAGCAGGGCAGACTTGGTAACTTCGTACCCTTGTAGTTGCAGACCATTGCCTAGTGTGTAGTTTGAGATGAATATCCTTTTCACAATTATTCTTACTCTGGTCTCCAGTAAGTATTAATTTCCTGTTGGTAAAGGCATTCTGCAGGTCCAGATTGCAGATAAAAAGTTAAAAGAGCACTCCATTTGGTAAATTGGGACACTGGGTGCTATAGAATGGATAGGGAAATACTGAGTAGTAAATAAAAATATATATAGGTGCAGGGCTATAAATAGCTTCAGGGTGGTGTGAGCTTTGAAGCAAAGCTAAAACTACAACTTGAGAAGCCCTTACAACATGTATGGTTTCTTTAGATATCCAGCATGGCTTCCTAAAATAGTTTGGGAGTTTTAATGCACTCAGTGGTAGTGCATGGCTTGATGGCTTGATGACACTTTGGCTAATTCCAAGTTTCATTGGCAAAAGCCATGCAGTTGTTCCCCTCCTCCGATAAAACATGTATCATTAAAATTTTTGTACAGAGATGAGAGATTAATAAGTAAATGTTGTATGTAGGCTGTGTTTTAGTGTACTTTAATTTGCATCTAGTCAGTGTGTGGATAGCCAGCATCAGTTGAAACTAGAAACCCAAGTTGGATAAGGATTAAATCAGTGGAACTGAGCAGCATGCCTGGAAACTCATCAAGATGCTTATGGTATACAATGGCTTCTATAGAGTGGTTTATAAGACTCTCTAGGACTGGAGGCAGCATACCTTTGAATACCAGAAGGGTGTTTTATTTCTCTCCTGAAATAACAGCAGGAGAGGACACTTAACACTTGTGTCCTACTTGGTGGCATCTTTGACCTTATCCAGCAGGAAACTGAAGTACTCCAAAAGGAAATGTACAAAGGAATTACAGTAGACACCAGAGGGTAAATTAAACTCTTTAAAAAGAGTCTTTAAGCCAAGGAGGTGGAATGTATCACACTCTAAATGTTGTTTAAGTTACATTAGTAAAATAACAGACAAAAGAGAAATGCAGTGTGTGTGTGTGTAGTTCCAATATGGCCCTCCATACTATCATGTGCATCAGCCCAAGCCAACATAACCAATGGTGAGAGATGATGGGCATTCCAGCCTAAATACTCGAGGTCCACACATTCCCCACCCTGTTTTAAAATTATTGGATAAAAAACTTTTTTTCTTCTTTTGGAGAAGTGAAATAGCCTATTCAAAAGTCTATTGGTGTGTGTTAATGTAGTCTTCTTGTTTTCTGCAGAGAGCCCCCTACAGTTCTACGTGAACTATCCAAACAGTGGAAATGTGACTGCATACGGACCTGGCCTTGTCTACGGTGTAGCAAACAAGCCAGCAACCTTTACCATAGTCACAGAAGATGCTGGTGAAGGTAAACACTGAACTGCCTCATTTCAAATTCATTGATATCAAAGGGAATCCTCCTTGTTTTGGAAACTTAAACCTCCAACTAGGCATGGGTATTTGGAACTCAAGCTGCAAGCCAAATGCTATAAACAGAGTGAAAGGAGGTGAATAGAGTTAATTCATCAGTTTCACCCTAATTCGCCCAGTTTCATGTTAATTTACAAATGAAGCTACTCAGTAAATTAAGGGGATGCATTAATGTACTGGCACCATGTTTATATATTGCCAGCAGGACTGGTTTGTATATTTGAAGCACTTTGCAGTCTATATGGTGCATTATAAATGTCCTGTCTAAACTTGAAATGACCCTTTTAAGCTGAAACCTACCCAAAGCCACAAAATAAGCTTCATGGTTGAGCTTGGATTTATACCAGTGCATCCTTTAACCAAACACAACTATTTTGACACTGAGCCATATTCTAGAAGTAACAATGGTCACTACTTCCATAGAATTAGAGTTGGCACAGGATCTTGTAAATCAACTAGTCCATCTTGCTCTTTTATACAGGATATTTAGAGCTGATTTGAAAAGTAGTTTGACATAGATTTTTGTTAATTAAAAATTGCTTATTTGCTGTACTTCAGTGTTTTTGAACAAGAGTTGCACATGAAGAATATTGATACTCAGAAGGTTAGTTGTGAGCCTTTCAAAGCCTTTCCAGAAGAGTCCCACACAGGTGTAATAACAGTTTGCCTTCTCATTTGGGTCCCATATATCGGAAACAGAAAATTCCTTTTAATCTGACTTGTCTGATTGCAGCCAATTTCTCGGAAAATAAAAGTTGTAAAATCCTAGAAACGTTTCTTCCCCCTCATTTCTGACAGGTGGCTTGGACTTGGCAATCGAGGGTCCCTCAAAAGCAGAGATCAGTTGCATTGATAACAAGGATGGTACTTGTACAGTCACTTACTTGCCAACACTTCCAGGAAACTATAACATCTTAGTCAAGTACAATGACAAGCATATTGCAGGAAGCCCATTCGTTGCCAAAATCACAGGTATGAGCAACTTTTAAAATGGAGCAGTTATTCATGAAGAGTTGATTTAAAACCATTTGTTGCACTTGCTCACAATTTAATAATCTAGCATATTGTAGTGTAAATTCATGTAAGGAAAGGGATTACCATTGACACTCAGATATTCTGTTCAGGTTGCTTACTTTTCTTTAAAAAAATAAATCCATGATGAGAACAGATAACTTGGTTTGGTGGAATACTAAATTGCTCAGTCTCTGTGCCAGGTCTGGACAAAGTGTAGCCCTTCAGCTGTTGTTGCTGCAGTTCACATCAGTTCTAGTCAGGAGAACCAGTGGTGACAATTGCTGGGAGCTACAGGCTGCCAGCATTTGGAGGGTTGCAGTTTTACCACCCCTGCGATCTGCCATGTGTCAATGACAAGGTTTTATAAAGTTTCTCTGTGTTAAAAACCAAGGAATTAAGTATAAACATTAAAATTAAATCTATTCTCTATAAAAGCTACTGAGTTGTTAGTTTAAGTGTTCTTCAGTTATTGCCCATCTAGATTCCCAGTTTCTTGGAGCATAGGTGCAGCCCTGTGAGCCTCTGAACAGATGAGCAGGATGCATCTTTCCATTTTTCACTGATGCTTTGTCTCTAAATTCAAAGCCGAAAGGCATACAGGTGGTTTAACTCAAAATATTAAGTTAAAGTGATAGGCAAGCATGTTGCTGAAGATTTGTTTAGTATATATTTTCCTAATGGGGAATCTTCTTTCCTAAAGATGACAATAGGAGGCGTTCTCAAGTTAAGCTTGGCTCTGCTGCTGATTTCTTGCTGGACATTAATGAGACTGATCTTAGCCTCTTGACAGCCAGTATTAAAGCCCCATCTGGCAGAGATGAACCTTGCCTTCTGAAAAGACTACCCAATAACCATATTGGTAAGTCCCCTAGGCTTTCTCTGGAGGACCCTACATTGGTGTCTCTGGCTTTTCTAGTGGCTTTGTGAATACAGGTGGGTGGCCTTTGGCACATTAATTGGGGTCACAGTTGGAAGCTGCAGTAAGCTTCTTGAATGTGTGACTAATTTGGAAATGTGAGAGTAGTGATGCTGTCTTAACATTAAGACAGGTTATCCTCTTGATTTTTGTTGCAGTTATTTATTTATTTATTTATTTTGCGGACTGGGGGAAGAATTGATAGGAATTTTTTTATAAAGTGGAAAGATATAAATTTGTCTCACCAGCAGCTTCATTCTGGCAGGTATCTCATTCATTCCACGGGAGGTGGGAGAACACCTGGTTAGTATTATGAAGAATGGGAGTCATGTACCCAACAGCCCAGTATCCATTATGGTGGTTCAGTCTGAGATTGGTGATGCGAGAAGAGCGAGAGTTTCTGGACGTGGCTTGGTGGAAGGACGCACGTTTGAAATGTGTGACTTTATTGTAGATACAAGAGATGCAGGTTAGTGGTAGTATTCCATTCTGCAAATCTCCTCTGGCAATGACCTCATGTTGGCATAATGCACAATGCTACTCCCTTGTGTAAATGACTGACCCTTGTGTGAGTGAAGGACATAGTATGTTCTGATTCCAACAGCTGAAGAGAGCTAGATGTCATTTAATGGCTTCTTCATTTGACCAGCAAATTTAATTCTCTCCGTCTTTGTGTACGTCTTCAAGTCTCCTGTTGACTTATGGCAACCCGATGAATTTCTAGGGTTTTCATAGTTCTGCCAATTCCTTCCTCTGAAATCTAGCCTACAGAGGATAAAACATGTGATACCTGTGTTATTTGTATAATCATGCAGAAGTCAATACTGTATTTTAAAATTTATTACAGAAAGAGAATAAGCATATATATATATATATATATATATATATATATATATATACACATACAATGTAGAACTACTCAGTTAACACCAAGGTGAGCAGATAGAAAGTTATAAATGTGTGATACATGACAACAGGCATATAAATACAGATAAATGTATGTGTGGCAGTAATTCTGGTATATACTGCTTAATGCAGTCTTCCTCAGGTGCATAACTTTATAAATGTAATCCTTGTGGTTTCAGATAACCTGGCTGGCTCTTACAATAGGACATCTCTTGTTCTTTCTTTCCTGAAATTTGGAAATGGTTTGAAAGCATCTAGTGTTATCAATATAGACAGAACACTTGACTTCTGTATGGTTATTTTTATACAGTTACCCATCCACCCCTGTTCATGGGCTGTACACACTGTATATGTGGTCTGAGTAATATTAGGGACTTCTTAGAACAGGTTTCGATGTTCTTTCATTCTGATAATGTTTGAAAGCTAAAATTCATGGGAGTACAGTTGCCCTCCATTTTTGAGGGGATCTGTTCTGGATCACCCACCTACCCCATAAAATTGGAAAATTGCCAATATTCAAGCCCCATTGACTTGTCATGGTGGTGCATGCCCTATTTTGTGTCTCTCCGTTTGCCGTCCGCGAATGGATGAGGGACGCAGACTCCAACTCTGCGAAAACATAAGCAGAATATCTGGCAAGGTTACATCTCTTACTGATTTGCCTGTAACATCCAGCTTAATAAAAGATTTCACTTAAGGGAACACTTGAACTAGGAGCTCCTCATAGTTGCTGGCTCTCACTGCAGCTGCTCTTTTCTAGGCTATGGTGGGATATCGCTGGCAGTGGAAGGACCAAGCAAAGTGGATATTCAGACAGAAGATCTAGAGGATGGGACTTGCAGGGTGTCATATTTCCCAACTGTTCCTGGTGTTTACATAGTGTCAACTAAGTTTGCTGATGAGCACATCCCAGGTAAGAGAAAAAGAAAAACTGGATAAGATAAGGGCTGCTGTTCTGCTAACCTTACGAGCAGTGATTCACGTGTAGTATAGATTGTGTTGGTGATTTGTCAAGATTTACTGTTAGGGTATGAAAATACTTGAAGGAGTAGATTGATAGCAAAAGTCTGCATGATAAAATATATGCATTTTATAAAGTCACTAGAACCTATGTTGTTTGTAAGATTGTCTCCTACTTCAGCACAGTGCTTATTCTTCCAGTTTCAGAGAGCACGGGAATAGCTGGTCTGCTACATGAAGCTGGCTATGTCTATTTACTTGTCTCCTGCTTAATTTCCTTGTTGAGTGGGATAAGATTCTAAGCCACTGTGATAATATCAGTTTTTGTAGCCAATATACTTCTCAAAAAAACCCTCTCAGCTGCCTATATATATGTTTTGTTTACTTATGCTCTGATAAATGCAACTTAGTGTGATCTTGTTTGTTCTAATTAAAGGGAGCCCATTCACTGTGAAAATAAGTGGAGAAGGAAGGGTGAAGGAAAGCATCACCCGTGCCCAAAGGGCTCCTTCTGTGGCCACTGTTGGAAGCTTGTGTGATCTTAACTTAAAAATTCCAGGTAAGTTTCAGCCTCTGGTATAGTTTAATGGCATCTGATTAAAGGGGAGGGGGGCTATAAAACATACAGGGCTTCATTTAATAAATCTTCTCTATTATATTTATTTCCCCTGGAACAAGAACAAATAAGTCATTGGATTTTCTGAGTGTTTGGCTCAATTAGTTTTTAACATTTATTTATTCAGCTTCTGTCCATCTTTCTTCCAAGAATGAGACTCAAGATGGTTCTACGTATTCAGAAAATGGAAAGTCTGAACACTGCCAGTCACCATGAAAAATACACTTAATTTTTATTAATGCTTCCAATATGGAGTGCACACAATTCCTTGTTAATTTTCTCAGCCTCCATGAGAGAAACTTGGCTTTAAATCTAGATCAAGTGAAGTTTAGTGCTTTACCTACTAACCCAGAACTTTAATTCTGTTACCTGTTAGAATTAAAGCTGGAATCTGTCATTGGAGTAAGGTTGCTTCTTGAGTTGCCCTCTCCCTTTTCTTTGTGTAGACGGGTGGGAAATTGCTACCATAGCAATCAATGTGTCTTAGTGTCGGCTTTTCATGTAGAGGTAACTGTAGAAAAGACACACAACTTGTATTTATTTATTCTTTCATTCTTCTAGAATGAGGCCCACAAGTTGTCTTCCTTTTTTTTTAGCATACCCTAAACTAAATATCTAAAATCTTGGCATGTAATCTTCTCTTCTTCAATCAAATATTACACAGTCTGTGTCAGAAATTCAGGTTAGATGTTATCCTTCTGCAGGCTTCTTCCTTTTGCTATATATTGTTCCATCTCTTTGCTTTCTTTTTTCTGCTACTCTAATCAAATCTTGCTTTTCTTGTCTTGTGTTCTTCTTTCTTTCCCTGTTGCCATCTTATAGTTACATGGTTCCAGATGGCTGTATGTTTGGAGAGACTGTCCTATCTTTCATATCAATTCAGTCCCACTTTCCTGTGTGCTGAGCAGAAGGGAAGCTGCCAGACTCAGTTGAGAGAACTGCAGTGTCCTATTTTCACTGATGCCCCAACTAACATCAGAAGACAAAGTTTTCAGTCAGTCTGTTTTTGGGATCTGCACAAGTATTACATGCATAGTTCTGTAGTGGTTGTGGGTATGTTTAGTACTGAGGTTGTTCTGCAATTGTTGTTTGAATATTTGTGACCCATTTTGGGTCTAGTTGAGGCTCCTTTCAGTATATATCAGACTCTCAAAGAGTCTGTTTTCCATCTCTTCCTGTGAATCCCATACTTTACAAGAACAGGTGGAGGATTTAATATTTTAAGTCGGTATCAACCCCGTATTTTTCTGTAACAGTATTGTATGTCTGCTGATTTTCAGTAGGTTAATATATAGAGCTTAAAGTTACAAAAAATGGAAGCTGCGATTCAAAAAGAAAATTTCTGCTGAAAACAGCTGAAGGTTGTTGCTTGTTCCCCACCAGCTCTGTTCATGGGTGCAGGCTCACTGCCAGCAGAGACACTGTCTTTCTTGTACAGTGCAAAAACCTGTCAGCTTTTTGGACATCCATGGGTGATATCTTTCAAAGAGTGCTTACTGCTACTGAACGGTTTTGAGTAAACAGTTGGTTGCTCATCCATATTATATTATTCTGATATTCAAAAATGTCTGATGGTTATGTACCTCTGAAAGTTAGGTTACCTGATGTATAAATCTGTACCTGGTAAAATGGATACATACATGAGCTTTACACATGACACTGTTTTGTTTTTAAATTCTAGTGTGTACTTTGTAGGCCCTCTGTCCCTAGTAAGTGTTCTCAGTCAGAAGGCATTCATCTGGAATAGTTAAGAACTTCAGTTGCAGACTTAACCAAACATGGTGAATCTATCCATAGGAGGCTTTACATGAGGAGGTTCTCAAAACAGCCAATGTGGATGGAGTCCCCCACTATAAAATATTTGATATTTTGCAGCCAATGAATGCAGCATGATCAAAAACAAAATCTTCCTGCTCTCCATTAACACTGGGCTCTTTTCCTTTTTTTTTTAGAAATTGATATTGGTGATATGTCAGCCAGGGTAACTAGCCCATCAGGGAGAATTACAGATGCAGAAATTGTAGAGCATGATAAAAACACATACTGTGTCCGCTTTGTACCACAAGAAATGGGAGTCCATACTGTTGATGTGAAATACAGAGGGCAGCATGTGCCAGGCAGTCCATTCCAGTTCACTGTTGGACCTCTTGGTGAAGGAGGAGCCAATAAGGTCAGAGCTGGTGGTCCAGGACTTGAAAGAGCAGAGGCAGGCATCCCAGGTAAGCTGATATACCTTCTACATCCATGACAAGGGTCTGGTTGTCTTGCAGTGAGTAATAATAGCTCATGTCCTGTTAGTGGCATAAACCAACCTTATGCCTGCCTATGTCTTTTTTTTTATTGTTGAGATTATTGGTATTCTCTTCTTCTGCAAAGAGCAAAGTCCCACCCTGCTACTGTTGAGCTACTGTAGCCCTCACCAGCTATTCCATGGCTGATGGAGAGGGGTTGGAGTGGGCTCAAGAGATGTGTGTGGCTATATCCCTGTAGCCAGACATGAAACGATTACCTGATCTGCTGAGAACTTTGGATGGCCTTGGTGGATCTCAGCAGGTGATGTAATCATTCTGTGTCTGGCTACAGGGACATAGCCAAATGTTTCTCCAATCTCCAACCTCTCTTACAATGGAATGGCCATGAACAGTAAGTCCAGGTGGGTATTGAATGTCCAGATATAGCATAATTCTGTGTGAAGAACTGTTGTGCTGTGTTGTGCTATATACAATCTTGGTTCAAAACTATAAAACAGTAATAGTATGGTTTGTTATTTTTGGTTGATGGTAAGCCTTGATCACACACTTCTGGACTGGTTGCAATGAATTTTCAGAATGTTATCCCAGTAGTTACAAGAAAGGGACTGGAAGGTGATAATGTCTATTTCTGATTGTTGTCTCTTGTCAACAGCTGAATTCAGCATATGGACGAGAGAAGCTGGAGCTGGAGGGCTTTCTATTGCTGTAGAAGGCCCAAGCAAAGCAGAAATTGTGTTTGAAGACCATAAGGATGGATCTTGTGGTGTATCATATACTGCTCAAGAGCCTGGTATAAAATTTAATTATTAATGACTTGCAATATTAATGAATTGAGGTACAGTTCAGATTCCTTGTTTGCTTAGTGAAGTTCTTGTGTTTTTCAGGTAACTATGAGGTGTCCATCAAATTCAATGATGAGCATATTCCTGAGAGTCCCTACTTGGTTCCTGTGATAGCTCCTTCAGATGATGCACGTAGGCTCACTGTTATGAGCCTTCAGGTGAGACACAAGGAAATATCTGTGCAGCTTACCACAGGCTGATTTCATCCTTGTTCTCAAGCTCTTATCTATTAGCAGAACTTCTCAGGAGGAAATCCTTAGCAAGCAATCAGGCCTTTCCAGTAGGGGAACAGCTCCTGACATAGATCACTGTTTCACAGTACACCTGTTCAGGAAAAAAACCCCAGCCTGTTGCTATATTTTCCAGTAGGACTGCTGTTGTGCCTTCAAGTAATTTCTGACTTATAGCGACCCTGTCTTGAGGTTTTCTTGGCAAGATTTGTTCAAAGATAGCTTACCATTGCCTTTCTCTGTGGCTGAGACAGTGTAGCTTACCCAAGATCACTCATTGGGGTTCTTTGGCTGAGCAGGGATTTGAACCCTAGTCTCCAGATTCCTAGACCAGCAGTCAAACCACTACTCATCGCTAGCTGTGACATTACCTGTTTAAGTATTTCAGTTTAGGTCTGTTCAGACATTTCAGTTTAAAGGCTATAATTTGGCAGCAATTGGAAATAATAGTGGTCAGTTGACTATATAGCCTCATCACATGAAGACAAGGCATGGAACAAACCATTTTCCAACCAGCTTGCCACTCTCCATGCTCACACAAGTGGGAGAGCAATGCTGGTGGGAGGAGATTTGGCTGGCTCCAAGGTGCCTATTTCTTGAATGCTTGGTATTCAGGATCCTCACTGCACTCTAGAAGCTGGGCATTCATGAAATAGGAGTTGCCACCTCTTCCTGTGGCTCCCACTGCCTTCCATTTCCAGCATAAGTATAGGTGGAGCTATAAGATTGTGGCCCAACACTGAAGCATTTAGCTGTGTTCTAACAATACTCATGGTTAAAGAGATTGAGCTCAGGGGTGAGCACAAAGCAGTCATTCACAGTTGTGCAGGTGTCACAAAACCACAGGTTTGTGGTTCGCACAGTTCCTTAACAGCTGCCAAAGGTGGAGTGAATGTCAGCTTTGTAAAAGCTTGAGTCTGTTTATAGCCCTTTATCTTTTTTTTTTTTTTTGTAGTTTTGCATGCAGCTTAGTACAAACAACATTTTAGACCTGTCTTAAATATAAATTGTAATGAATCTGGATGAGAGATTTGGTTTCAACCAAGCTCCAACTAGTATGTGTTGGATTTTCTTCACCTTGAAGGTGGGATGGTTAGATAGTTAGATTACACAGCCATACAGGATTTGTGTTTTTATGCACTGGTTCCTGGTATGTCAGTATAGTTTTCTAACCAAATCATCATGGAAAGAAAGAGTTACAAGGACGCTAATTAGTTGCTGTGGTACTGATGTTTTTCTTGTGTTTCATTTAAAGACTCCTGACAGAATGTGTGATGTCAGCTCATTTTAACCCTGAAGAGAGAAATAAAATTGATGGGCATGAGGGTGGGTTAAGAGAGGTGATCCTTTTCCACAAACAAGGTCCTTCTCTCCCCGCCCCCTCCCCCTTGACACTTTTTAGTGTCCTATTATTGTTTTAAGCTTTTGCTCATTTCAAGTTAATTTCTCTCTTGAGGATAAAGCTGTAAATGGAATGACAGGTAAGCTATGTACTGAAAGCAAAACGTTATGCTCTAACACTCCCAGTGATGTAACTTGAATTTCCCAATGGCTAAGAGCAGGAATCACACAGATATATCACCTGGGACTGTGTCCTTATATTTACATGTACATGTATGTAATAATCAATACTGTGCAGCATTTCATGTGTGCTTCAGGTTCACCACTACCAGAAATGTCCAGTAGCACAGTGCAAAGAAAGTTTCATTGAACAGAAAACTACAAGTACTATACTAGATGGGGATGGAAAAGCTTTTTGTTCTTGGCAATACATTAAGCTGCACATGATGAAGGGAGATCCCAAGTGAATGTTGAGTTATACCAAAGCAGGCTTGACAGAACTGAATATTTGAGCAGTACAAACCTTTTCATTAAACCTGACATGTTTGGTAATAGTTTCCTGCCAGAGTCTTGAGCTGTATTAAAACAAAGCAAAGTAGATCTTGGAAACATTATTTTTTTTAGACTGCAACTCAGAATCCCCTAGCCATCATGGCCACTGGGATTCTGGGAATGTGGCCCAAAAATGTAATTTCTCAAAGCTCTGGAACAATCTTGGGAGGGCTCATTCTTCAGCAATGTCTTGTTTTTTTCTTTTTCTTTAAGGAATATAGTCAGCTTTTCAAGGAAAATAATATCACTTTGTCTCTGGAAGCCACATGAAAATATCAGGGCATTTCTTTCTAGTTTAAGTCTTGTGGAGGATTGAAGGTTGTCCACTGAGTAAGGCCTTCGTATCTACTAGGATAAAGAACAGTTGTCCCTCCCTGTTTGCTGACTTTGAGTCCACGTTATTGGTCCTTCGCAGACCAGCAAGAGGGGAGGGATAAAATGGCATGCGCACAGGGGCATGTGTGGGAGTACACAGTCATTCAATCCAATGGGGCTTGAATATTTGCAGTTTTTGTGAGGGCATCTGTATTGGATCCCCTGCGAAAATGGAGGGGCGAATGTACTCAAGTTTTTGAGCAGAAATGTTTGTGCAAACATCATGGTTTATACTTTTCCCACAAGCACAACTACCATGCCACAGTACAACTGGGATACTGACCTTACTACAGCTGGCATCTTGGTTCTGTGATGCTTTTTAGACAAAGAGATGCAAAGTTTCTCTCTCCTTCAGAGGCAGTGAATTACTGAATTGTTGAAGTATGTTTTTCTTGTAAGCCAAATGTCAGTGTGTGTGATAATCTTAATGTCACATTCTTAGGAGTCTGGGTTGAAAGTTAACCAGCCAGCAGCCTTCGCAATTAGACTTAATGGGGCAAAGGGCAAGATTGATGCTAAAGTGCATAGCCCAATTGGAGCTGTAGAAGAATGTCATGTTTCTGAATTGGAGCAAGGTAAGGAAGCCCAGAAAACCTGGTAAAAATATAGAATTTGTTAAAATATTACAGCAGTCCAGTGTCTCTGAATCTTCACAAACTGAACAGATGCCACAACATACAAATAAAGAAACATGTTCAATAGTGATTAGGCAGTTATTTTGGAACCCAAGTACAAGAAGCTGTCTTTCACAAAACTTTGAAAACTACTTCCATAACCAAAAGTAAGAAACTTGTGAGTAAAACCATAAGAGTTTGTGTGCTTTGTGTGAAGACAAAGTAAGCTCGTACATAGAGGAGCACATCAATTTAAAAAATGTCACAGACATTTAATGGCCCAGTGGGGTATGCTCTTTTATGTAGAGCAACAGCTGGTCCCACTTCCCATCCTGCCACACACATCATTGTGTCCTGTCATGTTTTAATATAACTTTCAGGCTGATTCTAGCAATGTCTACAGCTTCTTGAGATAATGCTGATGGGCCTTGTATCTGTTGGAAGACATTAGCAATGTTTCCAGAGCAACCATCAGGCTAGTTACTTGTTTTGTAGAGCAAAATATATTCTAATATTGATGTTGCTATTGTTAGATGCCTTCATATCAATGCCAACTTAAAGAAATCATATTCTAGGATTTTCTTGGCAAGATTTTTTCAGAGAATGCTTGCCGCTGCCTTCCACTAAAGCTGAGAATTTGACTTGCCCAAGGTCACTCAATGGGTTTCTGTGACTAAGGAGTGATTTCAACCCTGTTCTTCCAGTTCAACAATCAAACCACTAAAACATACTGCCTCACTGAAATACTTACATGTCCTATATATAATACTAATCTTTACTGTGGAATAAAGAAACTTGGTTGTCAGTGGATGTGAACAAGTGTTTTTCAAAACAGATTGGCCTCTAGTTGTTTGTGGGTTTTGCGGGCTGTGGGGCCATGTTCTAAGAGAACTCTTCTAAAACATGGCCACACAGCCCGAAAAAACCCACAAAAAACTATGGATGCCGGCCATGAAAGCCTACGACTTCAGATTGGCCTCTCTTTCTACCAGTCGTTTTTGTCTCTTGGGAAAAAATAAACATGCTTATAATTGATAGTGATATAAATGTTAGTTTAAATGTGCATGCCCTCTGCATGGGCAGGGCTGGCCCTACCATTAGGCAGGATGAGGCACGCAGCTCAAGCAGTTGGTGCTTTGGAACAGAAGCATTCTTTGCCAGGCATATAAATCATTGAAGGCTGACATGCTTTAGTTTAGGATGACAGGAACTCATAAATAACAATTTTTTGTATATGGGTTACAGATAAATATGCTGTTCGGTTCATTCCACGTGAAAATGGTATTCATTCTATTGATGTGAAGTTCAATGGGAGCCATGTTGTTGGCAGTCCTTTCAAAGTCAGAGTTGGAGAGCCAGGTCAGGTAGAAAGCCCAGCTCTTGTTACTGCCTATGGTCCAGGCCTTGAGAACGGCATAACAGGTAAACCTTCTCCCACTTCTTATGTTATTAGAATGCTAAACAGTGTTTTAGCCTCCAGGAAGACAACATTCCTTGTAATCAGCTAGCATGAGTTTTTATTTGAACTATGAATTAGGAAAAAGCTAATATCTAGGCAACTGCAGGACAAGAAGCCAAACGTATTTGAACAGTTTTCATGAGGTGTGACACTCTGGCTTAGCACTTATTTAAGGAATCACTGAAGGACAAAATTGTCTTGAGCTTATTGGCTTTCTTCAAAAGGACACTTTAAAGCCAGAGTGGGCAAACTTTGGCCCTGTGGGTATTCTGGTCTGCAGTTTACATCTGCCTGCCTCAGAATGGCCAATAACAAGGGACTGGGAGTCCAAATTCTTGGCAGGACAGAGGTTCCCCAGTCCTGTATTAAATGATGGTGCCTATATCTTGTTCCCTCAGTGGGCTTTGGAGAAATTATAATTGATTGAAACTTGGCAGGTGAGGCAAGTATCACTTGTCAGTTAATCAACAAAGTATTGATTGGCCATTGCTGATGCTTAATATTTTGGATATTGTGTTCCTACCAATGTTGGAACTGTAGCAGGATTCTGTATAGCCATGAAGACTTGGATTAATTTCGGATCACAGTCGTGTTCTAAAGTTAGCTTTTTGCACAGATACATCCACTTTTTTGTTTTGTATTGCTCTTGTCTTCAGATGTTTAGCTTTTAATGGTCTTGCATCTGTGGTATATGTTTGACAAATGTGTGGCTGCTAAGATGGCATGGAGTCAATCATTGAACTTGTGGGATCCCCCCCCTATATATTTAGTATTTATTTATTGGATTTATATGCTATCTTTCTAGCCAATAATGGGACTCTAAAGTCATTTACAGTAATAGTAAATAAAAAGTACATTTAAAACACAAAGTAAGATCAAATATCTTAATAGGATTAAGTTAAGTTTTGTACTTTGCTTCCCAGGATTGCAGTCCATGTTTACTATAGACACCACCAAAGCTGGCCCAGGTACCCTTGCTGTTACCATTGAGGGCCCATCAAAGGTAAAAATGGATTGTCAGGAAGCACCCGAGGGCTACAATGTCATGTACACACCTATGGCTCCAGGAAACTACTTAATTGGAATTAAATATGGTGGACCTAATCACATAGCTGGCAGCCCTTTCAAAGCAAAAGTGACAGGTAAGACAAATGAGCCAGTTATGAAAGTTCCCTTGTATCACAGTTTGGGCAGGGTGGGGTGCGGTGGGATTCAAAGTGCAGAAGATGGGAATGAGGCATCCTTGTCTTGTCTGTGATGCCTGTTTCAAATAGCTGTAAATTTTTATATCGTTGACTTAACACCAGGATGCAGGCATACTGCTAAACTGAGCTCTGGTTTATTTCACTTCCATTTTTAGGTCAGCGATTGGTTAGCCCAGGTGTCTCAAATGAAATGTCTTCTATTATGGTGGAATCTGTCACCAGGTCAACAACTGATACCTGCTACAGTGCCATTCCCAAATCTTCATCTGATGCAAGCAAAGTTATCTCCAGAGGTGCAGGGCTTTCTAGAGCTTTTGTGGGCCAGAAAAATTCTTTCTCTGTAGACTGCAGCAAAGCAGGTAATTTATCTTTCAGAAAAAAATTGTGTGGGGTTTCTTACTAGTTTAGTGACCAAACTTGAACTTTGCACCTGAAAAGTTTTATATCCCAGAGAGAATGTCTGATTTGTCATTGACAATTGAATATCAAGTCATCCATTATTGCACACAGCAAGGAATTAAATGAACAGACTGCTGAGAAAAAAAAAAATATTGGAACTATTGTGTCACACGTCGGGCTGCATAAGAAATGTGCCTGGTATTGTGTATCTATAGATATATCTTGTCTGTATAATTAGTAAGTAAATATATATTTATATATATACATGCACATATATGGATATATACATGCATATTAATTATACATTGTCTAAACATGCTAAAATACTTAATATTTATTGACATTCTGGAGCTGTTTAATCTTGGTGGCAGTATTTTCTGTTCTCATTGTAATGCTAACCTTTGCTTTCTGCCTTAGGTTCAAACATGTTATTGGTTGGTGTCCATGGACCTACAACACCTTGTGAAGAAGTATCTGTGAAACATTTGGGAAACCATCAGTACAATGTAACATATGTTGTGAAGGAGAAGGGTGACTACATTCTAGCCGTAAAGTGGGGTGAAGAACACATTCCTGGAAGTCCATTCCATGTTACTGTTCCCTAAGTTCACTTTCTAAAAGATACTACTCTCCACAAATTAAATTGTACAATACAATACTGTGAGCGGTCCTACAAGAAACAAAGTATCTTCCTGTGTGCACATTTTTAAAGTTCCCCATTAATGCTTTTAAAGTACCCCCTTCTTTTGTCTTAAATATCACTGCTATACAGTGTAATTGTCATATTCCAACTGTACTTTTCTGAATCAGTACAAAATCATGTAATACTGAAAGATGCTGTCTTTTTGTGTGTGTGGATTTTAGATTTTACAAGTTAAACTGGAATTTATCATGGATAATTGGGTATCTTAAACTACTGATTTATGATGAATTTTTTTAGACTGGAAACATTTCATTTAGTTGTAGAATATCACTTTGGCTCTTGCCAGTTAAGAGATCTTCTGTAAAGAAATGAAGTTAAAGTGGTACTTAATGTGCCTTTGTATACTTGATTGATTTTTAAAAAAATACGTAATAGTGAAACTCAAAATCGTGTTAACAGCTAAACACTAAAGTGCTTTACAGAATGCTTGGCTGTTTACATTTGAGGAAAATTAGAACTGCTTGCTTTTTTTTCCTTAAAGGGAATCAAAAAAGGGTATTGAGCTGTTGCTAGAAGCCTTGATCACTACTGTCCTCCTGTGCAGTTATAATGCTGGCTTGCTTTTAACCATGATGGTTCTTGACATGATGCCAAATTAGGTTAATGTTCTCACAGAGATGAACCTTTGTAAGTGCTCAAGATCAGTTGTGATGCATCCTATGCAACCTGCAATAACTGCAGTAATGTTCATGAAGCTCACTTATTGGCTATATTGTAAATGCTTAATTTCCCAACACACTCCAGTCCAGTCAAAAAGTGTCTTGGGACATAACCCCAAATAAAGATGATGTGAAAACTAGTCTAAACAGTTAACCATGAAATGACTCTCAGCTACTTAAAAAGTAGGTTCTCAGCTACTTAAAAAGGCAAATTACTTGAGCCCTTTCAAAGAAGAATTTAAGTCCAAGGAGTTCATATACAGATGTTTATCCCCTTCATTGTTTTGGCAGAAAGAAATGGGCACCTGTCTGTTCTAACACTGAAAATGACAAAAAGGGTTTCAAAGATTACTTCCAACATGCAAGTAATAGTTACTACAAAGCTGCTGTGGTTTTTAGTGGAATTTTCTCAGAGCTTTAAATGTGCCTGGTGGAGGAAGAGACTTAATTGCAAGTAACTTTGCTCCTTTCCCTCTGTTTAGCATTTTTTTAACTTGGTCAACTTTATTTTTGTAGTTTGTATATCAGTGCACTAAGTTAAGCACAGCTTCTTGGTGGGGAAATAGAGTAACAGGATTTTAACTGTGCTGTGTGCCTTAATGTGAAATACTCACTACATTGTAAACTATTAAAGAAAAGCAAAATAAACTGGAATAAATGCAGGATTGTAATATTGTATCTCATAACTTATTAAAAACTACAAATGTTTGCTTCATGAAATAAAATTGCATGTTAAAAAAAACACAACTTGGGTGGGCTTATCGATATGGGTTTTACTGTGGTTTATGTCTAATGGAATAATTTGCTTTTCACCAGTATGTAAAATTTCTGTTGGTTGGTCTTGGTAGGAACTGTAACCTACAATAGCACAGGCATAACCCATGTTAATCTGTTTCAGCATAAATAGATGCAAAGACATCCTGTATCTCCTTTGAGACTGAAAAAAAGAAATCTGTAGCATAAGCTTTTGTGGACTCCATTCCACTTCTTCAGATGCAAAGCCTTGCAGTCTCAAAGGTGCTACAGGATTCCTTTATATCTTTTCCTATATTAACACAAAGGGAGGCAAAAGCAAATGGCAAATGTTGCCAAGAAAATCCAGTGGTAGGGTTGCTGCATGTTGGAAATGACTTGAAGGGACGGACACAAAAGCAGCAACCTAAAAACACAAAGTAGCAAGGTATTTAACAGCAGCAAGGAGATCTTAAATACAGAGCAAAATTATTCCCTCCCTCCTCCTCTATCTGTTGTCTTGCTTTCAGTAATAACAGCAGATGTAATCTTTAAATTTCCTAAAATTTTAGGGATGTCCCAATCTGTCTCTAAGCTAGTCATATCCTATTGTTTTGGCATGCTAAATACTAACTATTTTAGTCCAGAATGGGCAACATGTGCCCTTCAATAAGTTTTCAGACTGTGATTCCTAATATTTCTCAACATTGCTGCCTACTCAGTTTAGGTGTTAAAACTAGCAGATGAACTATGGATTAAATTAGTAAATGGCATGAAAAACCTGTGCTTGACACCCTGTTCAGATGCTGGCAGTCATCCTAAAAAAATACTTGAGCTAGAGGGACACACAGTCTGTCATCTCATGTTGATCTTTGAGTAAAAATCTGGTTGTAGTTGATATATGTTCTGCCAGTTCTGATCCCCTCTGTCCCTAGGGGTGAGGGTTAATGAAAACTTTTCCAAACCGTTAATCTAACACATGGACAGCCTCCAGATAACTAGTAGAGTTGCATCATTAGCAGAAGGATATAACAGTAACTTCATAAACCTACTGAATGCAGTCATGGGCTATGTGAACATTCATTAGCTATTAACCTTTGCTGCCTTGTGATTTAACACAGCTCCTAAGGTGATTTTCTGTGCAAGAACCAAATCTGGTATTGAAATTAAGACTCTTCCATTGGTATCGTAATAGTGTGTGTGTTTCAAATCTGGAGGGTCAAGAGACGCTGGGAAAAATGTGTAAATCTGGATGGTGACTATGTAGAGAAATGTTAACAACTACAAATCAAAACAAACTTTCTGTCAATTTTTTAAAGGTGATAATTAAAACTTTATGATACCGCCTCGTATATCTGGGACCCAAGACTTAGCCCACTCCCACACTTAGATCACAATCATATATGTACCATGCTGTGGGTTTATGCCAAATGGCTATGCCAAATTCTCTACTTTTTCTGCAACTGCAGCATAGCCCACCAAGGCTTTTTTGCCATATTGCCATACAGGAATTAATGGTGCCACTAAGGGCCAAATATAACAAAATCCACAAAAGAGTGATACCTTCATTGGCCAACCAAAATGCACAAAATAAATCCTGCAAACTAGGCTTAAAAACCTTCAATGAAAGAGTTCATTGTATTCAAAAGAGTCCATTGCATTTTTGAGAGAAGGTAACACAGATGGTAGCATAAATATTTTTTGTCTCAAAAACTTAAGCTCTGGTGCCCCAACAAACTACAAATCCCAGAAATTCACAGGATGGAGCCATGGCAGTTAAAGCAGTATCAAACTACAGTGCAGATGCAGCCCTAGTTTAGTGTTAAGCATAATCTGAGTTTTACTGAAGGGCCTGATCAAGAGCTTGTGATTCAGAATGTTTCTTGTTTTGGGTTATTGCTGCTTTTGATTGACTCTCGACAAATTTCGCAAGACCTGGAACAACAGATGCATCAATGAAGGGAAATAAGTTTTGATAAATATCCTCATGTATGTTCTATGATTTAGCTTCATCCTCCCTCCCCCCAACATGGCAACAACACTTTCAAACTGGGCTGCCTTAAGCTGCCTTTAAAGCTAATTTATAGTTTTTGAATAATTTATTATTGTTGTTGTGTGCCTTCAAGTCATTTCTGACTTATGACGACCCCAATGAGAACCTATCATGGGGTTTTCTTGGCAAGTTTCTTCAGAGAGGGGGTTGCCATTGCCATCTTGCACGTGACAATAGTACATGTCTTACATCAGTAACAGTCCAATTACTACCCAGTTTGTCAATACATTCAATGCATTTTGAGTACAATTGTTTGTCAAAAAGAGAAGAGAGTCCCCCACATCTGGGCAGATGCTCCCAATGAACAGGGGGGATGGTGCTGAAATGCTGGAGGACACAGAGGCATGGACATCACAAGTTGGTCTTGTGTCCAGAGCTAACCTGCTGCCCCCAGGAAAGATGGCGATGGTCAATATTGAAGTAAAAATTCAATGGCTATAGTCAGTCATACATAGAAAAGGATGGGAATAGTTTTGCCTCAGGCAACAAAGGGTCTGGGGCCTTGCTTGCCTGTGAGTTTTTGTATCCCTAGCTTGTTCACCGTTACAGAGCTATAGAGAAGATACCTTTGTGAAATCTGTCCCCTGTCATTGGAACGGACATTAGCATCTGACAAATAATTATTTTTGCAGTTGGAATATTTTCTTGTAGGTTGTCCTAAAAGAGCTGCGCCATGCTTTCTAATAGCAGCCAGATTGTCAGACTCATGTGGTGTTTATACACTTGCATAAAAATGACATGTTTATTGTCAGTGTGTGTGTTGCAGTGATGCTCTTTGGCACCCAGCAGAATCTGCAGGACAAGCTGGCTGCTGTGATCCACAGCCACTTTGTAACTCTTACCATCAACTGGCTCAGCTTCCCTTCTTCAGGATCCTGTCTTCCTCAGTCAAGAAGACACATAGTAAAGTCCAAAAGCATAGTTTATTAATGCATATAAAAGAAAAAATAAGATAGCTAAGTAAAATCCATTGTGATGAACTTGTCCAGTTCAGCCATGAAAGATTACATCTTTAACAATCCCAAAAGCTTAGTAGTATCCCAACTTGTTGCAGTTAAAAACCACTGCTGGCAGACAGGCACTTGTACACTTACATCTTGAAATATAAACATTGTTATTCTTAAACACAGTATTTTCTAGGCCCTTCCCATACTCCACCTTCTGGGTGTTAGCCTTATGTTAATTGGATAATGCCTGTATGATGTATATTAACCCAGCCTCTTGCTGTCCATCATCCACCACGTGACTCCTTTCTCAGCCTAACGATTGTTTACTTTTTTGGATATCTCTTGCTACCCATAACAAAGTATGTGTCCATGAGTTCTACCTTTGGGAAAGCATATGTTTATGTCTGTGTAGCCATCTGGTGTTAGATTCACTTTGTCTTTCTAGATGTTCTCATGAGGAAAATTCCACACACACATCTCTACATTTCACCTTTGACTGTATAATCCATCTATATTCTAACATTTATACACTTGTGTATACACTTGCATAAAAACAATGAATGTCTGCATTGTTTTTGCAATACCACACCTAGGCCCAAGACCGTTTGAAAATTCAGTGTTATGATCTGTTGTTCAGAATATTTTCTTCCCTCTACATTAGTCTCCTCACTGGATACTTCATGAATCTGGAGTGGAGGCCCTGGTATTTATATCTCTTAAATCATGGCTTGCTGAACTCCCAAGGTCTAAGATTTTCCCATTTCTTTTTGGGTGTGGTAGTTCTTGCACTGTGATTAAAGCATTAAAGAAGGAAACCAAATGACTGGTATGAGATTTTTCTCTATACAGCTGCGTTCCCCATCTCTGGTAACACATGCTCTTGAATTTACTTCTATGCTTAGCTTTAAGGGAAATTTTCACATGAACACCACAGGACAAGAGAGATACAGAAAATACATTTGCATGTATTTAACCTTTCACTCAATGGCTGTTCTCTCTCTCTCTTTCTTCATTTGTGTGGCTACATTCTTTGCAAAAGGTTTATCCCCTTACTGTACTACTTCAAGGCAATCACAATGACTACTGTATGTAAAAGGATTTTCTGAAGACGTTTTAATGTTTTAAAATACAAGATACAGTGACAACCAGTAAAACGAACCTGCTTTGTACACACAAATCCTGGGGTGTGTTTAAGCAGGGCATACAGCCAGTTTTCATTCATTTCGGGAAGTGGCAAGGCATGGGATGGCTCTAGCAAGTCTTAACATTTTGTCGCTTCCCCTTACTTTCATTTTACTTTCCTTTGGGCCAATTCCAGCCCAGTTTAAAACCAGGGCAATCCACTTGGGCAAATCCATTCCTTGTTTATGTACAACTCAGCTACAACTGATTCCACCCATTTCCAAATGAGTGTTGCTTAAATGTTTTTAAACTTTTCTCCCTCTGTTAGAGTATATTCCTTATAGATCAGCACCAATGAAGGTGTGAAAATAAGAGAGGATAGTGATTTCACTTTGATTTACAAAGTATGCCAACTGGGTTGTAAGGTAATCTTGATCCCATTCTAGTGACAAACTCTTCTCAGTTCTCTCAGCATCCCACCACAAACCTTCTCAAAAGCAGAAAACATCTAGGGGTAGCCGTGTTAGCTATATAGCAAATCCAATCAAAAATCCACCAAACAGTGATACCTTTATTGGCCAACCAAAATGCACAATATACATGTTGCAAACTTTCAAAGTCTCAAAAGCAGCTTTTATTATGTTTTTCATTTTGGATGAGGAGGGAGGAAAACAGGATCCTGTAAGATGTCAGCCAGTTTGGTGGCTGCTGTAATTTGAGCTTAGCTACTGGCCCTTTTGTGCAGGTTTCCTTGGACACCAGAAACAGGCAACTGTTCACATATACCAGACACACATACACAAACACCAGTCACCGCACAGGCTCTAGTCATCCTTCTGAAGCCATGAGAAGGCTGCTAACCACACAGGAGCAGGATGGATGGAGGGAACTGGTTAACAAGGAGGCCTTCTGCAGAATCAGCTGGAAGGCCAAATATGGGTCCAAATACCCCCAGCAGGTGCCTAACTATAGGATTTCCCAGAAGAAATGCTTCTTGCCTGCTATCCGCTCTCCAGATGATAGTGGGAATTCTTCTCCCTGTGAAGAAATAACTGTGCAAAAGGAGGAAGGAAAGAAGCTACCAGAAAGAGAAAATGATGCCACCCTTCAGGAGCCCTTGCCTGAGATGAGGGCCCCAACGCCAGAGACGGTGCAACTGCTGTACCAGGGCTTTTCCCGTGAAGGCAAAGGGAGGCAACACTACCTCAAAGAGAGGAAGAGGAAGAGCCCCGAGAAAAAGTTTTATTACCCGATCCTGTCATCCTGGGACTATGGCTGGCACTTAGGTAAGTGGAACCATGTGCATCTGCACTACACCATAGTAACAGCTTAATACCCCTTTGCAATGATGAAAATCTGAGTGTTGTGGTCTGGTGAGGTCAGGTGGAGAGCTCTAATGCTGAACTAAAGAGAATTCTGGACCTATGAATCCGTGATTTCCATAGGATGGAGCCGTAGCAACTAAAATAATATTGAACTTTGGGTTGTACTGGAGATACACTCTTGGTGGCTGATTAACACAATGATTTTACAACATGTAGGGTTGCCAGACTGAAAACTGGAGAGGGGTCCTGTACCTTTAATCTGTCTGCAAAGGGGTCTTGCAGCATTTTTGACAATCACTAAAAGAAGTTGGTAGCACTAACTTTCATAGACTTGAGCTCATGCTACCAATTTATATTGTTCATTAGTCTCAAAGGTGCTGCATGATCCCTTTGCATAGCTATTTTCCAGATTAACATGGCTATGCCTTTGAATTGTACCTTTAATGGTTGTGTAGAAGAGTGGATTTCAGCAGAAGTGGCTTGTCACACAGCCAGGTAACAAAAAACACTTCCCTCTTCTACACAACCATTAAAGATGCAGGGACTGTCTCCAGTTTTCAATCTGTTGACCCTAAACTGGAGATGCATGAAGCAAGTTGTTTAAAAAAACTATTTAGAGGCAATTACAAATTTCAAGAGATCTCTTATGTTTCATTTCCTTCTCCTTCCATCGGTTTGTTGAGCAAATGACATTACAGAAGCCCAGTTTGAATCAACTCATGAAAAAGGGATAGCCTAACCCCAACCATCTCCACTGTTGCTTTCTTTGCATGGAAAATAATATGTTTGAAGAGGGGACATTCATAGTCATGTG
>CM034703.1:277529072-277540272 GCA_020142125.1 Phrynosoma platyrhinos
GGCACTCTGGGGCAGAACAAAGATATAAGAAAATGTCTGATGGGGGGGGAGACCAAGTTAGATGAATGGTTTATTTTGGGTAGCCCTGCCAGAAGAGATCTGTCTTGACTGCTTTTTTAAAAGCCATCTAAGTTGGTTATATAATGGATCTCTTCCAGCAAGGCATTCCAGAGTCTGGGAGCAGTGGCAGAAAATGTCCTCTGGGAGGTCGCCATCAATCTGGTTTTTATCGGTTGAAGCAGCTTCCTCCCAGAGGACCTGAGGGTGCGGGGCAGATTATATGGAAGAAGGCGGTCCTCTAGGTAGGTTGGACCCAGGCCATGTAGGGCTTTAAAGGTAATCACCAACACCTTATACTGTGCTCGGAAACCAATAGGCAGACAGTGAAAGGATTTCAAAACCGGTGTAATATGATCACTCCTTGATGTTCCAGTGATCAACCTGGCTGCTATATTTTGTATTAGTTGTAGTTTCCGAGTTAGGTATAAGGCATTGCAATAGGCATTGCAGAAGTTGAGTCGTGAGGTTACCAGTGCATGTACTACAGTTTTTAGGTCCCTTACTTCCACGAAAGGGTGCAGCTGGCGTATCAGCCGAAGCTGATAACAGCCGCTCCTGACTGTCACATTCACCTGATCTGTCATGTGAAGCGACAAGTCTAGGAGCACCCCCAGACTGTGAACACAGTCCTTAGAGGAGAGTGTGACCCCGTCCAGGACTGGAGGTTGCAACCCAATACCCCTACTGTAAGTACCTCCATTTTGTCTGGATTCAGCTTGAGTCGGTTTTTTCTCATCCAATCCATTACCGCTTCGAGACATTGATTGAGGGGAGAACTGCCATCTGCCGTCATGGCAGCTGACAGAGACATGGAGAAATATATTTGGATGTCATCAGCATATTGATAACACCCCGCCCTATGTCTCTTGATGATTTCTCCCAGCAGCTTCATATAGATATTGAACAACATCGGGGACAGGATGGCACCCTGTGGAATGCCACATTTTAGCTCTATTTTTGAGGAGCAGCTGTCCCCAAATGACACCCTCTGGAATCTGCCCAAGAGGAAGGAACGGAACCACTGAAGTACAGTGCCTTCCATTCGTAACTCTCTCAGGCATTCCAAGAGGATGTCGTGGTCTATCGTATTAAAAGCCGCTGAGAGGTCCAAAAGCACCAACTGGGTCATGCTTCCCCTGTCAATGCTTAGGTGCAGGTCATCTACCAGAGCGACCATGGCAGTCTCCACCCCATATCCAGGTCTGAAGCCAGTTTGAAATGGATCCAGAAAATGTGTGTGTGTGTGTGTGTGTGTTGATTCCCTTCTCAATCTGATGTTAAAACCTTCTCTCCCCATCCTCCTCCTTCTCCTCCGGATCTTTCTGACCACCAAACAACCTCATTTCCCTCCAGTTTCTTTCCTTCTCAATCTGATGTTAAAACCTTCTCCCCCCCTAAATTTTAACCTCAACGTATCCATGGGTCATATCAAAATCTATGATTTTTCCCCTAAAACCTTCTCTTGACTTGGGCATGAGGTCGACTTGTACACTGTGTCAGTTGTTTTGCAGGGCCTAAATACCCTAAATGCACCAGATCCTGTCTGATCTTGGAAGCAGGGCCAGCCCTGGTTAGTACATGGATGACAGACCACCAAATAAGTTGGAGGCCATATTTCAGAGGAAGGAACTGGCAAAACCACCTCTGAGTATTCCTTGCCTAAGAAAACCCTCTGAAATTCAAGGGGTTGTCATAACTGACAGGCAACATGAAGATACATACACATACAGAGTGCATTTTGGAGCAAGTTTAGAGGGTGACTGCAGTTGTTCTAGTGGTAGATTTTTTACCCAGGCTGCAGCTGTTCCCTTTGTGGTGACCATTAACAAGCAGAAAGATCTTTAGTACCAGGAACAAGAATGAATTAAAAGCAAAGCATCAGCCACAAGCATGCTTTGCTTTTAATCAGGTGAATCAATTTACACTCATAAGATGAGGTTCATGGAATGGTTTGAAATTCCAGAAGGGCTGCAAATTTGTAACTTTTTTTTTTTTTAGAATTGCATAAAAAACAAGGGAGCATAGCTCTATGACAGATTGTACCAGACACTAGTCCTGACTGATGAGATCATAGTGAATTTTGAAGGGCAGGCACTCATCATGGCAGTCATGTCCTCCAAATGAATACAATATTGGAAGCAACTTGGTTGTTCCAGCTTTTGTTCATCCACAAACCAGCAATAGCAATTTTCATCTTCATAGGGAGAGGGTCTTTTGTGAAGTGAATGGATCTTAACTGCACATTCAGGACCAAACTCCCCCCCAATGCACTTTGTATTACAAATGTAGTTTACAAGAGAATATTGATGCCGGGGGAAAAAGTCAATTCCCATCCCTTTTCCCAACTAGTATGAGGATATCAGCTATTAGCTAACTTAGACGGAACTAAGAAGTCCAAGGAAGTTGAAATCTGAAGTGGATGAAGTCTGAGGATGGTGGCTGATGTGATGGCCTATCCCGATAATGAAAAAATCCCCCCACCCTTACCCCATGAACCTTGGTTGCACTACCTTACTATTCCTAACAACTTGTCTCTTGGTAGTGGAAGTGTGAAAGACTACTGCCTGAGGCTTTGGAGAGCAACTGCCTCTGAGTAAACACCCATCTGGGTCAGCCAACAGTCTGGCTGTAAGAAATCATCTCCTTGTTGAGCTATCACATTGCTATCTTTGACTTCGGAGGGAAATGGGCCCATAGCTCTGCTGTCTGTATAACGATAAATGCAGACCATGAGGATTTATAGCCACAATTACTTGTTAAGTCAGACATTAATATGCTGGTCAGTTCCTTGTTGTGGGGACAATTAACTGGCAAATAAAAACAGTAAAAGCAGACACAAACACAGGAGACAGGAGGACTTTATGGTTTTGGTTGACTGTGAGGATGCCCTGCTTTCTTTAAAATAGCACATGAGAGCCACACATACAGGATTTCCTTTATCGTATTCGGAGTGCAGGTCAGAGACAGAGTGATGGACTAATCTGTGAGTCTCTGCTGTTGGCTGCCTTGGTCAGCTCCACTGACAGCAAAAGTGAGAGGATAAGCAGGCAGAGAAGTGAATTTGGGGCTATCTGAATCCTCTTTTTCAAGATTGGTTTTCAGATCCTCAATGTAGTTCTCATTCCCTAGAACAGATGAGTCTATTCCCTTGTTCTGAAAGCTTTGACAACTCAATTATTCCCAGTTGCCATGTTACACACAAAACTCGTCTGGTATGACAATGTGAGATTTAAAACAAAGTGGAGTCTATGGGGTTATTCAGCCTTTTTTTTTTTTTAGTGCATCTATAAGAATAATCTCACATATTCCTGATGTGTTGTTCATCCTATTTTTAAAATCAAAACTGCATCTATGTGCATCTCTGTGAGTTCTGTTGCTCACACGTGTCAGCACTCAAATAAAGATGGGGTTGATGATGTAGATGTATTCAAAACACATTTGAGACATGCAGAGTTTTATCCCGGTTTGTCCTGGATCTACTTGCATCTGTTATTCACACAACTGACAAAGCAAATCTTTTAGGAAAACTTGGAAAAACCCCTGAGATCGATTAAGTGGCTTTTAGGCACCCCCCCCAACTTACTTGGGCGCATTCAAAATGCATGTGAACAACAAAGATTCAACCCATTTTCTATTGGGATCATTTTCACCATCTGAATAAACCTCAGTCTGCCTTGGGATTGCTCCTGCTGAAAGGGCTCAAGAGGCAGGTGTGCTTTTTCAGGCTGTCTCCACATGTTAGGGCATAGCAAGTGTTTTAGATGAAAGCGGGGATTCCCAAAAATGAAAGATGTTTCATTGCGCTAAGAGAAATGGTGTTGCAGCATTACTCTCTGTCATTCTGTATATGCTCTGTAATGGACAGTGTGGCGTCTGCTATTTTTTTTCTATTTGATCTGTAACCTAGATGACAATAAACATTTCTCTCCTTTCTTTCTTTCCTTTCTCCTTCCCACCCCACCCTCTTTATTTGCTTTGGCTGGAGAAGTTGAAGAGGTCCTATGACTCATGGCTCCACAGAGACTGATTGACTAGAACAAAATATCATAAAATGGTGTGCTGCAAAATAAATTTAGTGATCATAAATTTATTTGAGCTAATGTATAGTATCTTAAGAGGCGGCTCCTTTTTCACAAAATGTGAATAATTTTGTGCAGTCGGGCTGTTGAGTCTTGTCTCATTTTATTATTTGACTGAAATTTGATAACAACATACAATATACTTTTAGTTGGATGATTTACTACAGGAATGTTGTCCAAGAGGCCACATAGGAATAAGAGATGAAAATTTCAGCCCACAATGTGATATGTTGTTGATATTATTATCTGCTCTCAGTAAAGCCTTAGCCAAAGTCATGCAATTCAGCTTGTGCCAGTTGCTGGACCAAATCAGAGCATCAGGTTTTGGCCCTCACCTTCCTAGTATACATCTGTTGTATGTTTGTTTGACTTATAGTCCATCCCAAGAATTCAAGAGCCGGTAACAACTTGCTAACTATTCTATCCAGTAGTATAGAGTGTGATGTAGTGGTTAGAGTCATAGCCCAGGACTTGATAGATCAAGGTTCACCCCTCTTTCTCAGATTGACCTACCTCACAAAATTCTTGTCAAGATAAATTTGATTGGGGAAGAATTGTGAATCTATTGAAGGAAAAGTGATATAGGAATATCATCTGTTGATGATTCTTATATAAGGCCATCTTATCTAAAGAACAGGTTGAATCTTGTTAATTATTGTGCTAGTGTGTGTGTGCATGTGTGCATGTGTGTATATACACTTGTTAAATGGTGTGTTTCAATCTGGTTTTAAATTTTTGATTGGTCTCTTTTCAAATTTTTATTTTGTTAATTTTTAACTTTGTGGTTTTTAATTAGATTTAAGCTTTGAGTCCCAAACTGAAAGAAAGGTGGGATAGATATAACAACTACACCACCAACAACTACAACAACAACACTTTATAGATCTGACCTAGTGGATAGATAGTGTGACTGAGAAAACATGCTGTCATCTAAAGTGTGAATTTTTATTTTTCCATCATCGTTGCCATCCTTTACAACTATACCAAATTAGTCATGAAGTCATGACTTGTATCAGGCTATGATATCTTGATATATTGTATCATGCTAGTTGGTAGGTTTTTAGGATCAAGTGGCATCCAGTTGGCATCCAGGTAAAAATTCTTGGAAAGTTTGTTTATATCTATCTATCTATCTATCTATCTATCTATCTATCTATCTATCTATCTATCTATCTATCTATCATCTATCTAGCTCTCTAGCTCTCTCTCTCTATCTCCCTGAATACCAGAGAATGAAGATAACAGATAGAGTGGGATGCTGTTACCTTCATCCCCTGCTTGTGGATTTCCTAGAGGTATTTGGCTTGGCCATGAAACCTACTGGATGACCTTGGACAAGTCACATGCTCTCAGCCTCAGGGGAAGGCATTGGGAAACCTCCTCTGAACAAATCTTGCCAAGAAAACCCCATGACAGGTTCACCTTAGGGTCACCATAAGTTGGAAATAACTTGAAGGCAGTGGCGTACCTAACTTTGGTGTCACCTGGTGCAGAGGAGGCAGGCCCACAAAGTGGAATGGGCAGGGCTTCTGGGAGATGACGGAGTTGGTGCACATGTGGGCCCCGATCCTCCTCACTGCAGCTTGGCTTTCCTCAGGGGAAACCCAAGCAGCAGCAAGGAGGGTCAGAGGAGCTGTCTGCCACCCACCCGGGCTCGAGACCCCTACCCCAAGGCCTGGAGATCTCCCCAAGGCCTACGGAAACGGCAGCGAAGCAGGGAAGAGGGCCACCTGCTGCCCACCCGGGGTGGAGACCCCTCTCCTGAGGACCAGAGAGCCCTCAAGGCCTGTGGAAATGGCCGCAAGGACTGGGAAAGCAGCTGCACAGCCGGTAAAAAAGGCTGTTTGGCTGAGGAAACAGCTGCCCACATGGGCTGGAGACCTTCCCCAAGGAGTGGCTGCAGGGGGTGGGGGCCAACCAGGTGTCATCCCTTTCTTGGTGCATCCCTTTCACCCGGTGCAGTCCGCACCCCCACACCCTCCAGTGACATTACTGCTTTAAGGCATACAACAACAACAAAAGCAACAACAACAATTTGACTGTCCATTGTAGGAAACAGGAATACTAGGTTTGACAAACCGTTTGTTCAGATCCAGTAAGGACTATCTTGCTATTTCAGATGGGAATTGACTTCACAGAGAAACCTTTTTGTTTTCCAATGGAGTTCATCTTTAAGAAGGAAGACCTCATGATCTGAGACATCATAGTGGGACATAAACAGCTGTAAAAATGCACTGCCGCATGTGCAGCGGAAATTGAGTCAGTGATCCAGAGCATGTGCCCTACGATGCAGGATTTAATTTAAAGCACCCTATACTTCCAGGTGTGGATGCACCACTGCAGGTGCACTTGAATATTAGAAACCTAACCCTAATCCTAACCCTAACCCTAACCCTAACTGTAACCCTGCGCATGCACCCTAGCAATTGTTCTCTATTATGACAATAAATGCATTCTGTTGCATGTACACTTGCTGTCAGCATGCACAGTAGTTTGCATGAAAGTGCCTTTTGCAACCTCTTCTGCGGAGGTGTGCAGGTGTGCATAAGACCTGCATACCACTTCCTGGCATGATTCAGGGGGGCTCCTGGAGTAATGTTTGTCCATGTGTCCTGTTGACCATGTCCCTTGCATGACCACCAGCTACATGTATCCAGTCTATCCACACAAACCTCCCTTGCATGTATCTCTCCCCTTCACCCTGATCTGTGTGGGGCATGTTTTGTGGAGGACAAATGTTTTGTGTAGGTGTCTTTTCAGTTGACAAACCCATTCCTTTGCCTCAAGGGTGGCACAGTCAGACAGTGGCACCTGTCTATGGTACCCACTCCTTGGGGGAAGCTGAGGTCAGTGAATCCTTGCATGATCTGTGGGTGTATGACAGGTTCTACACAGGTGCACAGGCATGCTGAATGTCAGTCACCTTTGAACAGACAAAATGACAGACTATATACCACCCTATAACAGGTCCTGCACAGGGATGGCAAACTTCAGTCACCTTTGTACACAGAGAGTGACAGACTGTATACCAGCCTGTGTGCAGGTGTACAGAGATTTGTTCCTGTGCACATGTGCATGTGTCTGAATGAACGAAAAAAAACTAAAGCAGCTGCTGCCAGCCCATGGTGCTGCTCTGTTTCCTTTCGTGGCATCCTCGGGGTCAGCAGTGCGGTTGGCAGGGCTTCAATACAGCCTTGGAAAAGCTGCATTGACTCCCCCCAGTGTGGTTGATTCATCCCCATTTAGGGCATCCTGAGGGCAGGCAGTGCAGTTGCTGCAGCTAGAGAAAAAGCATCTTCAGATCACCTTTTCCTGCCCATCTGCATCGGTCCATAAAGAAGGAATTGGTCTCAAAGTTGAGTGTGAGTGTGGGTTTCTGAGACTCTTATGGAGAAGAAGCCAAAAAGAAAGCACCAAAGAGCTTTCTGTCATCTTAATACAAAGTAAGGGCCTCTACAGACAGGCAGCTGTGGGCCGCCCCGAGAAGCTGCAGATTGGGACTGAGGCTGCCCCACGCCTCAGCCCCAATCCACCCTTATGGTGCCTCTGAAAAAGAGCACTAAAATAGTGCTCCTTTCAGAGAAGCTAAAAGGGGTGCCAGAAGAGGCGTTGGGCGCCTCTTCCATGCTCCTTCTGGCTCAGCGTGTCCAGACGCTGAGCTGGAAGGATGACATCAGAGCGCTCGCCATGTGCAATGGTGAGCACTCCGATGACGTTCTCAGGAAGGGGTTGGGGCGCCCGGCGTCCGGCTGCCCGTCCCCTTCTCTAGGTTCAAGACGGCGCTTTTCGCCATCTGCATCCCCCTTTAGATGCCTATTTTAAAATGCTTATCTAACCAGCATATTTAAGAACATCTTTACATTTGTTTTGTCAGAATTGATAGTATTTATTTTCCTAGAGACTTAATATAAACTGACCTTCCCTATGATTAACATGTCTAATTCTATTATATAGAGGATACAACAAATATGGGGAGAGTCAGTATGGTGTAGTGGTTTGAGTGTTGAACTACAACTCTGAAGATCAGGCTTTGATTCTCCATTCGAGCATAAAACCCCCACTGGGTGACCTTGGGCAAGTCATGCTCTCTCAGCCTCAGAGAAAGGCAAACGTCCTCTGAAGAAACTTGCTAAGAAAATCCTATAATAGATTCTCCTTAGGGTTGCCACAAGACAAAAATGACTTGGAGACATACAACAAACAACATAACAAATATATTTTTAATATTTGGCTCATTCACAGCACATGCATGAATATTAATAAGCTAAGGTGGCACTAATTTGCTGAGGAGCTGAGATGTCTGAGGATCCATTTTAGCAAGATGCCTAGAGCACAGCTTGAAAGGTAGAACTACGGGCCTCAGCACACGGAGGCCCTGGAGCCGCCGCCGGACGGAGCGCCGCGGGGATGCAGCCTCCGCATCCCGGCGCTCCTGCAGCGGCTCTGGAAGGAGCGCTAAATCAGCGCTCCTTCCTCAAGACAGGGAAAGTGCGCCCTAAAAGCGGCGGGCGCACTTTCCCTGACTCAAACACCACGGCGCGTCCGGTCGCCGCGGCGTGAGGTCATCCCCAGAGCCGGCGACTCCGAGGGCGACCTCAGGAGGAGGAAGGGGCGCCGGTCGTGCGGCTGCCCCTCCTCTTCCAGGCCCGGAAGATGGCTCAATTAGCCATCTGCCGAGGCCCTACATTTGTCAAAAATTCCTACTAGCAGTAGGAGATTCTGGAAGTGGTGGCCCCCACAAAAGCAATCCTCTCCATCTTTGGGCTAGAGTGTTGTGCAGGAAGTCAGGTTTTCATCCAGATTCAGGTGTGACACTGATTTAGGGTGCATCTATACTATAGAAATAATGCAGTTTGACATCGCTCCAACTGCCATGGCTCCATCCTACAGAATCCTGGAATTTGTAGTTTTGTGAGGCACCAGCACTCTTTGGCAGAGCTTGTAAAGAGCTTGAAAAATTACAAATCCCAGGGTTTCATAGGATGGAGCTACAGCACTTAAAGTGGGGTCAAACTTCTTTATATCTACAGTGTAGATGTGCCCTTAATGTAGTGGTGGTTGCCACTTTTCATTCTTTCTATTCAGCATTGTAAAAGCAGAAGTGTTTTGGTACAGGATTGTTGTCATCGCGCTTGATTTAAGATTAAAACCTGATTTCTGGCAACACATGGTGGAAAGTTGAGGGGATATGTTAGTCAAGACACTCATAAGAACATTTTCCTCTGTTTTAAGAGCAGGACACCAACAGGATGCTGCAGATTTCAGTTATCCCTATGAGAGTAAGTCCATTGCCACCTGGTGAATAAATGATATAACTACAGTATTATTTTGGCCCAACAATTGCAGTATTGAAAATCAGTATCAGAAGGCAGTGATGTTACTAGGGTTTGTGTTACCCATTTTGGTAACTCATGGTATCACCCCTCCACTGACCTCCTCCCATTTCACACCATACAGAATCCTTAGTAATGCTTTTTTGCAGAAATGCTTCTCGAAAATCATAATTCCCATGTACCACTGAATGTAATGCTAATAGTTGTGACATAAACAACTAGCAAAATTAAAATTATACCTTGAAATTACAATATCATATGCACAGCCTAAATGTATTTACATATACATAGTGAAGATTTGGTTAAAACGTGATGTTTTTAAAGATTTTTTAAAAAAAATTTTAACAAATTTTTATTGATTAGAAATAAAGAAATGAAAAAACAAAGACAAACCATCAAAAATGCACATGTACACATATAACACAAATTAAAAAAAATAAAATAACATAACTGTTACATATAGAAATCACACACACACACAATAAAACAAATACTGCTAAAAACAAATACTACTGTCTTGTTATTTTTTTTTCATAGTATTTTTTATTTATTTTTACTCAAGACAGCAGACAAAACACAGAAGGAATCACTGGGACTCAGATTCTGCCTGGCACATGAATTATAATGCTAACTATCATTCAGCATGTAATAAAGATTGTCAGAAATTTCTGCAACATAAGCCAAACACCAATTGCTCTAGAAAGGGGCACGAGGAATCAATCATTACAAGTAAAGGAAGTACTGGAATAATCAAAACAACCTTTTTACATAGGTGTGATCAAAAGAGGTATTAAGTACAGATGAAAATGTCACCACTAATTTCAAATATCACATGATGCAAAAAAAGAAGATTCAACTGTTGGTTATGAGAAACCATATGAAATACTACAACTAATTAGTATTGAGAATAAGAAAGAAGACATGTCTTATACATTCCTACTAATATGTTACTATAAGTGTCGCTTGTTAATACCTATTAGTAATCAATGCTTAATAGTAATAAACATTTATATCTATACATATTTCTGTATAACTCATATATTAATCCATAATACCTTTTTCCAGTATTATTTTACTATTTCCAGAGTTTCTCTATTTTTCCCATTTCTTGTTGTATTGTTGTTCTTGTTTACCGTTTATCATCATTGTCAGCTTGTCCATTAGCATCATGTCATTTATTTTCCTTATCCATTCTTCTATTATATATTCATTTTCCATTTTCCAATATTTGGCAAAAGTAATACGAGCTCCAGTTACTATATATATACTACCCCAATATCGTCCTTAATTCCTCAGTTATATTTAATAAATATAGCTTGGGGTCCATTTTTATCTTTATTTCAAATATATCTTGTAAGATTTTTATGTATTTCCCCCCCAAACAAAACCGCTATCTTACAAGTCCACCACATGTGGAAAAGTTTCGCATCTTTTTGTTGGCATTTCCAGCATCTGCAATCTTCTTTTCCCTTTAGTTTTGCCAATTGTTTAGGGTGCAGATGCCATTGATATAACATTTTATAGAAGTTCTCAATCAGGTGTGCACTTTTTGTAAACTTCACATTATTTAACCAAGTTTTTCCCCAAGTATTTAAATCAATATTCTCTTTAAAATCTTGCATCCATTTTATTGTGCACTCTTTAATGGTTTCTTCTTTTAGTTCAATATCTAATAGCATTTTATACATCCGAGTTATCATGTGTTTTTCTCCTTTTTCAATGATTTTT
>CM034703.1:277588746-277601946 GCA_020142125.1 Phrynosoma platyrhinos
GGGTCTTGGAGATGTCTCATCCATAGGGTCGCCATGAGTTGAGATCGATTTGATGGCAGTTAACAACAAAACCAGGTGCTGTAGGCAAAGGAACTGGCAAAACCACTTCTTAGGACATTATCACACGGGGGAAATCTGCTGGTTAATCCACACAAATCCCAAACAGAAACTGGATTTGTGCCTCATGATTTCACACAACAGAGCACAGAAACTGGACAGAAACTGGACAGAAACTGGTGTTATCCAAGATCTTTTGAAATTCGGTAGTTTTGAGGAAATGTATTGACAAAATTACAGTAATTTCGAATTTACCGTAATGTGAAAAGCAAATGCGCATTTGGCAGCATTTCCCTGCTGTTGCCATTGTTCCAGCGAGCATCCCTCTATCTGCGCATGTGCAAGAAGATCATTTCTAGTACATTTACGGGCTTTTCTCACTTGTGTGTGAACGTTAAATGCGCTTACTGTAAATTCGCAATTAAGATAATTACGTGTGAAAGCCATTTGTGGAATCAAGGTTTATTTTCGGTTTATTTTTGGAATGCCTCATTTCCACTTTATTATCGCTTTCTGGCCCATGTGTGATAACATCCTTAGTATTTCTTGCCTAAGGAAACATTATGAAATTCATGGGGCCACCATAAGGCAATAGGTAACCTGAAGGCACACAGACATAGGGCCTAAGCAGACAGCTTAAAAGGCCGTCTTGGGGGCAGGGAAGGGGAGGGGCAGCTGCACGATCGGCGCCCCAACCCCCTCCCGAGGTCGTCCTTGGAGCAGCCGACCCTCCGCACAGGCGGCGCGCCGTGGAGGACCTCCTGCCGCAGCCTTTCCACACGCTGCGGCAGAAAAGTCGACGAAAGTGCGCCGCAGCCTTTTGCGGCGCACTTTCGCTGACTTGTGATGGGATGGGAATATATTTATAGAAGGTTAATCTGTATCCCACATGCTAAAATCCTTGAAAGAACATTTTATGATGAAACTGCTGTCCTAAACATGTTTTTTTCTGAGACAAGTCATATATTGGTTAATATGGATATATTTTTTTAGAAACACAGCATGTATTAAAGGCTTTCAAACAAGGTAGAGCTGCTACACAAATATTCCCTTGATATACAAATTAGATGGTAAAGATATATTTTCTGAAGCTGTGCAGGCAAAACCAGACATGTAGAATTTTGAGCTTAAATCCAATTCTTAGTTCCAACTAAAATAGACCCACTAATGAAACTTATGTCAATGCTGATTTATGAAGTTTACATTCAGATTAACCATTGTAAATCAGTATAAAGGAAAGTAAGAGGAAACTGCATAAGAAATTTGCCTAAGAAATCCAGGCCATGTTGCTGTGTTGTTATGTATACAAATAGCTGCCTCTCACTGATTTAGATTGTTACTCACTGAGAGGGAATTGAAAAATATATAGATCTAAGCAATTTGAAAACACAAATTATTATTTACTTCTACAAAATGGCTGACAACAATTTTGAAATTGAAAGCTTTTGTTTGTTTCTTTTCAATTGCCATAATAACAATTCTATACAGGTATTCATACTGTTCTTCAGATAGGTCTTAATTTGCCACAGACATTAAAATGTTCAGTTAGGACTCAGATTCATTTGATGATGGGAGATATATTGAAAACTTCAGTCCAGAAGAAACCTGAACTGTATTTGTTGGGAATATTAGATGAGCAATTGGAGAAAATGCATGGTAGAATTGTGCAGTACATGATTACAGCAGTGAGAATTGTATATTCTCAAAAATGGAAGAAGTGGTATCACTAGGGTTGGTGTCACCCAGTGCATTAACTCATGGTATCACCCCACTCATATATCATAATTTCTGTATATTGCTGAATGTAATGACAACAGTTGTGACATAAAGAACTAGCAAAATTAAAATTATATGCTTAAATTGCAATATCATATATATCGCCCCAATGTACATGCATATTGTTTCATATGGTCATGTGAAAATTTGGTAAAATGGGATGTTTTTTTTTATAGAAAATGTAAAAAGAATATATAGAAAACATTTTTTTAAAATTTAAAATGTTTTTTCTCTCTCTAAAAAGGCCTCTCCTTTCTCTTCCCACTGAGCCTTACCCCACTCACACCATCTCTTCAGCTTTTAAAGGGACCCAGGCAAACACTACAACCTGTTTCTGGCAAAAGGCAGATGTTTGGGGAGCAGTGATGTCACCCCCCCGAGTGTCACCTGGTGTGATCCACACACACCCGCCTCCCTCACACACCTCTAGTGATACCACTGAATGGAAAGACTGTGATACCAACTCAGAAAAAATGGTTAATTAAGCTTAATGAATATGCTGAAATGGATATCTTGACAATGGCTGCATCCACGCTGCAGAAATAATCCAGTCTGATACCACTTTAACAGCCATAGTTCAATGCTATGGAATTCTGGGAACTAGTTTTGTGAGGCATTTAGCCCTGGTCAGAGAGCCCTGGTACCACAATAAACTACAGTTCCTAAAATTCCACAGCATTGAGGGATGGTAGTTCAAGTGATATCAAACTGGATTATTTCTACAGTGCAGATGCAGCCAATGTTAATCTAGGAGAGTTCTGTGGGTATCCTGGACTGCCAAAAAGACAAATAAATGGGTCCTAGAGAAAATCAAGCTTGAATTCTCCCTAGAAGCCAAGATGATGAAACTGAGACTATCATATTTTCAATATATAATGAGAAGACAAGACAATAATGCTTGGTAAGACAGAAGACAACAAGAAAAGAGGAAGATGGATTCAGTCAAGGAAGCCACAGCCCTGAATCTGCAAGATGTAGGCAGGACTATTGATGATAGGATGACTTGGAGGTCTCTCCAAGTCACCATGTATAAAAGTCCCCATGGCCAGCATGAGTAAAAGTTGACTTGAGGGCAGTTAACAACAAAAAACAATAGGTCACACACAGCACTTTGAAATGTGCCGGAAGCACTGGCAACAGTGGAGCTCTTATAACAAGGGATCATATATTCTGGAAGATTCCCAACAGTTGCAGTAAAGTAATTGTCCATTTGCTATTAGTTCACTGGATGAAAGTCACACAAACTCATCAATATTTCTGTCATTTCAGGGGAAATTAATGTTGCTCTTCCAAAAACAGTTACACGAATTAATTCTAATGAGTAAACCCCATTGAAGACTTGCCCAAGATTTTTTGGGGGGTGGGGGGTGTAGCAGCAAAACCAACAAAAAATTTTGTAGCACTTTAAAGATTAACAGGTTTTAGATGGCCTGAGCTTTTGTGGATCCTGTCCTACAAAATCTTGCATCTCATGAAGAGGGCTAGAGTCCATGATAAGCTTATACCAAATAAGACTTCTAGTCTTTCAAGTGTGACAAGACTCTTTATTGCTTTTGCCCCACAGATTATTTTTGAGTAAACACACAGTTTACACTACTTTTTTGGCTCCTACCCTATGCATCTCCACCTTCTTCTAGGTGAAAAAACAGATTACTCAAGAAGAGCTCTCTTTTTTATAAAGCACACAAGCCCTTTGGGAGCCTATGGGGCTGTCTCTGGGGAAGGGTCATAATGGGGGGTTGCAGACTGCTAGAAATAGTGCAAATTGAGTCCACTTTTAGGGTTAGGGTTAGGGAATCATGGGAACTGTATTGTATTGTAGCACCAGAGCTCTCTGACAGAGAAGGCTCAATGTCTCAGGAAAAAAACAATTCCCATGATTCCCTAGCACTAACCCTAACCCTAAAAGTGGACTCAATTTGCACTATTTCTGGCAGTCTGCAACCCCCACATGTTTCGCTTCTGTCAGACAAATTATTTCTCTTTTAGGTTCATAAAAAAGATTGTTGTTACTGTGGTGAAGAGGTGTCTTCATGTTACAGCTAGAGAATAGGCTGCTATGTTTTTTGAAAAAGGATCAAAGTGCATGGCAGATAAGAGGTAATTACGGCCCATCATAAAAAATTATGACTCTTGATCCTTTTCTTGATCCTTGGCATGAGATTAAAATAACCAGGGGCCTTAAGTCATGCAATGGCTTCTCTGTCCTTTTTTAGTAAATGTCTCCTTCTCTCCACTTAGCAAGGATATATATATATATATATATATATATATATATATATATATATATATATCACAAATTGGTTTCTCTTTCCAGCCCTTTCAAAGTGCAAGTAGGGTTCTGCCAGATAAATTGCAGTAGGATTCTGCCTTAGCAAGATGAAACTAGCGATGTGGGAAACCTCTGTACCTGTATGGTTTCAGGATTAAGTGCCTTGATATTTGTTACCACGAATACCATAAATATTTGTTACCATAAAGCGCTAAAACAAACACAGAGACTTGGGTTTCTGGCCCTGCCACATATGTCTCTTGAGTGAATGGTGACCATGCACAGATGCAAGAAAATGTCTGTGCAGAATTTCCCCTTTTGTTCCTTCCAAAGTCACTGCACATTGGTATAATAAGCAATTTATAGGACCTATTCACATGTTCAGAAGTTCCAAACAGGAGATGAAATAGGGATTTATATGGCAGGCCAGTAAATTCATTTGGGAGAAGCTGTGTATAGTTGTGAGATTTGCACTGGGGTGTGTGTGACATCACTGCTCCCCAAACATTTGCCTTTTGCCAGAAATGGGCTATAGTGTTTGCCTGGGTCTCTTTAAAAAGCTGAAGAGATGGTGTGAGTGGGGTAAGGCTCAGTGGGAAAAGAAAGGAGAGGCCCTTTAAAAAAAATTACATTTTAAAAAATATTTTTTTATTTTATTTTTACATTTTCTATAAAAAAAACATCCTAATTTTCACTTAACCATCTGAAACAATACCCAATCCCTCTTTCCATTCCCCTGTGACCTCTCTTCCATTTTTGTACTAGTAGAAGAAACTGAACAACTTTGCCTTTGCCCTGGAGCCAAAGGTTTGGAAGCAGTGAACTTTAAGAAATCCAGTTACCTCCTTTTTGGAGTAGGTAGTGTGTAACAAAGCCACATTTAAAAAAAAAATAACATAATGATTAAGGGAAAGCATTTTTTTATTTTAAGTAAGAAAAGCTAAAATATTTTATTGGTGCAAGAAGTTACACACCTACATAAAGCCTCCATGCACTACAGCCATCTTCATAAATGCAACATCTACCCACACTAATAATGCTGATATAGTGGTACAATGGAGAAGCTGTCCTGATTTCGGACAGCACATGCCCAGTCTGGTGAAACACTGTGCAGGGAACAGCCAGGGGATGAGTTTTATATCCAATCCAGAGTTAAATGTGAGGCCACACAAGGTGTCCTTGGAAATAGGAGTAGGCAGAGAGATCTGTCCAGAGGTAGTCTGAGTTTAAACACTCACCAATCCTGCCTGTTTTAGAAACAATCAAAGAGCTAAGGCAGAGGAAAAGGGAAGGGACTGTCAGGTGGCATGTGCAAATGTAAGTTGAGAATGGACACCACATTTTCACAGTTTGTAAAGACAGCCTTCCTACATGGGGAAATCAATGTAGATATTTACATTTTTCTATTTAATGTTCTTTATTAATTTCATTTCATAAAAAAACAAAAACACATAAACATATATTTCTCAAACTTTCACAATTACACCCATTTACAACTTTAAATCACACAATAGACAATACAATACAATACAATACAATACACCTTATATTACACTAACAATACCCATACATCTACATTCAAACCAACATCACTCCAGTTTAAAACCAACTTCCTTGAGGCTATAACTGTGGTATTCTATGTTAAATTAATATCTCTAGTATTTTGTTACAAAAAGAAAAAACTATTTTGACATCTATATTTTGTTTTTATTCTATATACATGTTTTTTTAACTATGCTTGTCTATATACTCTATTTGCATATGTATATATGATACAACATATATTTGTTTTAATTTCTGATATCATTAAACCATTTAAGTAACTTTTGTGTCTCCTTCACATTTCGATTAACACTTTAAGTATTTCCGTATCATTTAATTTCCTTACATATCCCTCAATGATTTCATTTCGTGTTGGATCCATTTGATTACCTCTGTCCATTCCTTATTAAATTTCTCCATTGGTTTATTTCTTAACATTTGAGTTAATCTATCCATTTCAATATATTCTAATAGCCTCGAATACCATTCAGTTATTTCCGGTCTTTATTTTGCTTCCAATTAGCTGCATATGTTATTCTTGCTGCTTTTATCATCTTGAAAAATTTCTTTCCATGTTTCTTTTTGAATTTTTCCTCCATTATTCCTAACAAGAATATTTTAGGGTCTTTTTCTAGTTTGAGTTGAAGTATTTTCTGAATTTTATCATGTATATTTCCCCAAAAATTGTTTGCTAGTGGGCACGACCACCACATGTGGAAGAAGGTACCTTCATATTTTTGACACTTCCAACACTTATCATTTTGGTTGTTTTTAAACTTTGCTAATTTTACTGGAGTAAGGTACCAGCTATATAACAACTTATAAAAATTCTCTCTGAGATTATAACTCAGTGTATGTTTTACTTTTATTTTCCACAACTTCTCCCATTCTTCCAACAGAATCGGTCTTCCCAGATCTTGTGCCCAGCGGATCATACATCCTTTAACCTGTTCCTCTTCTGTGTCCCATTGCAGCAATATCCTATATATTTTGGATATTATATGCTCTTTTTCTTCTCATAATACTTTTTCAATTGCACTATCCGTTGATATTATATCTCTGCTTCTTTGATCGGCAGTGAATCTGTCTTTTAATTGAAGGTATAGAAACCAATTATTTTTATTCCTTCTTTACCAAGCTCTTCCCTTGTTTTCAATCTCCATTTGTAATTATCTTTTATCAATAGATCTCTATAAGTTAACCATTTTTTTCTAACATTTCATCATTTCTATGAAAAGCCTCGTTGGGTGACAGATACAACGGTATTCCCTTATTGATTCTCAATTTATATTTTTCCCAGACTTTCCATAGGGCATTTCATAGGGCATATCAATGTAGATATTTACATAGAACAACCTCCTGGATTTGAAAAAGCAGGAAGCAAGCCGCTTGTTTGCAAACTTGAGAAAAGTATTTATGGTCTAAAACAAGTTGCATGAGCTTGGAATCAGAAACTATCCTACAAGAGCATTCTAGGTATATTCTCCTGTTTCTTCCACCTGCTCATATTGCACTGGTTTTGCTGCATTCTGCATGACATAAATACCAAATATTCAGAGTTTTGGATTTTAACTCCAATAATCCATTACCATTGTCATGTTGCTTGGGGATTCTAAAAGTTGAAGTCCAAAATGTCAAAAGGACCAAAGGTTGAGATCAATTAGATTAGATCATGAATAAAATATAGAATGCTGATTTATAGATGGCCAGTTGTCCATCTAGCCCTCTGTTGTCTACTCTGAAAACAGTTCACCAGGTCTCAGGGTCACATCACCTCTTTGCCTGAAGCAGTCACCTTGTCTATGATGAGGCAGACATACATTGTGGAAGACAATATAAAAATCTTGCAGACACCCCAGATATGCTCTAACAGATAAGCGGATTAAGCTTAGTTCTGGAATCAAAATCTTGAGTTTATCCACAAATCTAGCCATGTGATCTTGACCTTTAGTTTTCACATCTGTAAAACAGGTAGATCAGTAACCTGAAGAGAAACCACAGTATAAGTGATATTTTGAGCTCAGATCCTTATAAGTGCACATACAGAGAACTGCAGTGTAAATAGTGAAACCTATATATTTCTATATCATCTCACTGAGTTCTATGGGAGTTACTTCCATTGTTGAGTGAATTCTGGAACTCCAGACGTCTACTTGGTTCCCCTTTGGAGTGCAGTGTGACGAATGGACCCTGAATCAGCCAAGAAGTTACTTATTTACGGACAACTATTACCATTGATCAAGGGGTCCCTCCCAAGAGAAACATGGGCATGACAGAGCTTGTGATTTGTAAGAAGGATGTTTTTATTGATTACAGCATTTTATAACTTCAGATCAGTATGGGCTCATTGGAATTGGCTACATTAAGGTACACCAGATTCCTTCCCACAGCTGCCTTCTGCTCAACACACTTCTACTGTATGATAAACTACAGGGAGAAAAGGGAAGAAGGGGCAAGGATGAAAGCTGCTTCAAATATGGCAGTACATTTGCTCTGTTAATTCTCTATGGCTCTAAACCAGGGACCGGCAACCTACGGCCCGGGGGCCGGTTAAGGCCCCGGTTCCTGGACTTACTGGCTCAGGCCGAAGTACTCTTGCGCATGCACAATCGCATTGCAGCTGCCATTTTGATTTCCAAAATGGCAGCCGCTTGCATGGGGGGGTCGTGCGTGGCGGTGGAGGGCGCGTGCTCGCGCATGGGAGCGCGCCGCCATTCCCCCCTCCTTTGGCCCAGCCGAGACCTGGGTTACGGGAGACTGGCCCAGGTCTTAAAAAGGTTGCCTTCCCCTGCTCTAAACCATATATTCCATAATTCAGATTTTAGCAAAGCTATCTGATGATGCATCTGCACTGTAGAAATAATGCAGTTCAACACCCTTTAAGTGTTATGTCTCCATTCTACAGAATCCTGGGTTCTGTAGTTTTGTGAGACATCAGTACTCTTTTGCAGAGAAGGCTAAAGATTTTGTATCCCAGGATTGCATAGTTGGAACTACACCACTTAAAGTGGTGTCAAGTTGCATTATTTCTACAGTGTAGATGCACTCTAAGTTAAATCTTAGTTTGGTTTCCAGGTTCCCTGTCCAGGGTCTTGATTTTCAGCCATAGACTAACATGGGAGAGAATCAACTTATATGCTATTCTTACCTTCATCATTCACCAGTAGCAATATTTGAGAAAACGCACATACGTTTATTATGGGAAGACTCAAACTTCTTTATGGACAAGTTAAGCTTTGTAGAAGTACCAATTACAGTTTATGCAAGCCTGTGGTGTAGAGGTTTGAGTGTTGGAGTAAGACCCTGAGAGACAGGGTTCAGATCCTTAACCATGAAACCCACTGGGTGACCTTGGGCAAGTGACACGCTCTTAATCTCAGAGGAAGGCAATAGCGAAACCCCTCTAAACAAAGGGGAAGAGTCTTTTATCACTTTTAAGACTGATTTATTTTAGCATGAGCTTTTGTGAATCACAATCCACTTCCTTAGATGATGAAGTACAACATACAAATTTTAGGTTATCTCTGATATGAATGAACATGTTACATGGTTGTGAGGTGGGATTCAAGAGAAATGACCTTCAGGAAAGGACAATCATCCCTCTGATCATAAACCTTTAGAAAGCTTAACACAAACATCCTGGCATCAGTACGCTAATACAAACTCTTGCGAGCTTTTAGAACTTCATTGCCTCTCTGTTGGCCTAATAAAGGCATTACTGTGATGTGTCATTTGGATTTTGTTATATTTTGCTGAGTGGCTAACACAGCTCTCTCTCTTTTTGAGGGTTCCAAACTTAGCCACAACAGGGAAATCAAAAACTAGAAGGTGCAAACAGACGTACTTGCTGGGGCTTTTAACTAATTCCAACAAAGCTAAAATAATCTAAATTTGGCTATTGTTGGCATGTGTTTCCCCTTAAAATCCCTAAACCTCCAGATATCACAGTGCAGAGTCTTTTTGTGAAACTCACTATACTCTGCCTATAAAGTGGCTTGCAGGCGTGCAATGAGATGGCCTAGATCTCTGAAGAAGTTGCTTTGCTACTGCTAATGGGGACAGGGATTTTATTGCCTGGGTTTTATTGCATTTGTTTAGGGGTTTTAAGAGGAAACACATGCCTATGATAGCCACATTCAGACTGTAGTTTTCCCTAGGACGTTATCACACGGGGGAAATCTGCTGGTTAATCCACACAAATCCCAAACAGAAACTGGATTTGTGCCTCACGATTTCACACGACGTCACACAGAAACTGGACAGAAATTGGACAGAAACTGGTGTTATCTGAGATCTTTTGAAATTCGGTAGTTTTGAGGAAATGCATTTGCGAAATTACAGTAATTTTGCATTTACCGTAATGTGAAAAGCAAATGCGCATTTGGGAGCATTTCCCTGCTTTTCCCATGGTTCCAGCGATCATTCCTCTATCTGCGCATGTGAAAGAAGATCATTTCTAGTACATTTACGGACTTTTCTCACTTGTGTGTGAACGTTAAATGCGCTTACTGTAATTTCGCAATTAAGGTAATTACGTGTGAAAGCCATTTGCGGAATCAAGGTTTATTTTCCGTTTATTTTCGGAATGCCTCAATTCCACTTTATTATCGCTTTCTGGCCCACGTGTGATAATGTCCCTAGAGTCCTTGCATGACCAAAAAGGGGTGGGGACTCTACCTGCACCAATCCTTCCTCAAGATCACTTCAACACCAACTTAAGCAAACATCTCGAACAAGATGCAGGCCCTTGGATCCAACACCATCACTTTTCTTCTATATGATTTTGCTCATCCTTGCCTGGTGAAAAAGCCAGTGAGTTTCAATTTTGGGTGTTTTGGTTGACCAAATGAAGTCCACAAAGTATATTTTGAATTTTGTTATACAGGTTGAGTCTCTCTTATCCAAAATGCTTGGGATTTCAGAGTTTTTCAAATTTTGAAATATTTCCATATATATACATATTATATATATTTCTCTTGGAGAGGGTACCTAAGTCTGAACATGACATTCATTTATGTTTCATGTAACTGAAGGTAATTAAAAAAATAATTTTGTGCATGAAACAAAATTTGTGTATATTGAACCATCAGAAAGCAAAGATGTCACTGTTGCAGCCACTCATGTGGATATTTTTGGATTTTGGATATTTCAGATTTTGGAATTCTGGATAAGGGAAGCTCAAGATGTATCTTAGTGTATAACCAACATGGCTACCCCTGAATATATTTCTGGGCTAAACCAGAATGCCTAAAAATATCAATAGTATCTTTTTGTGCAAAGGAATACTTTCTGTTTTCAGAAAATTTGCACTGTTAATGACAGAGTCATATCCTGACAAAATGTTTTGTTATTATACACTTACTGTTATGGAAACCAGCCTATTAATCTGTGTAGTGTGCAAATAACCCTTTATTACCTGTTTAAAACTCTGCTAATAGATTATATGTTCTGAATGTATCTCAATTTAAGTTTCCTTTCCAACATCCGCTTGAAATTCCTTTGATCCACCATAGCTACGGTACTTTGAGATCAGTGACACAGAATTAATGCAGTTTGACACCGCTTAACTGCCATGAATCCATCCTATGGAATCCTGAGATTTATAATTTGTTCTGGCACCAGAGTTTTCTGATAGAGAAGGCTAAATATCTCACAAAACTACAAATCTCAGAATTTGATAGTATTGAGCCATGGCAATTATAGTGGTGGCAAACTCTCTTAATTCTGCAATGCAGATACAGCCTGAGATGGCCTCAGAGATCGAGATTTTCCAATTTTTCGTATACTACCATTTAAAATTTTAGATTTGTATGCATTTATCCTTTTTTTTGTAAAGATTGTTCTGTTTATCCTATGTAGAATGCAGAGAGGCATTGCTGGCAGAAGATAGCATATATCATATTAGAGCATGATCAAATAAATGTATCTCTGATTTTGGAGGTGTTTTTATTCTAGGGGTGCTGCCTGAATAGATGGCCTTTTGTACACAAGTTGTTGTTTAAGGTGATCTGCCTATAAGCATGTATAGGCCTGTCACCCAAAGGAGGTACAATTATTTTTCAGAATGGTTTGTAGATCATTAATGATGCTTTCAAGGAGTCTTAGCTGAGAACCATTGGTGACAAGGAGTGGCATTCTGTCATCTTCTATTTAAGGTTTGTCTTGTATTAGGGGGATAAGATGGGGTTTATAATAGAAATAGTAAAAGAGTTCCTGTACCTTGGATCAAACATAGATCAGAATGGAGACTGAAGTCAAGAAATCAAGAGAAGACTAGGAATGGGAATGGCAGCTAGGAAAGAAGTAGAAAAGATACTAAAGATATACAACTGAGCAAGTTAAAATTGTCCAAGCCATTGTATTATCCATCGCCATGTACAGATACATGAGAGAGCTGAACAATGAAAAAAAATTGATAAGAAGAAAATAAATTCATTTGCGATGTGATGCTGGAGAAGAGTGCTGAGGATACCGTGGATGGCCAAAAAGAGAAACAAATGGGTCCTTGAACAGATCAAGCCTGAAATCTCTCTGGAAGCTAAGATGGTGAAACTGAGGCTGCCATATTTGGCCACATCATGAGAAGGCATGAGTCATTAGAAAAGACAATAATGCTTGGAAAGGTAGAGGCAAGCAGAAAGAGAAGGAGACCCTACACTAGGTGGATGGACTCTATAAAGGAGGTTGCGGGAAAGAATTTGCAGGAACTAAGCAGAGCAGTGGAAGATAAGGGAGTCTTGGAGATGTCTCATCCTTAGGGTCACCATGAGTCGGGATCTTGAATCAAGGGCAGTTAATAACTATTTTATCCTTATTTATTTTTCATTAATTATCTATCATGTGCTGTATATACTCTCTATATTCTCTATCATATAATATACATCCCCCTTTCTTTCCCGTATTGAATAAAAACTATAACTTTACTCTTTAAATATCAAACCCCATAATAGCAGGGCCTCCACTTAATTTCTGTACATGGAGCATAAGAGGCTCCCATCCTTGCAAAAAGATCTCTGAATTTCCCTTTATATAATTGGCTACCATAATTTATCCAGTTCTGCCAAATCTATTATCTTTTCTAGCCATTCTAAGTTATTTGGTATTTGCTTAACTTTCCAATACTTTGCATAAACAATTCTTGCCGCAGTGATCATGTAACTTATTAAATCTCAGTATTTTCTCTCTCTTTTATCCTTTAAATTTATCATACGTAACAACTATAGTTCCAGTCTCAGGCCTAATTTAAATCCCTAAATCTTATCTGTCTCTTTAATGATTTTAGAACTGTTTGGTGGCTGTGGCTAGCATCACAACCCATATAGATCAGCTTGAGTAGCAAGTTTTGTCTCTTATCAACTGTCTCAGCTTGTAATGTGGAAACTTTTTGTATAGAAGTCCAATTTTGTATTGAAAAGGAGTCCAAGAGACTTTTTTTCTGTAGCACTAAGGGGTTTTTTGTTGTTTGTTGCTCATTCTTGCTCAGACTAAAGCTGCATCCACACTGCAAAAATAATCCTGTTTGACACCAATTTAACCACCATGTACGTTATCAC
>CM034703.1:277622367-277659578 GCA_020142125.1 Phrynosoma platyrhinos
ATGATCTATGCAGTGAAAGGCTTTGCTATAGTCTATAAAGCACATGTTAATTTTCTTTTGCAATTCTCTGGTTCGAGTCTATGCTGCAGAATTTTGAGCATGATTTTGCTTGCATGACAGATCAGTGCTATGGTAGTGTACTAGCAAAATCTCCTCCTCTGGTGTAAGGAGAGGCAAGTATTAGTTTCTGGAGAGGCAAGTGTTAGTTTCAGTGGGATGCAACTATGTAGATCCTCATTGACACTAATACCTGCCCTCCAGATGTTATGCTTTTGGAACTCCCATAATCCCTTCCATTGGGTGTGGTGGCTATGGCTGATGGGATTGCCCACTGCGAAAACAAGTTGCTGGACTAGATCGAGAGAAGTAATAGTGCCACTCTATTATGCTTTGGTCAGGCCTCACCTGGAATACTGTCTCCAGTTCTGGGCACCACAATTCAGAAAGGATGTTGAGAAACTGGAGTGTGTCCAAAGGAGGGCAACCGAAATGGAGAATGGTCTGGAAACCATGCTCTATGAGGAGAGACGTAGGGAGCTGGGGATGTTTAGTCTGAAGGTGATAGCCCTTTTTAGGTATTTGAAGGAGTACCATATTGAAGCTGGGGCAAGCTTATTTTCTGCTGCTCCAGGGAATAGGACCCAGAGTAAGGGTTTCAAACTAGAGGAAAGGGCATTCCATTTAAACATGAGGAAGAACATTCTGACAGTAAGAGCTGTTCAGCAGTGGAACACACTCCCTCAGAGAGTGGTGAAGTCTCCTTCTTTGGAGGTCTTTAAACAGAGGCTGGATGGCCATCTGCTGGGGAGCTTTGACTGTGAGTTCCTGCATGGCAGGGGGTTGAACGTGATGACTCTTGAGGTCTCTTTCAACTCTTTGATTGTATGATTCAATAGACCTCGGTCCTGACCAGGGAGGGCTTTTCTTATCTTCTTAAAAGCTGTGAAAGTGAGTTTGAGTTATAAGCATATGCTGTGGCTACTGTTGAGATCAACCAGGGGTTAAGACATGATCCTGTTTTGTGCTGTTATTTGCTGTTTTTCCAGTTTTTTATTTTAAATTTGGCATGTTTAATTCAGCTCTCTGTGATCCTTCTAGATTTTATGTCTTTGGCTCACATTTGCTGTTGTTAATTGTGTCCCTCTGCATGGATCTTTGTTTGATTTTTTTTTCTTGTTTGTAAGGCAATTTACAATCAATACCCCTGAACATGAGATTGAAAAACCAGTTCCTTTTGGGTAGAATTCTTTGGCCACAATCTAAAGCATATTTCCTTCTTGGAAATCAAATCCAGTAACCTCTGTGTTAGATCTGATTGTTTAATTGCAGATTGTCTTATGATGCTTTCAGAGTCTAGGGAATTGAGTTGGAGAGGATCAAAAAGGTTTTGTCTCCTACTTCGGTGTCCCCAAAGGCAGGGCCATCTGCTACTAACCCTCCCCCCCCCATAGCTGTATCAGGCAGTCCCACCATGGGGCCTGGTTTTGGTCTAGATTTAATGGATGGGAATGGATTAAAAACAAGCCTAGAGTGTTTACAAGTAGATGATGATGATAGCAGGGCTTCTGAAGTGCTGTCTCTGTGTTCCTGAATAATGTATGTATATGTACTTTTAGCCTTTTGCTCATTATTTTAATAGCCCTTGTTTTATTCATGCAGGTAAAGTAGACCTGTGAAGGAGCCAAGATGGACCTTGATGTACTAAACATGTTTGTAATAGCTGGAGGCACACTAGCCATTCCCATTCTGGCATTTGTAGCTTCCTTCCTGTTGTGGCCTTCGGCGCTGATTAAAATATACTACTGGTAAGTTGTTGTTTTCTGTCACTTCTGTAGCCACTTGACACTATTTTCCTGATATAGAATAAATAATGCAGCATTTCTGTTTGCTTCAATGGATGTTCTTTGCTTGGTTATATTCTGGAGGTGCCTCCTTCAAGTCACCGTTTTATGAAAATATGGCGCCTGCTTGTCATGGTGATGCCCAGCATTATATGACTAGCTTACTCTAGGAAGAGTTAATTGGACAAAACCTTTTATGCACATGGGAATGTTGGTGACCATAGAACTCTTGAGATTCCAGCCTGCTCATCAAATTGAAACTGACCAAGAGTTTGACAAGGCTTTTACCAATTACCCTTTTACTCATTACTGTGCTGATTCATTGATATTTTTTAAAAGGCCTGCTTCATATGTTTGCCCAAAGCAGGAGACAACATTTTGGCTCGCCAGATGGTTTGAACCACTGTCCCCACAATCTTTTACCACTGGTTGTCTATATGGGGTTTAAGAGAACTGCAGATCAAAGCCTTTAGAAGGCAAATGGTTCCCCATTTTGATCTTCAAGCAATTTCTCCTCATATGAATGCTTCTTTCCTACCACTGTACCTGCAGCCTGACATGAATAGCAGATGATTCAAAGATGCTAATCCCATTTCAACTGCACATGAAGCCTCATCATACAGACTTTGGTCTGAGACACATTTTCATTGTACAATTATAGTGCTATATAGGGCTACAATTATAGCATGGAACCATGGTGGTTAAGGTACAATAATAGTGCTATAATTCTGTAGTATGAATGGATACCAGGTCTTTTGATTGATTCATCTAACTCAGCATTGTTAAATTTGACTATCATAGCTCTTGGGCAGAGGTCTTCTTCATCACCTGTTACCTGAAATCCTGGGGATTGGAGATGTCAGGGATTAATTTAGGTCAATGAAGGAACCAGGCTGCAGTTACTAAGTGACTGATATATGCAATATGTAAGTGGATAACAGTGCAAGTAAACCTTTAAGTGAACTATTGATTTTTCCCACAAAACATCCATGCTGATCATGTTTGATTAATATGAATGTTGCTGCGAGAATTGTGCATTCTCTTATTAGCAAGGGATGCTTTTGTTGCCAGTTGCTAGGCAGTGCAATATTACCTTGGTTACTTTGCCTGCCCTGGGAGATTAGCTCCCCATGAGTACAGATGTCATTGATTCATTTCTGAGGGGGGACAAATTGCTTGCTGGGAGGTTAATCAGTCAGAAAAGCTCTTTTGAATTTCTAAGCAGGAATCATTGTCACAGTGGGATTGGAACATGAAAGCTCCAGTGGTTTTACTAGGAGGGGAATTGCAGAAAAGATTGGTGCAGGGAAGGAGAGTGAGTGAAGGCGTGAGAGACATGGCATCTTGATTCCTCAGCAAACCTGGAACAACCATCATGTTGGAAAGCCGGGAGTAGAAATGTGGGAATTAGTTCTTCTTTTCTCAACACTGAATAATAATTGTGGTTATGACAGTGATAACAATCCCCATGTCCTTCTTTCACAGTCTTGCTTGTGACAAGTTGAGAGATTTGTGCACACTGGCACAGCAAGCCTGGTGTGTATGGCCATTTGTGAATGAAGCAACATATTATTTGAAATCTAAATGCAATGATAATAATTCATAATAAGCTGAAAGCATTACTGCCTCAGCCTTCCGCTGGAAGTCTTCCCAGAGCAGCTTGCATATTATTAAAAAAAGATGTTAATAAAGCTCTTGCACGTCAATAAAAGGGAGACATGAATGAGGCCAAGTTCTAGTGATTGCTGCTGTTTTGTACTGCTGTTGCCACTGTGAATACTTCCCAGAAGCACAGTCAGCCTTCTGTCAGAATGGCCGAGCAGCTTTGAAATGGCTCTGTAATGTCAAAGGATGCTCAGCAAAATGAGGTCAGATGCACTAATGCTCAGCATCCTCTTGATAATAGCATCAGTGGTAGCTCTGTTAGATGCACCCAAAACAACCTTTGAAGTCACTGGAATTGGTGTGTTCCGATAGATAAGGCTTGATTGAGGTTTGGGATAGCTGAGCAGATTTCTACAGATATCTCCTTCCCTCCTGTTCTGGACGTCTTTGTATAGCAGGTTCCCTGTTTTGAAAATTGGAATAGTGATTCAATTCAGAAGCTTAAGGAAAAATGACTGGCATAACAGTTTTATAACACTTTGCATATAAAAAAGTGCAGTCATGTGAAAGCAACCATAGCCAAGCCCAGCCCTTCTAAGTCTTATTTAATAGTATATAGTGCCATTCTAAATTATGTTAAAAGGATAACAAATCCAGATGGGAGGCAGGTGAGTTCTCTTTTAAAAGTATAAATGTACCAAGCCTTGTTTCTTTAAGTCTTGTTTACGTCCCATGAAATGAGCTGTGGTACATGAAAATGTATTCCAAATAAAAGGCATTAGCCTTTGGGATGTTGCAAGACTCTTTGTTGTGTTTCCTGTGATACTTTAATATGGCCATGCCCTGGAAGCTTTGCTTCAAGTGAATTTGAATCTTTGAAAAGCATATTATTACTTTGGAAAATTAAAACAGCAATTGGGAGAGCACACTGTTAAAATAATGGAACAATCAATGGGCCAACTATTTGCTGCTGCAGCAAAACAAACTTTATTGAGATAAAATTAAATCATGTAGATATAGATAAATATGGCAGTACATTCCTTAACAGTGATAAATGTAAGGTATTGCACTTAGGCAGAAAAAATTAAATGCATATATATAGGATGGGGGAAACCTGGCTTAACACAACTACATGTGAAAGAGATCTAGGAGTCCTAGTAGACCACAAGTTGAACATGAGTCAACAGTGTGATGCAGCAGCTAAAAAGGTTAATGCGATTCTAAGCTGCATCAAAAGATGTATAGTGTCTAGACCAAGGGAAGAAATAGTGTTATTCTGTTCTACTTCAGTCAGGCCTCACCTGGAATACTATGTCCAGTTATGGGCACCACAGTTCAAAAGGGATGTTGACAAGATGGAGCATGTCCAGAAGAGGGTGACCAAACTGGTGAAAGGTCTGGAAACCATGCCCTAGGAGAGATTTAGGGTGTTGGGTATGTTTAGCCTGGAGAAGAGAAGGTTAAGAGGTGATATGATATCCCTGTTTAAATATTTGAAAAGGTACCATATTGCAGATGGAGCAAGCTTGTTTGCTGCTGCTCCAGAGAACAGGGAATCAAACCTGAGAATAAAACCCAGAGCAATGGGTTCAAACTACAAGAAAAGAGATTCCACCTCAACATTAGGAGGAACTTCTTGACAGTGAGAGCTGTTTGACAGTGGAACACACTCCCTTGGAAAGTGGTGGAGTCTCCTTCTTTGGAGGTCTTTAAATAGAAGCTGTATGGCCATCTGTTGGGGATGCTTTGATTGTGAGTTCCTGCATGGACTTGATGGCCCTTGAGGTCTCTTCCAACTCTGTGATTCTGTGATTCTGCTTACAGTTAAATTGATACAGCTTTAGTAAATATAGAGATCAAGAACAATCCTTTCTTGAGAAGATTTATTCCAAGGAGGTTTGCCTTTGTCTTCCTTTGAGGCTGAGAGAGTGTGACTTGCCCAAGATGACCCAGTGGGGTTCCATGGCTGAGCAGGAATTGGAACTCTGGTCTCCCAAAATCCTAATCTAGCACTCAGACCTTTATACCGTATCGGCTTTTCAACATTTGTATACCACCATGAGAAACATTGGTTGAGAATGCCTGGCAAAATGGTAACAAATGGAATCTACAAGGGTGTTTTAGTGGTTTGATTGTCAAGACTACCCTGGAGACAAGGGTTTGCTTCCCAGCTCTGCCATGCAAACCCACTGAGTGACCTTGTGTGAGTCACAAATTCTCAGCCTCAGAAAACCCCATTATAGGTTCACTTTAGGATTGCTGTAAGTTGGAAATGACTTGAAGGTACACAACAACAAGAAATATAGGCACGATTCCTTCTCTCCCAATATTTTGACAGCCTATATCCGTGATGGCGAACCTATGGCACGTGTGCCAGAAGTGGCACATGACACCATTTTGCCCAGCATGCGGCAGGGAGGAGGAGGAGCAGGTGCGCTTGCCCCTGTTTCTCCTCCTCCCAGACCTTTCCTGGCCTTCAGCTGTCTCTTCAGAAACAGATGGAGGCTGGAAAAGCATGAGGGGAGAAAGAGGAATAAGTGCACACCTATTCCTCCTTCTCCTGGACCTTTCCTGGCCTTCAGCTGTCTCTTCAGAAACAGATGGAGGCTGGAAAAGGTGGAGGGAGAGAAGTCCCACCTCGGAAGTCCCACTCCCAGAGGGCAGAAGTCCCGTCCCCGACACCGGGTAACACCTGGTGCCGGAAAAACTTTTAGTTGGGTTATTCGGCCCTGAAAAGTTTTGCCATCACTGACCTATATGGAATATAAGAGCCCGCATGCTGTAGTGGGAGCCAGCACTGTATAGTGGTTTGAGTGTGGGATTGGCTCTGGGAGACCAGGATTTGAATCCCTGCTCAGCCTTGAAAATCCCCTGGGATACCTTGGGCAAGTCACACACTCTCAGCCTCAGAGGAGGGCAATGGGAAACTCCCTCTGAACAGATCTTGCTGAGAAAATCCCATGATAGGTTCATCTTAGGGTTGCCATATGTCAGAAATGACTTGAAAGCACACAACAACAGTGAAACATAGGAATAGGATCCAGAGAATAAAAGTAATAGGCTAGCTACCAAGAGTTACACTATGAGATCAGAATCAAGGGACATCACTGTGGGTCCTTCACACTACACAATTATAGAACAATATTCCTTTTTTCATTGCCATGGCAAGCATCCTACGGAGTCCTGGGATTTGCAGTTTGTTTTTGTGTGCCTTCAAGTCATTTCTGACTTATGGCAACCCTAAGACAACTCTATTACAGAAGTTTCCTGACAAGATTTGTTCAGCGGGGATTTGCCTTCCTCTGAGGGTCAAATGGGGAGTGAGGAACAAGCCAGGAGCCGAGGCTGAAGAGTGAGGCAGAAGCCTAAGCTTACTGAAAGTCTGACCTATATTAAAAGTGCACAACTGTGGCTTCCAAATGTTTTTGACTTGCAAGTTCCAGCAGTCCTTACTAATTCAGCCAATAGTGGGAATTATAAGAGTTGGAGATGAAAAACACCTTAGTGGGCCACAGTTCACTAAAATATGAAATTCTGAGCCACGGAAGGCTAAGGCTTTGATAACATTTTGTGGTATGGCAAAGCCTTTTTGTTTAGATGGATGCTTGCTCTCAGAGTTTTATCACATCTATCTGCAGTATCAATATGTTTTTGGTGCATTGCTCCTGTTCAGAACTGCTATTTATGATTGGTTTTAATAGCCACTTTAATTATACGATTGCTATTAGCTATCTTAAGTGGTAACACTCAGAAAGCCATATAAATAATAATAATAATAATAATAATAATAATAATAATAATAATAAGAGGTGGGAGAGGTTGCTTAAGTGTTTTAGTAAAGAAAGATAGCCCAGATTAGAAAACACCTGAAGAATTCAATAAGACTGGGTTCACTGGGCAAGTCTCAAATGGGCCAGGAGGGTCTCTTGCATTTCTTTCTGCCCCAGAAGGTCAGTGGCCAGGAAAAGTAGTTGCGGGTAGCCCAGAGTTAACATCACTGCCTAAACATGTAATGTGCTTGTCAGTTTGTTGACTCACTCCATAAGCAGCTCCACATGGTTGCAACTTGCAACCACTCCTGATAACAGAGACAATTACACACTTTTATCCAGAAATTGAGAAAGCTACTGTGTTAGACTATGGGACTCTCCAAACGCTGTCCGACCAGCATTCTGGGAGGTGTACACTGTAAAAATAATTCCCCAAGCTATATCTGTTCCATTTCAGTTTATCAAAATAAAATAATCTACCACCTTTCCAAAACAGATTACCATATATACTCGAGTATAAGTTGACCTCATGTATCAACCGAAGGCAGGTTTTGGGGCCAAAATTGTGGATTTTGATATGTCCCGTGGGTAAGTTGAGGGTATTCTCTGTCTCTGCCTCAGCAGCTGTTTCAAAGGTCACTGGCTACGAAGGAAGACCGAGGTGTCCGGTGGCAAGCCCCAGTCAAGCAACACACAAACATATGCACACATAGCAGGGAGGGAAGAAGGCAAACGGAGAGGCAAGGCAGCATGCTCTTTCCCTCTCTGTCCCAGCAGCTGTTTTGGAGGGAGCCTGAGACATCCAGAGGCAAGACACATAGACATACAAGCATGTGTGTGGCAGGGAGGGAAGGAAGGCGAATGGAGAGGCAAGGAAGCTTTTTTTTTTTTTTTAAGCTCATTGACTACAAAGGAAGGGTAGGCACTTCTTTTAGGAGATTTCAAATTGGTATTACCATATTGCCCTGTATGTAAGGGGGGAAGCAGACGGGAGCTTCCCGTGCACCGTGGGTCGGAGCGCCGGCGGAGCTCAGCCTCCGCACCGCGGCGCTCCTGCAGCGAATCTAAAAGGAGCTCCAAATTGGCGCTCCTTTTAGATTTCAGGGAAAGTGCGCCCTAAAAGCGGCGGGTGCACTTTCCCTGACTCAAACGCCGCGGCGCGTGCGGTCGCCGCGGCGTGAGGTCATCCCCGGAGTGCCGGCCGTGCGAACGGCCGGCGACTCCGAGGGCGACCTCAGGAAGAGGAAGGGGCGCCGCTCGTGCGGCTGCCCCTCCTCTTCTGGGCCCGGAAGACGGCTCTATTAGCTGTCTGCCGAGGCCCTAAGTCGACCCAAGATTTTGGAGTCAATTTTGGGGCATAAATTTCTTGACTTATAGTCGAGTATATATGCTATATATAAGATCTCCATAGGAGTACTCTGGTTGAGAAGTCTTTCTGTGCCAAAATGTTATAAGCTGATTTGCATTTATGTAGCTTGTTTTCAGTCTACAGAATTCTCTTGCATTGTCCCTAACTGCATCTATTATTGGGGGATATTTCATTTATGAAGAGCCCTACAGTGGGATCAGACCAAAGGCCTGTCTAGCTTGGGCTCCTGTTTCTCCTAATGGCTGATCACATACCTATTATGTGAAGCCGACTAGCAAAATAGTAATGCCCTTTTAAAGCGATTTGAACTGGTAGTGACTCTTACTATGTAATGTGACAATGAAGTCCATGAATTAATTCTGCACTGTGCAAGGAAGCACTTTGTTTTGTCTGTCTGCCTTTCAGCTTCATTGGGTATATATTTAATAATTGGATATATATTTGATAATTTCTGAACCAGGAGCTGTGTTAGTTTGTTACAGCAAAGGCAATAAGTAGCCCTGTGGCACTTTTGAGTCTAACAAATTTACCACAGAATGATCTTTTCATGGAGTCCACAAAAGTTCATGCTATAATAATTGTGTCATTTAAATTCACAGTAGATAGGATGGCTTTATATCACTTTCAGTATCAGGGACAGAAGATCTCTGGGGGAGCTGGGGAATGTGAGGAGGAGAGTGATCTAGACCTCTTGCCCTGTTTTATGGGGTTTCCAGAGGTGACTCCTGGGAACAAAACAATATACTAGAGAGGCCTTTGGTCTAATCCAACAAGGCTCTTCTTGAGTTCATGTGTTCTTACACTAAAAGTGTACAACAAAAAGTTGTAATTTATTATACAGCCATTATGTATCTACAAGAAGGCAGTCTTTGTGCTAGATCTGCAGTATCAAAGTTATTATCCTGGGTGGATTAATGTTAACTAGCAAATAGGTTCCATTCATCCCCCCACCCTGGCTTTCTTGGGTCATAGACTCATAGAGCTGGAAGGGCTGTAGGGATCATCATGTCCAAGCCCCTGCTCAATGCAGGATCTATAGCTAGAGCAACCCTAGTAGATAGACATCCAGTCTCATTTTGAAGACGTCCAGAGATCTCTTCTGGCAGGTCTTTTCCAACTAGTCTCCCCAGTCACGGAATTGGTTTTTATGTTTCTTTCTCCATTCTCAGTCGCTCTATTCGCTGCCGCTTTAATTATTGTAATTATTGTATTATTATAATTTTAATCTGTAATTTTTGGGCATTTGCCTATTTTAATATTGTTAAATTAATGTTGCTTAATAACTTTTTAAGAGTCGGGAGGGTTAGGGTTGGGTTGATCTTATTGTATCGTATTTTCATGTTGGAAGCCGCCCTGATTGCAACGCAGAGGGGTAGGGTATAAATAATTTATTATTATTATTATTATTATTATTATTATTATTATTATTATTAGAAAGAGACCCCGCAACCTCTCTAAGTGATGTCAAAACTAACAGGCTGGTTCAGAAAACCTCAGCACCAGAATGGTAGCATTTATCTGTGTATTACACTAGGATACTTCTGTCTTACAAATGTGTTGCTGTATTATGCAGCAGGCTTATGGGTGGGACAGTAGACTTCATGACACCAGGCTGCTAAGACACCACAATCATGTGAGTGTAGGAAACACAAGCATATTGGTTTGGGGACAGTCATTTTTGCACCAGGCACTTTTCAAAAGTGCCATGATGCTGTTGTAATCCTAGGCTCTGTCATCTGCATGTCAGCCTTCCTAGCTCCACCCTACTGCCTTATGCCTTTTGGTCTGCATTTTTTTCAACTGGACAGTCACAGCAATTGATTAGGTAAAAAAAGAAAAGAAAAGAAATTGAAGAAAAGAAAAGAAAAACATCCTGCTTGAGAATAGTGAAGGGGAGTTGAGCATAACTAGGCCCACTCGCATCACATGACTGCCCACATATTGGAACTGCAGCAGGAGGAATTTATCATACATGAATCAATAGTGGAAAAGTAGCACGATTGGGAGGTGTTGACAGGTTTTGCCCATCAATGAAAGGCATTCTCCAGGAATGAATGGAAGACAAAGCAGCTATAGGACAGACACAGCATCATGTGATAAGGTACATCCACAGATGCTACTATCCTGTTGTAATTCCTCTTTAGCAGCTTCATGTGATAAAATCCAATGTCTGATGGGGCAGAAGTGGAAGAGAGGAGAAGTGGACAGCAATGCCTTGAATCCAACGATGCAAAGTTTGGATTACAAATGTGTTTAATCTTATGATGTAATCACTGCACTGCAATCCTTCTCCTTTGTCCTGTTCTTGCTATTTCCAGGTACTGGCGTCGAGCACTGGGCATGCAAGTTAGATACGTGAACTATGATGACTACCAGTTTTGCTATTCCTACCGAGGCAGACCCAGCCATAGACCCTCCATACTCATGTTGCATGGCTTCTCAGCCCATAAAGATATGTGGCTGTCTGTGGTCAAGGTAAGCGTTTCTTTGTCTGGTAGTAAAACAGTTCCACCTGATAGGAAAGAACTCTTTTGTCCTTTTGCTAAAGTGTGACTGGTTTATGTGTAATCTTAAACAGTGGGTGGTTGCCCCTGCAGGCTGCTTTTCTGTGGCTGACTTACATTGCATTCATAGCCAGAGCTACTGAGGTTAGCTTGGAAAGTGCCCTTGTGATTTGAAAATCCATATATTTTAGTATGGCATTGAAGATGAACCCTTAGGGCAGTTGGTCAGCCACACTTTAAAGGTGCTGTATAAAGTAATGTTGAGATTTAATCCAAATGGATATTTCCAGGCTGGGAAAACAGAAGAAAGCAAGTACAATTTCCCATGCTGGTTCTTGTTGGTCCTTTGGCAAGTTTTGAATGCTGTACCACCTCTGAGAAAATCTGTGGATGGCAGAGCTCTTCTTTATTCCTGGTGGGGGCTACTATTTGCTGACTTAATTAGTTATTAATATGAGGTGGGGAAAGAGAGTGTACTATTCGTAGTAATACCAGTGGTTGGAAGTTTATTCAGATTTGTTTTTGGTAAAACATTTCCTTTAATTTTCTTGGTAAAACAGTCCACCTTGTGCTTCTTCTCCTCAGTTCCTTCCAAAGAACCTACACTTGATTTGTGTTGACATGCCAGGTCATGAGGGGACAACACGTTCCTCCCTAGATGACTACTCAATCTATGGGCAAGTGAAAAGAATACACCAGGTAAAGACTCAGAAAATGGCATTGAAAGTTGTTGTGATGTTTTGCTTTCTACTTTCCTGAGTTTAAGGACCAATTTAGGCCTCATTGTTTTGGGTAACTAAAGTTTTGGTGTGGAAAGATTTGAAGGTTCAGTTACATTATTAAAAAAGCGGACAGTTGTTAAAGCAGACCTCCTTGTTATATACCAGTGTCTGAATGGAGATAGCATTTTCTGAAAGTTTTCCACATGCCAGGCATTCACAGTCTTATAAGATTTTCTTGTCAGCATCCTGACTTTCAAATCCTTAATCTGCTTAATTCTTTCTGCCCCCTGAAGATCTAAGTTCATCACTGAGCAAAAGAAGTTGGAGTGAGTTGATGGAGATGTTCACACTTTGGTCACTATAAATTGCTCTGAATTCCATAGGGATTTAATCTCTCTATTTGGCTAATCATCCGCCTTGTCTTCCTTTAATGACATGATGGCTTACAAGAATATCACAGGAATAGCTTTTCGTACCTTGTAAAAATGTGTTCCTTTTTTCTGTCAGTGGCTCAGCTTCTAACGAATGACTCATTTGTCAGAATGTTGCTTCAGCTCTGAGCATTTCCATAAACAGGAATGGATGAAGTGTAGAAAACCATAGTGTTGAGTGTATCCCAGAATCAAAGCACGATTTCAGAACCCTGAGCTGACAACCTTTTCCTCTTAGAAGAAAAGAATTTTACTTCCATATTTTGTGTCTGTTTATGATCACTAGTTTTCCCATCTGTAAGTTGAAAGTGAAAATCTATTGTAAGTTTAAAGTGAGCATACACTAGTGATGATGTGTGGGTGGGAGTGTAGCCCTACTGGGTTGGTGATGGTTGTGGAATTGGCCTCCAGAGTCACCCATCCTTTAGAGATACTAATTGTAATCCCTATTCTCTGTGTAACTTGAAGTAATTGCTTCTTATGTACCCATGCCTGCAAGGGAAGTATTGGTAGAGTAGGGAAGACAAAGTTTGTAGAAATAGAAGGAAGCAAAATCCTAAGGTGTTCACGGCAGGAATGGTGTCTTTTGCTTTTCATGAAGCTATTTAGGTCTCACTATGTCAATAGCTAAAGTGGGAGGAGGCCATGCCCCATCCTTGTCTGGAAGGTTGTGTGAAAAACCCGATCAACAAACATTAGCTGTGTGTAAATGTGCCTTTTACAAATGGGGACAGGTTGCTTCATTCAGATACAAAGGTTTGGAAGGTGTCTTTATTCATAAATATACCTATCGTTTTTTTAAAAAACTGCTGTTTTATACAGAGTGCAATTCTCGTGGGGCTTTCTACTCTTCCCTCCATAGCATGGCCAGGCCAAACTTTTTCAGAAGCAACAATAATTCTTTCTTAATAATCACAAAGAAAAGAAAAGCTGTAGATAGCAGGAACTGGTGGCTTCCATGTCAATGGGGAGACAAACTTGTCCCAGGTTTTAGGCTGAACTTTAAATGAACTAATCCATCATACTGAATCCCACAAATCAATTTGGCACTTGGATAGGTCCTTTAAAGTATGAGCTATAAGCCAGAGCAAATTCTTTGTCCCACTGACATAGAAATCAGTTGCTTAATCTTTTCCTGCTTAGTCCTTAGATAGGCATCTGCATCTTACAAGATTTTATCTTGCTTTTAAGATGAATTTCATCACCACCGCTTGTGAAATCATTGCTGTACTATACTGTTCTAATGCACTATTGCCTTTTTGGTATTTCAGTTTGTTGAATGTATCAACCTGAACCGAAAACCCTTTCTTCTAGTTGGTACTTCAATGGGTGGAAATGTTGCAGGTGTTTATGCTGCTCAGTACCCAGCAGAGGTATGCAGCTTAAGTCTCATATGCCCTGCAGGTGAGTGACACAAACTAATTCCTTGCGCCTACGGGGACTTTGGAAAATGCCAGGGTTTTTTTAGACATGTAGTCCAAAACATAACTTTGAGTCCAATGGAGTTGTGTTCTGTGTGTGCATGGTAGACAATTAGAGAAAGCTGGGTTCAAACAACTGGAATTTTGAGGTCTTGCAGTCCCCCATTGCTGTCAGTTCAGACAAGCATCAAAGTCATCAAAGGTGAGACTGTACAGTCAATTAAAGATATATCTGTCACTGAAAATAGAAGCCTTGTGTCTAAATCCCTCCCCTTTTGCAATACTGTCTGGCAAGACAACTTACCATGGTTAGGCTGTTGGACTGGTATTTGGGAGATCCAGTTTCAAGTTCCTATTTAGGCATGAAACTTGCTGGGAAAACATGGGCCAGTCACTTTGTCTCAGCATAAGCTACCATACAGAAGTGTTGTGAGCATAAAGAGGAGAGAAGGAGAGCCTTCAGCTTACTGGAGAAAAGTTAGAAGTAAATTCAACTAACCAACTAAGGAGTGAAACAGACCACCCTGAAGGGGTGGCTTGAAGCTCCCAATGAGAAAGTGCCACAGCCACAATCTGTCTTTTTGCCAGCTCCAATCTGCCTTTTTGCAGGCCCAAAAAGAAGCAGTAAATTGCTGCTCCTTTTTGTGCCAGCAAAAAACCGACTTTTCCTGTCTCTCCACGGCTTTACAGTGCTCCTGCAGCATGTAAATGCCATGCTGCCAGAGTGCCCAGAAGCTGGCCCATGTGTGGGCAGCCAGGTGGCATGAAGCCGGCTTCTAGGCATCTTGTGGGCATATGTCATGCATACGCCGTGCCCCCATGCTGGCTGGAAGCCGGCTTTTTATGCCAGTCTGTTTTGCCCCCAAAAACAAACAAACAAAGAGAGCCAGTGTGGTGTAGCAGTTTGAGTGTTGGACTATGATTCTGGAGAACACAGTTCAGATCCCTGCTTGGCCATGTAAACCCACTGGGTGACCTTGGGCAAGTCACACTCTCTCAGCCTCAGAAGATGGCAATGGCAAACCTTCTCTGAAGAAACTTTCCAAGAAACCCCCGTGATAGATTTGTCCTAGGGTTGCCATAAGTCAGAAATGAGTTGAGAGCACACAACAACAACAACAACATTTAAATAAATAACAATAATAAATAAAGCAGCCCCCCCCCATCAGTGGCATCCAATCATGGGTGTGAAATGCACAGTACTAGGGTATAGAGTCATATAATCTACTACGAGTTTAGTAGTAGACTACATCCTACAAGGATTATATCTTACTAGACTATATCCTAGACTAGTAAACTGCTAGTCTTTGACTCTGCATGTTTTTGACTTTTATCTCTCAAACCCATTTTGCCCATACTGGCTGGTACTTCTGGGAGCTGAAATTGAAAACATACAGAGGAGCAAAGACTGAGAACCACTGTCTTAAACATTAACAGGAAACATAATCAGACCTGCTGTTGTTACTTTGAGTTACAGTTGTACATTTCATTCAGTTTAGTTTCACACTGATCTTTTTTTTCTAGGAGGACTGGAGGAATTTGTATTCTTTCTTTCCCTCCTCTTTCCCTTCCTTCCTTCCTTTTTTAAAAAAAATTGTTTTTAATCTGGATCTTCTTTTGGATTTCATTGCAGGGCTGCCACAGGCCACAGAAACCAAATTCATTAAACAGCTGCAGGAATTGAAGACCTCAGAGAGCATTGACAGAATTCCTTTAATTCCATCCACTCCTGAGGAGATGGCAGACATGCTGAAACTCTGCTCTTATGTTCGTTTTAAAGTGCCCCAACAGGTAAGATGTATGAATGGTAGAGGGTCATTGAATTGAGGATCTTGTTGAATTCCATGGATACTTAGGAAATGTCTTATGAGAGAGAAACTCTCTTAGTAATTATTGAATTAATGCATTAAAATTTTTTGCATGTGGCAGATATTGGTGAGTTTTTACTAAGGGGGGTTGCAGACTGCCAGAAATAGTGCAAATTGAGTCCACTTTTAGGGTTAGAGTTAGGGTTAGGGAATCATGGGGACTGTAGTGTATTGTGGCACCAGAGCTCACTGACAGAAAAGGCTCAATGTCCCAGAAAAAAAAAATTCCCATGATTCCCTAGCACTAACCCTTACCCTAAAAGTGGACTCAATTTGCACTATTTCTGGCAGTCTGCAACCCCCCTAAGTCTATGTAACAAGTGAAGTTGCATCCCTTCAACACAGTACATGTGTGACTTATCCTTGGTTGCTATGTTTACTTTGTAAATTTCCCAAAATTGATTGGGAGTCCTGAGTATCTAAAAAAATACCAAGATTTGGAAGAATTACTTATTTGTACTACAGCTTTTTTGGAGTATTATCACACTAATGACCTTACGTTGTCATTACATTTACACTTGTCCCTCCACATTTGCAGCTTTGACTTTTGCAGATTTGATTATTCATGGATTTTATTAATATGTTCTCTCTAGGAATATCTAGGTCCTCCAGCACAACTCTATGGTCAATTTTAACCAAAAGTCGCACTGAAGGACCTAAAGATTGTAACTCCTCCAGAGCAATTCTGTGGTCAGTGTCTGGCAGATGTTGACCATAGAATTGCACTGGAGGATTAGAGATTCCTAAAGAGGTGTTCTCTCAGGTAAAAACATAGTGTTTTTGTTATTTGTGGTTTTTCCACATTCACGGGGTCCTGTGCCCCAACTCCAGTGAATGTAGAGGGATGAGTGTATTTTAATTTCTTCTTTTACAAAAATTCTTGCATATGGTAAAACCTTCTCTCTCCTAGATGAACAAATATCCAGATAGTTGGTGAATAGGATTCAGGATAGATGAAGTGCGGAGCCTGTATGTATATTTAAAGAGAAGAGAAGGAAAGTGGGTAGGACATAAGGGTGGGACATTGTTTGTGTGTAGAGGCTCTCCCACTCCATTTACAGTCCTCCTGCATTTAAGCAAGAACTTGAACAAGGCTGATGATGCTCGAGATGGGCATATACAGCCCCTTTTAATTTAAACATCAGCTGAAATCCTGCATCAGGAGATGGATGTTAATCACATAGCTATGTCTCCACAGCTATATCTCCTAGTGGTAGCCACCCAAAACTCACCTTGTAAGCAGAACAGCTCCCCCCTTACACACATAATATGACAATTTCCATGTTTTCGAGCAGATAAATGGGGATGCACCAAAGTATTTCCCTGTAATTGAACACCCTGCAACAGGCATCTGCAGAGACCTCTGGAAATCTTTGAGAGGTCTCTGCAGATGAAATTGTTGGAACATATTTAGCTGTAGGAAAATAATGGGACATATTCCCATTCATTCCCCTCTTCTTAAGCAACATGGAAATGGCTGTGTTGAGAGGGGTGATGTGCTGATTACAAGGTGAGGGATTTTTTGATGGGGAGGGTTGGTCATTGTGTGGTCAGAATAGAATTCCACCCTTTACAACAATCTCAAAAAGTGAATGATGATGGTGTAGATCTGACTTTCATAATTCACCAACAGGATACCAGACATTTTATTATGGCTTTCATTCTGTAGGTGAATAAAAGAACGATAGAGCCATAGAGCTGGAAGAGACCACAAGGGCTATCCTGTCCAATCCCCTGCCATGCAGGAAAACTTTTTTTCCAAAGGCTCCCTGCCACAAACCTTTTGCTGCATCCATCTCTGAAGAGATTCACCCCTTAAACTAAGTTTACATAACATACAAACTGACATACTTAACTTTTCAAAAGTCTTGGTTGTCAGCTTGAGTTTTATGGCATGTTGAGAAGGCATCACCTTTTGGCCTCATCTCCAGAGAGTAAGAATGGCAGAAGATGGAGGTGGTATGTCTGTTCTGTTCTTCTGAAACACTGTTATGCATTTGTAGATCCTGCAGGGCCTTGTTGATGTTCGCATCCCACACAATGACTTTTACCGAAAATGTAAGTGCATTATGCCATTGCCTTCTGGCCTTGATTTGACGATGTTTCCAAATGGTTCTAACTTGGGAATTGCAGAGGGGTTTTCAGATGTTAGGTTCTCTGAAGCCTATATCTACAAAGTGTTTGCATCCTACTCCCTCCCGCTGTCATTTATTTCTAGGACCCGTGTAACTCTGTTTTTGAACACTGAGATCATCAGGAATTGCATATGCTTCCATAAGAGTAAAATCAGGAGGCTGCTATGTACATAAGACCAATGTCTTATTGTCAGATCTATCATACCTATCATTTTCTTCCCCACGGAGGCCAGTCATGTACCTTTGGGATTGAATGTGGTGGGATTTCATAAATGAGAATATTTATGACTTTTAAAACTACAGCTCCCAGCTGGCTGGGATATTGTGGGAGTTCTGACCTAATATGATAACTTTTCTGAGCTCTGAATATAATCCACAAGCAGTGCTGAGATTCCATTTGATAATTGTGTCTAATATGGAGTGTGGAAAAGTTACGTTTTTCTATTACAACTCCCAGAAACTTCCAGCTGACATGGACACTCCCAGCTATTGTGGCTAGGAGATTCTGGGGGTTGTAGTCCAAAACTTTTCCAAGTTCTAGTCTAATAGCAATAATTTGGCACCAGAATTTGGTCCTGCAAGGAACCACTGCAGGCCTATAAAGCTGGAACAAACCAGGAGAGGTTTGTTCCTGCCCCTGACAACCAGTGGCCCTAGATTATTGATTTATGTATTAATTAGCAAAATCTTTGTGGTAGAAGCTGATGTCATGCTCATTTGTAGGGCAAAACTAGATATAACGTTGACATGGTTTTTTGTCAAAGTTGCAGCCTCTCCATCAAGTTTTTACAATTCTACTGTTTATTTTTAGACAGATTTCCACCTGCCCTGATGTAGTGATATTTTAACACAAATAAATCTGCCTGAATGGAATTTGGGAGAGGAAGAATGTGACTTGCAGGTATTTGTGGGAGGCAGCTTCTCAAGCTTCTCATCTAGGTTTGTCTTGGAAGGGACAGGTACCCCTGAGTCCAAGATGGTAGAAAGTGGGAAGTACTTTAGACCAAATCACAGAACAGAACAAAACAATTCACCCCTTAGCCTTTGTGTGAATTTCTCTGGTTGAGCATCCCCCCCCCCCCTTTGGTTGCTTGTGCTAGAGAACTTGGTTCCTGACATTTCACCAACCAGAAAATGTGAATAAAAGGTTAAAATGTGGCTTCCCATAGAATTTCATCTTTAACTGATGGTAGATTGATCTCCTCCCCACCCTTTTCTTCTTTTTCTCTTCTGGAAAGTATTTTTAGAGATTGCAGGTGAAAAGTCAAGAAACTGCCTTTATGAAAACATGAGCAAGATCAAAGCTGCAACGCAGATCATCTGGGGAAAGCAAGATCAGGTATATTAATTGGTTTGCTTCTCTATTACTCTCCTTAGCACACATGGAGAAACTGGAAACTAAGTACACAGAGCAACCAGTGGAGAAAGAAGCAAGGAGGATCTGCCCTGCTGGCAATTTTAAGATTAGCAAACATATTGTGTGTGCTTTTATAGACCAAACCCCACACTGCTAGTTGCAAATGTGTGTGTGTGTTTTTTCCAAATGTGCATGTGCCCAGAAAATGCTACTTGTCCTCTCTACCCCGAATTTGGAAATTTAGACCAGAATCCTACTGTATACTCATGGGGTGGAGAACCTTGCTAACAAGTTGTGCCTGCTTATCATTCACTTGTGGCCAATCCCCTTCAGTAAATATTACTCCCGTGTCTGCAACAATTGTCAGACCGCTCACACTATGATCTTTGCACAACTGACTCCATAGGGCTTGCTTCTACTGAGTAATTAGTTACAGTTGTAGTTCCCACATGTTCCTCCTCCTTTCCTGGTTAGTTGCTAATTATAATTATAATTATAATTAAAAAGAATAACTCTTTGCTTTCCTAGTTTTTTTGTTAAGTTCTTTTAGTCACTTTGAAATATGCATCTGAATGCTGCAAGCATGTGCTCCAAGGCAGTCTCCCTCTGTGTATTGCCTCATCCACTCAGCACCAGTAGAGCATAAAGTAGTAACACAAGCCATCACTAAAGCATGTGCTACACCTTCTCCACTACTTAAGCTGCTGGCACACTGCAGAATTAATGCAGTTTGATACTGCTTTAAATGCCGTGGCTCCATCCTATGGAATCCTGGGATTTGTAGTTTGTTGTGGTACCAGAGCTCTCTGACACAAAAGGCAAAAACTCCCAAAGCTACAAATCCCAGTATTCCATAGCATTGAGCCATGGCAGTTTAAATGGCATCAAACTGCATTAATTCTGCAGTGTAAATGCAACCCTACATACAATATAATTTACAAAGTAACTTAAGGTTAGAGGTGCACCACAAAAGGAGTGATATTATTCATTCTTAAGTTACAGTGTTAGCATAATGTAATTATAGTTTTGTTATTGGGGAGAAAAAAGGAATGTTATGAGTAACTGCTTATTTACAGTCAGCTATTTCCAAACTTTGGGTTTGCTCTGTAACAGGCAAAAACTAAAAATCCCCTGCCTACCCTAGAGTAGTGCTCAGAGAAAATAATTGCTTTAGAGCGCTGTGTAGATTGCAGTGCACACACCAAAGTCTTATATGTAATGCCACCCCATTCATTTAGCTGGGGATGACAGATCCTTGGGCTTGTGTTCCTGTGTGTGTTCAGATCTGCTAAGTTCATTAAAACAAAGGAGGCAGCCTGAGTGGAGGAAGTAGCGTGTGTGAATCTAATCTGTCCCTGTGTCTGTGCAAAATGGTTAAGACTTTGGAGGAGGAGGGCAGCATGTACCAATTCAATCTGGATTCTATTTGGGGTTTTTGAATGAAGGTAGCCATTAGCATCGCTTCTGCAGTTCACAACAGAGAGAGAGAGAGATTGCCATGACGACAAGAAGGAGAGATGCTGTTCTAGGGTTTGCTGGCAGATTGAGGAAAAAGCCTGGGAGAAAAATTGCAACTGCAGGAAGGAACTAAAGGGAGAGTGAAGGAATGAGCAATGGGTAGGAGAAATGACTGCATGTGAGGCAGCGGGAAGAATTAAAGGGCAGACCTGGACAAAAGTGAAGTTGAGCATGCAGAGAGATAGTGTTAGATCTAAGGATGTGGTATTCAGTAGGTGGGGCACATAGCAGGGCCTGACAGGCTTTCTTAAAATCCGTTTCCCTGCCTCTGTAAATTAGTGCAGATTTCAGGTCTTTTGGCTCTTCTCCACCCCAACCCCAGAAAGCTGTAGTTGCTCAGCAACTGTAGTCATGTTTCGAGTTGGTATAAATCAGCCCTGCACCCTAAGATATTTTTGTTCCATTAGTGCTGGTGAACACAAAGAGACATTTAAGATGTCATTTATGCACGCATGCACACTGAAAGCCCAGGCAGACTTGTATTGCAGGAGACAGTCTTTCAGAAAGCCTGGACCCAAGCTGCATACTGCTTTCTAGGGTATAACCAGCAGTTTGAGTTGTGTGCGGAAGCATAGCTGCGGTCACTCACTCTGTTATAACTGGGGAGGTGTATGGGCCCTACAACCAGCTTCAGTCAACAGTCTGCACTTTGGACTATTTGAAGTTTCTGAACACTTTTTAAAAGATAGCCTCACACAAAACACATTTCACTAATCCATGTGGGATGCAACTAAGGCGTAAGCCACGGTGGCTAGATGAGACATCTCTAGGAATGGACTACTGCTGGTGAACTAAGTTTAATTGTATGCAAAGAAATCTTGTAGCACCTTTGGGACTTACTGAAAGAGAGAGGTTAGCAGCATGAGTCTTCTTCATCAGATGTATCTGGGAAACTAGGCTCAAGTCTACGAAATCTCATGTTACCCACTTCTCTCTTTCAGTTAGTCTCAAAGGTGCGAAAAGGTCCTTTTGCATATTGATTTCCCAGACAAACATGGCTATGTATCTAAATTTAATTATGTAATTGCACTCCTGGACACTATAAAAACAGGGCAACTTGATCCAGGATCCAGGTGTACACCCAAACAGTGAATCTACATCTTCAGGGGGAATGTAAACCCATCCGGAACAAGTTAAAATCCCAAATTCCCTGGTTTGCCTTTCAGAGGATTAGGACTACCTCTGTTTTGTCTGAATTAAGGTTCAATTTGTTCATCCTCATTTAGACTGTTCCTGACATAAGACACTGGTTTAGAATTAAAACAATTTTCTTGAAATTATATGAAAAAGGAGAAATTGAATTGGGCATTGTCAGGATATTGATGGCACCAAATCCCAAGTAACCAAGCAGCCTTTAACAGTAGCTTCATGTAAATTTTAAATAGCGTAGAGGGCAAAATAGAGCCTCGGGAACCCAGAGGAGAAGTGGTGACTTTTATAAGCCAGGAGGAGTGGCAAGGATCAAAGGCACAAATGGTGGGCCTGACTTTTCCAAGGATTTTTTCCATGACCTTAGGCTGTAGAAACTGAAGAATATTCAGAATTGCTGGACAAATAGTTGCTTGTCTCATCTACTGGGGGTGTATCAACTACAGTGTCCAAGTGAGAACAGAAGAGAGTGATTTTCTCTGCAAAATGCCATGCAAATTGTTCACAGCGGACTGTCAAGCTGTGTACTTTATCCTGTCATGGGTTAGACTGTAATAGGTTTTTGACTACTTGAATCAGCTGTTTTCATACCGTTCTGGAATAATGCAGTGTTGATGGAGAAAATGCTTTTTTTGTACCTAGCCCTGAGACAGAGTAGGCCTTCCGAACAGCTTGGATTAATTTAAAATTAATTTGTTACACATAATATGTAATTTTTAAAAATTCTCATCCACTTTAAAAAGAAAGTTTCCATTGCATGCTTTAATCTAGGGTACTTCCTGACTCCAATGAGTCAGCAGTATTTCAGGGGATAAAAATGCCCTATATCTATAGGAATGTTTTAGGTGCACAATCAAGGGTATTACATAATAAAGAAATAGATGTTCATATGAGGTAGAACATTCAGCTGTCAGCCTTCCTTGTTTGCCAGGAAAAAAAGATAGCCAAGAGAAATGTAATAGATTTGTTGAGATGAGTTTGTCCTGGCTGTTTTCAGGAGACAATAACATGTTGGGGGTGTGTTTTTTACAGCTCAAGTGACAATATGTACTTTGTAGGGCTAGTTTTCTGAGAATTCTGCAACAGTATATGACCTTTGGGTTCTGAAATGTTTCCTCTACCTGAATGAAGATGAAACAATTTTAAAAATTGCTTTTTTAATTATTAAATGACAAAAGCATTAAACGGTTGAATAACCTTTAACATTTCATGTTGTTTTTTACTGTTTTGGGTGGGGAGTATGGGTCATTTTTACCAATTTATTTATATATATATATATATATATATAGAGAGAGAGAGAGAGAGAGAGAGAGAGAGAGATTAAAAGTAATACGTTACTACATTAAATAAATTAGTGAATCAATTTTATATAATGTTTGTGCTATAATGACAGTGAATTAAATGTTTATTTAACATTGGGATTTTAGCATAAACACTAACATTTCCAAGCTCTGGCACTGAGCTGCTGAGAAAGTTGTTAATGTTCATCATTGCATTATTTAATGTGAATCCCAAAAGACTGAATGTGAATCCTGTTAGGATCTTTCTTAACGCTGTTTGATGAAGCCATTTTGTTCCGATGGGTGGTGTGTTTTTCTCTCTTGCATTTCAGCCTTTTTGTCCCTTTAGGTCCTCGATGTTTCCGGAGCAGACATGCTAGCCAAATCGATTCCTGACTGTCAAGTACATGTTCTGGAAAATTGTGGACACACTGTTGTTGTGGAACGGCCCAGGAAAACGGCGAAACTTCTCCTTGAGTTTTTAGCTACAGTGCAGAATGTGGAGAACAATAAAAAACTGGCTTGAACTTTCTCTGTCAAACGGAACCCTTCAGCTAGATGTTTCAGTTGTGATGAAATACTGCTACTTTAATTAATTCTCAGGGATCTTATAGTGAAGAACTTGGTGACTGTGCCAAAATCCCTGAAGAAACCAGAGTAATATATTTAATTTGTAGGCCTGTCAATGCAGTGACAAAGGGGATACTGAGCCATCTTCAGGTGTATGTTGTTGATTAAGTCCAATAAAGTCTGCATTATGATCCAAGTATTTTGGGAGTAGTTAAAGACCCCATTGGATAAATTTGTCATTCAGCTTTTTTCTTCAGGCATGATCCCTCTGTTTCTGATAACATTTCCCCCTAATTTTTAATTGTGTACCCAAATAGGACTGGATAACATGGATGTTAGCTAGATAGGCCTACTTGATCTTACCAATGTGCCCCTCTCCCAGTCTGCCTTTGTAATGTTTCTTGGGCTTATAAATTGAAGAAAAGGCAGAAGAGGAACAATTCCCTCCAAGGTTCCTGCATTATCTGGAAAAGATGCACCCTGCCTGTCAGTTGGGCTTTTCTAATAGCATACATGTAATACAATTATTTATATAATATGTAAAGTCGAATATGACCTGAAATCAGAGAATTATCTATCACAGAATGTACTGGCCACTTCTAGGTTTCTACAGCTGTTGTGATCTAGCATAATGTCCGGCTAACTGGAATGTATGATGTCAATGATATTCATTTAAAATAATAGGAAATATAGTACTGAGCAAAACTTCATACACTGAGAGCTAAGGTCTGTTCCTGCCTCTTAGTATAAATGACTTTGCATGAAAAGCAGTTATAACAAAAGATTCTGATGTGCTGTTTATGTAGCTCATTAATTCATGATTTCAGCAGAGGAGGAAAGCGCATTTTTTTTAATGGCAGAAAGGTTTTGCTTCCTGTGCAACTCTGCAGTGTTTACGCTGATTTATTATAGATAAGATGGGTATCCCTCCACATCTCTGTTTGTATTACCATAACAGTCATTACATGCTGAAATACTGGTTATAATATGGCCTGACTTAAATTGTGAAATGTTCTGTGATGGCTGGTTGTATTCAAACAATTTTGTAACAAGTGGTTTAAGGATTCAAGCTTGATTCACAGGCTATTTAGTTGAGTGCCTGTAAGTATACCCATGTTCATGTAAGCACAAGGGTGGATTCCATTGAAGTCAATGGGCCAATTCCTGGTATTAAATGGGAGCAAATTCTCTGGAAAGGGATGCATCTACAGTTAGCTAATCAAATAGAGCCATTGGAAACCATTTCTGGAGCCATTTTTTTTCCATCTAGATGGGACTTGACCCAAGCAATAATACTGTATGTAGATAGATACACAAATGATCATATTCAGGTTAGAATTGGAACAGGCTGTTTTCTTAACTGTTTTCTTAATTACACATTCCGCTGAGTAATTCAATGTAAATAACAGGTTTTTTTTATTGAATTCTGTGAATTCTGTGAATGGAAATGTCCTGGGTGAGGTGGGGTGGATGGGATGGGATGGGAGTTAATACATAAGTGATGAAACGTGTAATTATAAAGTACAATTAGATTACTCGAAAGGATTGCTTATGGTACTCTTACAATGTAAATTATTTGTCAGGTGGGGTATAACCTTCCAACAGAATGCATTTTCAAGTCTGTTGGTAGACAGCATAGAAAATATGCTTGCCTTTCTTTTTCTGGGTCGTCGTCATAGTTTCCCAGTTGTGCAACCCTTTAGATGAGTGATTTTTCTGTATAAAAATTAACAGAGCCAGGCCTTTCCCCCCATATTTGCTCCTTTAACTTTTTTTGTCTCGTTTTGTTTTTAATATAGAGGTTTTTGAAGACCTCACCAAGAGTCTGCAACACAGAGGGGCGGGGTATACATTATTACTACTACTACTACTACTACTACTACTACTACTACTTTAAAGGCTAACAAATTTATCAGCAGTTGTCATTGCTAAGTTCAGTAACAGTTTACAGTGACATGGGTATTTAGCCCTGGTTGTCTGTGATCCAAGCAAGAAGCAAAAGGAATATCCCACAGTAATAACATGAGTAATGACACAATAGGCAACCTGTTGCATTTAGGCTGTAACCATTTATCTATTTGGGGTGGACAACTATGTTGTGAATCTGAGACTCATTTTTTCTGCCTCTAGAGCCCTCCAGAAGCCTTATGAGCTGCCAAAAATTGTTGAAAAAAAGAACATATGAGAAACAACAGAACGGCCATGTCTGGTTTTTAGAAATGGCCATTATTTGATTTTAAACAGTACCAGGAGGGCCTGCATTCTACTTAAAAGGTGAATTGCCTCTCCTGAAGCCTTCCTGGAAAGGCAGTTCATTCTGTCACAGGCCACAACAAGAGCCTTTGGGACCCACCTACAGCCTTATGTTCTCACTTTGCCCACCCCTGCTGTAGCCGTTTGGACACTTCAGAATAGCCATAATAAGTCAGTGGGACAGTTCCCAAGTAAATCGATTTACATTTTGCAGGATTTGTTGAGTACTAAAAGGTTGGTCCTCTCTGGTGGCCTTTCTGCTTTTTGAGGGAAGCAGCTGAATGCATGGGACCACAGTAGCTCTTCTTACATTTCTGTCTAATTTATAAGTACTGTATTTGAGTAAACACACAAATGATATCTTCTCATCTGCAAGGATCCTATTTATTAGAAATATGCATTTACTGCTATTGTAGAACTGTCTTGAAGCACGTTTCCCCATGTGCTACATAACAGCATCTTCATATTTTAGAGCCATTATTGGTCTGTATGTTAAATGGGGACGGGAAACAGTCAAGCAATCATTGGAGGAAACACATCTTATATTTGAGGAAGGCAGGAAAATATGTGTTTCCTCCAACAATTGCTTGATCCATGTTTCTAATACAGGTGCATATAAAAACAAACAGACTAGTATCTTAAATGCATACAAAACCATCACAGGAGAGTGAGGAGTAAATATTTATTATTACTTATTGATTGGTTTCTGGAAGTCAGTGTATTGTATGCAAAAGGAGTCAAATAAAGTGTAATTGAAATAATATATGTATATGCAGTGTGTGTGTGTGTGTGTGTGATTTACCTCTTGCTTTCTCCTTGTAATTTCTTCTATTTTCTCATGCTGTGAATACTCAAAATCAGGGGTAGGCAACCTTTCCCCTTTAAGGGCCGAGGGACTTCAGCTCCCAGAATCCCAGGAGCTATTGGCCAACATGGGACTATTGGCCAACATGGCTGAGGCTTCTGGGAGCTGAAGTCCCTCGGCCCTTAAAGGGGAAAGGTTGCCTACCCCTGCTCAAAATACTCATTTCCCACAGCAGACAGTATACTCAGTGACTGCGGTATGCTGACTGACTTGGACGTCAGGGAGAGTAATGGAAAACCAGTGGTGGAGGGGTAGTGGAATGGAGTGGCCAAAATCCTGATCAGAAAACATCCACACTGTAAGATTTTGTTGCCAATCCCACCTGTCTATTTTCATGGTATTGTTTTTTGTTGGCTATCCAGGCATCCCTATCTTCCACTGCTCTCCTTAGGTCCTGCAAGCCCATGCCCATAACCTGTCGATTGAGTCCATCCACCTGGTCTGTGGTCTTCCACCCTCTACCTTTCCTAGCATTATTGTTTTTTTTTCCCCCTAGTGATTCATGCCTTCTCATTATGTAGCCAAAGTCTTTTTTCTAGTGATCACCTTGACTTCCAAAGAGAGCTCTGGTCTGACCTGTTCTGTCCTAAGTACTCTTCTCCAGCACCACATCTCAAATGAGTTGATTTTCTTTCTGTCTGCTGCTTTCACTGTCCAGTTCTCACATCCATACATGGTAATGGGGAATACAATGGCTTGAACGGTTCTGACTTTAGTGCTCAGTTGTATGTCTTTACTCTTCAAGATCTTTTCTAGTTCTTTCATAGCTGCCCTTCTCATTCCTAGTCTTCTTGTTTGTTGACTGCAGTCACTATTCTGGTCAATGTTTGATCCTAGGTATGGGCATTCTTTTACTATTTCAATTTCCTCGTTGTCTAGATTGAATTTATGTATTTCTTCTGTGATCATTATTTTTGCTTTTTTAATATTCAGCATTAAATCTGCCTTTGCACTTTCATCTTCAACCTTCCTTATTAACTGTTCCAAGTCTGTGCTGTTTTCCACCAATATAATGATGTTGTCTGCATATCTTAGATTGTTGATGTTTCTTCCTCCTATTTTCACTCCTCCTTCTGATTCTAACTCTGCTTTTCTTACGATGTGTTAAGTATGTAAGCTGAACAAATAGGGTGATAGGATGCAGCTGTGCCTGACCCCTTTACTTATTTGAAACCACTCTGTTTCTCTGAATTCTGTTCTGATGGTGGCCTCTTGTCCTTGGTACAGATTTCTCATCAGGACTATCAAATGTAGTGGCATCCCCATGTCTTTGTGTGTGTTCCATAGCATTTCATGATCTATACAGTCAAATGGTTTGCTATAGTCTATGAAACATACTGATTTTTTTTTTCTGGAATTCTTTGGTGATTTTTTGTTTTGTTTTGGAATTCATGGTATTGTAGCCTTGAGTAAATAGTAGTTTTTATTTCAGGTATTGGAGGCAAGGGGTGTGTGTGGCTGGGCATGGGCATGTGCCTCCACTTGACTGTTACTGCTGCCTCCTATTAGTATTGAGCCTAGTAAACACTCAACTCCTAGGGATGGGAGGAAGGCATGTGTTTGCTCTTCCTCCTCCCTTAGGATTGGGAAACCGCCTGGATTGGGCAACCATTGGGCGGTATATAAATAAATTTTATTATTATTATTATTAGTTAGAAAGGGCAGGAAGCAACAGCATGAAAGGCTAGGAGGTGTCAAGCAAGGCTGGCGAATCAGTGGTGCAATTGGAGCCTTGTGTGGCAAGGGGCCCCATGAAGCTGCTGGCACCACATAGTGATGCTGTTAAAGACAGAAATGCTCCTGGAGACAGGGAATTTATAGACTTCTTTCCCCTTGTCAATGGTGTAGTGGTTTGAATGTTGGACTTATGACTCTGGAGACCAAAGTTCGAATCCTGGCTCAGTCATATAAACCCACTGGGTTACCTTAGGCAAGTCAAACTCTCTCAGCCTTAAAGGATGACAGTGGCAAAAACCCCTGAAGAAACATGCCAAGAAAACCCCATGATAGGTTCACCTTAGGGTTATCATAAGTCAGAAAGGTACACAACAACAACAACAACAACTCTCCTTGTCCTCTTCAAGTCTTGGTAGCATTTACCATCCATTCTGGGCCCACTATCCAGCATCAATGTGAGTGCAGTGATGGGATGAGTGTTGGGATTGCTCATGCCAGTTGGGACAAAGGCAAGGATGCCCAGAGCTATGCCCTACTCCCAAACCTGAAATTGACGTGCTCTGCCCCAGGGAGGTATCTCTTGACTCCACAATGCCATTAAGCCCGATCTGTCAGAGTGCAAAGCCACAAATAAGCGCAGGGAGTTTTGGATTTGGAACAGATCCAGGGTACCAGCTACCACCACTAGAAAATTATACCACTATTTTTTCACTTTCATTGCCATAATTCTGTCCTAGGAAATCCTGTGATTGACACTTTAGAGGGGAGCATGTAGAATTCTTAGCCAGAGGGCTCTAGTGCTAAAACCTCAGGATTCCATAGAATGGAACCATAGCAGTTAAAGTGGAATCATAGTGCTATAATTGTTTAGTATGGATTGGCCCCTGGTCATAGCTTCAGGGACAGGCAGCGGGCCTCTACAGCAATCCAAACAGAACCCTTGTTTTATCCCAGATGGTTTCAAATTCACGTTACTAGCCATTAAGATGAAAGAAGTTGAATTATGGCTGATTATGAAAAGCAAGACAAAATCAGGATACGGGGTGGTGAGAATATGCCCCCAAAAGCTTTTGGACAATTTGTGGTTAAAGTATACTGTGCACTGTATGCCATCCTTTCTTCTTAAATGGTGGTATACAGTAGTGTGACAATAGATCTTCAGCTTTCATCTGCCTTAAGAAAAATGTGACATAAAATACTCTTTTAGAAGAATTGCTCCAAACCTTGCATGAGAGAGGGTTATCTCAATTTATCAAGATCAGTAAGTATGGGATCTAGGTCATAAAAAAATCCAGGCAACTCCCGCCCTCCCTGAGATTTAAATTCCTGTGGCTATGGTATTATCTTAGCAATCACGGCAGGGATGCTGAACTAAATTTTATATGAAGTGGCGTAACACGCACACCCCAGTATAGCATGGTGAATATTCTGTCAGGCTGTGATTCTCTTTATCAGTTTCTTTCTTGAAAGGTTAAGCTTTTATAATTAAAGCAATTATAATAGATTTAATCCTCAACAATTATTATTCAAATGTGTGCTGTTAAGGTGCTTAATGAGAAGCTGGCCAGTTCACTAGCAACAGCAAAGGGGATTAAATTTTGCAGACAGGAGGATGTGGCTGGTAAGGACATGCCTCCTACAGTGCATTTAAGCAGGATGTCTCCATGATCTCTCTTTCACCTTTCCTGTTCCAAGGTTGGGCCTTAATACTGTCACCTTAACTTTCACTTGGTTATTTTTGTGGTTTGCATTCTCTTCTTTCACAATGTGTGACTACTTGGAGGATGCTTTGCATCGTTTGTGCATCTTACTACCTCTGCCGATATTAACTTTGAAATATTTGTCTGCCTCGGAGCAAGAAAGCTTCAGCAATGCCTTGTTCTGGAAAGTAAGATTTGTTTTGGAACCTTTAGAGAGCCTGGGTTTTATGAGAGATTCACCCTTCCTGTTTCCCACAGCAGAAGATGAGTGCTTCATTGTTAAATTCATTGTCGATCACTGAAATTCTTTTAAATCAGTAGTTTCCAAACTTTTCTATGCCCCACACCCCTTGGAAATATTTGATTAATGTTTGCACCCTCTACAAAAGTAATATCACAAGTGAAGATGAAGAATTCCAATTTTTCATTTTTGAACCACAAATTGAACCATGTACAATACTGCGGGTAAACAAATTGAACTTAAAAACAATAAGCTTGTAACTCGGTGCATAAAATGAATATTTAAATTGAGCAATTAATTCTAATTTATTCACAAAAAAATGAGTGATGATTCATCACTCAAGGACACAATCCACTCTTTGTTACACTCCCTGAAATCCCATCTTGCACTTCCCTGGGGGTGTGGGCATCCCAGGTTGGGAACCCTTGTTTTAAACCAAGCATTATGTCATTCAATGATTTGCTCTTGTGAAATGTCATACATTTACACTATTTTACACAAGTGGTTGTCTGTGGTGTCTCTACCTCAGCTTAAGCATTCCCTTACTCCATGCTGTGGCAAACCCAAATGCCCATTTACATTCTTCCAAAGGAAATGACCTATTGCCGACATCAGAATCATTGAGAGATCTACGGTACTTCATTAAAAGTCTTTGCTGTAACACTGGGAATAGCGATCACACAGTTGACATGATTATGTTGAATAATAAATACAATATTATTTAATACAACTTAAGATGGTATATGTTTGCTAAGGGTAAAGGTTTCCCCTTTGACAAGGTTGTCAAGTTGTGTCCAACTGTAGGGGGAAGTGTTGATCTCCATTACTAAGCCAAGGAGCCAACATTGCCCGAAGATGACACTGTTGTTACCTTCCCACCGAAGTGGTACCTATTTATCTACTTGCACTTTTACATGCTTTTGAACTGCTAGGCTGGCAAAAATATGTATATGTACTCTACTCCAAACAAACACTTTTATTAGCAGCTTTCCTTTATATTAAATACAGTACTAATAAATTAGCCTTAACAGGTAACATTATCCTCCTTCACTCAAGAGGTGTTTACACCTTAAAAGTTTAGTCTCCCTTATACAAATGCGTGGGACCAGAAGTGTTTTGGATTTCAGATTTATTTATTTATTTATTTATGATTTTGGAATATTTGCATATGTGTAATGAGATATCTTGGAGATGGGACCCAAGTCTAAACATGAAATCCATTTATGCTTCGCATACACCTTATATACATAGCTTGAATGTCATTTTATACATATTTTAAACAATTTTGTGCATGAAACAAATTTTATATACACTGAACCATTAGAAAATGAAGGTGTCACTATCTCAGCCACCCATGTGGACAATTCTGGAATATTTTGGAATTTGGAATTTTGGATAAGGGAGATTGACACATTCAAATGGAGATAATGTAGGGCCGCTTTACAAGATTTAGTTATAGCACTATAACGCCACTTAAATTGTTGTGGCTGCATCCTATGGATTTCTGGGATTTGTAGTCTGATGAGGCTGTGGAACGCTCTCTGGCTGAGGATCTGAAAAAGCCAGTGAGATGTAGTGGTTTAAGTCTGGAACCGGCAACATGGATTTCGTGTAAAGATCCTAACAATCTTTTTTCAAGCAAGCAACTACAGAGAGAAATATTCAGAAAGGCATCAGAAAAATGAGGCAAGAGAAGACATTCTGAATTCTCCTGCCCCTGCCAGTTAAACAATCCTGGAAGTTACAGCTGGAAAGAAACTTTTCTAAGTTTTGCAGAAATGCCTTGGTAATTCTAAGTGTCTGACTCTTTCATTATCATCAAAATGTAGTATCTGTTGCGTGTAGAGCTGTCAACTGTGATGTTCTAAAATAAGCAACAGCTGCTAAGTTCAGTGGAGCATGGATATTCTGGAAAAGAGACATCTGGCACCTATGGAGGTCTCTGCTATTGTAATTATTTTCAAACTGACAAGCAATGGTCCTAGATAAATGAGAGGCACTGGTTTCCTGTGGAGAGCCCCAATATGAGTCCAAATTGCAGATGAGAAATTACTCTTTTTAATGAGGCATTTGCATTTTGTAAATGAAAAAATGCGCATCACAAAATATTGGTTTTAAGAGATATGCAAGGGAGAGGACATCACCTAGAGGTCATAAATGGTGGTGAAGCATAATATTTTAAAGATGTGTTGTGTGCTTTCAGGTTGTTTCAGACTTGTGACCCTAAAGTGAACCTATTATAGGTTTTTCTTGGCAAGATTTGTTCAGAAGCAACATCAGGGGAAGGCAATGGCAAAACTCTGAACAAATCTTGCCAAGAAAAACCCATGATAGGTCTGCCTTAGGGTCACCGTAAGCTGGAACCAACTTGAAGGCACACAACAACAATAAAAACAACAAAGATGAGTCTTAAAGTGAAAGGGAGCCAGTGTGGTATAGTCATTTAAGTTCTGGACTATGACTCTGGATACCAGTCCAAATCTCTGTTTGGCTATGAAAACCTACTAGGTGACCTTGACCAAGTCACAATCTTGCAATAGCAAAATCTCTTTGAAGAAACCTGCAATTAAAACACCATGATAGATTTGCCTTAGGTTCACCATAAGTTGGAAATGACTTGAAAGCACACAACAACAACAATGGGAAAGGAGGCAACAGAACTGCAGTCATGAAATGGTTGTCCAGATGATGTTGCATCACAACTCTCATCATCCCTTGGGCTGTGCTGACAGTGCTGATGGGAATTGCAGCCCAAAAACATCTAGAGCAGGGGTAGACAACCTTTTTTGGTCCTGGATCAGTCCCCCAAAGTCCTCGTCTCTGCTGGGCCGAGGGGGGGGGGGAATGGCAGCACGTGCGCTTCTGCGCGCGCACCCTCCACACACGCTGCCACCACTGCCGTGCACGCGGCCACCTCCGTGCGCACCACGGCCACCATTTTGAAAATAAAAATGGCAGCCACAACGCGCTTGCGCATGCGCAGTATTCCTCCGCATGTGCAAATGCGTTGTGGCCGCCATTTTGATTTTCAAAATGGCGCTGTGGCATGCGCGGCCACATGGAGGAGAAAATGCGCGGCGGCGGCGGCAGGAATCAGCCTGGGCCGGTAAGTCCGGGGACCTGGGCCCGAACCGGCCCGCGGGCCGTAGGTTGCTGACCCCTGATCTAGAGGGTCACAGTTTGCTCACATAAGCAATAGAGGATGTTAGGGGGTTGCCATGTCTTTTTGATAACACAACAAACAATCCACAAAAGTCTTAGTTTTAAAAAGAGTAAAAAAAATCAGCTTCCAGTGAGAGAGAAATGAAACAAGGTTGGAAGTTTTTAAGCAGAGGTTGAAGGACCATCTGTCAAGGATGACAGTACCAGCAGGCACTGGACTAGATGACCTTGTGGATTCCTTCCAACTCTATAATTCTATGATTTTGTGAGGCAGCTTGCTAGATTATGAGATAAAAGCAGGTACAGAGATACAGGTGTGACAGAGGGTTAGGGTTAGGGAATCATGGGAACTGTAGTTTATTGTGGCACTAGAGCTCTCTGACAGAAGGCTCAATGTCTCAGAAAAAAAAACAATTCCCATGATTCCCTAGCTCTAACCCTAACCCTAAAAGTGGACTGAATTTGCACTATTTCTGACAGTCTGCAACCCCCCAAACCTAATGGAAGGAAAAAAGGCTAATAGTGCCACTTATTTAAAAATGTCCTCAATTTGCAGAGGATGTTCATATGGCATCCAGTATGTAGACTGGGAGCTTGTTTTTAGATTAACCACTTTATTTTAAATGCAGGAGGACAAGTGAGCACAGGGATGTATGGAACTATGAACAAAATATTCAGTTAGCTGTTCCAAGAGTGATAAATAACTCTCTTTCTAAAAAGGTCAACCACCAAACTCTTCTTTTATCCATCTACTCATATTTGTTGTTTGCACTGTTTGACCACTTGAACAGAGTATTGCAACAAGGAAAGGAGGGAGGAGAGGATAAAAACCCTACAATGGAGACACTAAAGAAAAGTATGTATTTTGGGCAAGGTTGCTGGCAGGGTGGGGTGGGTATATATGCTTCTGTAAGACTAGAAAATGGATAGCCTGAAGTAGTGGCTGTGCCTCATGACTCACAGTACAACATCCTGGCACTGCAGCAGATTTTATGGTGCCTCTTTGAGATGGTATGTTGCAATTGCACATAGTGCTTCTTGAATTGGTCCAGAGTATCCGCCTCATTAAATCTAAAGGAGAATTTAAGTGCATGGAGGCTGTCACTCAGGTAAAATAATAAAATCACAAAATCTTAAATGCTGTCTTTGATTTCATTCATGCTGGCGATTCTCAGATGGACACAGAGGTCTTTTTCTCAGTAGGGATGTAACTTTATCACACGGGAGGCAATCCCATGAATAAAGCTCATTTAATCCCAAAAATATTCCACAAGAGCAGGATGATTTTCACATGATGTCCCCAACGTAGCCATTATCCCGAAATTAACCTGTGAATAAAGCGGCAAAATCCCACTGCTTTTCATGGAAAAATCCCAAAAATAAAAAGTGGCAGGATTTTGCTGCTTTATTCATAGGATAATGGTGACATCATGGACGTCGTCTGAAAATCATCCTGCTCTTGCAGGATATTTTTGGAATTAAATGTGCTTTATTCATGGGATTGCTTCCCATGTGATAAAGTCCTGAGAGTGAGCAGAGAGCAAGGGAGAAAAAACACATCAAAAGTAGAGGTTTAACTCTCACTTTTGTTGTTGTATGCCTTCAAGTTGTGTCCAGTGTATGGTGCCTATAAGGCAAATCAATCATGAGGTTTTCTTGACAAAATTTGTTCAGGAAGGAGGGTTGCCTTTGCCTTTCACTGAGTCTGAAAGTGTGTGACTTGCCCCCAAAATCATCCAGCAATTTTCCATAGCTGTATACGGATTCGAACCCTGGTTTCTCATAGTGATAGTCCAATAATCAAACCACTACATTGCACTAGCTCTCAGCCCTCCTCTAGCTGCACATTACGGTTCCCACCAACTCTGTCAGCTTCTCTTAAAAATTCAGGAATTTGTTTTGCTCAAGAACACTGAGAGGCTGAGTAACATGAAGATTGTTTTCACCTGTTTATACTGGTACCAATGTGAAAGAACTCCAGGTTTAATAATACTAATAATACTACTAATAATAATAATAATAATAATAATAATAATAATAATAATAATAATAATAATTATTTGTATACCGCCCTGTGGCGAACCAATCCGGGTGGTTGACAACAGTAAAATATAACAAGAGTAAAATATAATGAAATAAAGAATGTTTTATTGTGAAATCAAACACACATGAAAGTGATTCAGACAGACACACCACACAGAGCTGACCAAAATAGAGGTATGGAAAATGGATAGTGGAGATTGAGGGTTGCAGGAGGGGTGATGTTTGCTTGTCTTAAAGAGTAGACCACAGAAAATGGGATGTGATCCAGTCAGAGTCTGAGGGAGACATCGTGAGGAAGGAAAACTCTCTGTGGACACACAGGACTAGATTTGGGACAGGTATTTATACCTGCTATCTAGCCTCTGGAGGTGCTTGGTGATATCTTGCAATGTAGCAAAGACCTGGTGGTTTTCCCAGGAACTGATAATGGGATTCCTGACTGGTTGATGACTGTAACTTTAGGATTAGAAAACCAGCAATTAGATTGAGACAACCCCAGGATAGCTGGGCAGGAGATACTGACTTAGGGGGGAAGCAGACGGGCGGCCCTGGGTCCGCCCCGGGAAGCTGCACTGCGGGGCCGAGATATCCCCACACCTTGGCCCTGTGACGCAGCTTCGCCGCCCCTGGAAGGAGCGCTAAAATAACGCTCTTTCCACAAGTCGCTGAAGGTGCGCCGCAAAAGGCTGGCAGCACACCTTCGGCGACTCTTCCGCCGCAGCATTTGCAGACGCTGCAGCGGGAAGGCATCGTTGGAGTGCCGGCCGTGCGGAGGGGCTGGCGCTCCAACGATGCCTTCGGGAAGGGGTTGGGGCGCCCACCATGTGGCTGCCCCTCCCCTTCCTTGCCCCCAAAATGACCCTTTGCACCGTCTGCTTCCCCCCTTACTCGCCTTGGCCTATGAAACCTTTTTTTGTCGGCAGTACAAGAGAGTATACAGAAAGCCTGGGGAGGACAGAATGATCAGCAAACCCATTCAGTTTTTATTGCAGCATTACCTGGTCTACACCTTGGGTCCATGGGAAACCTCCCTATATTCCAAAGGTCATAATGACCTCTCAAACATGCTTGGCTCCAGATATGAGAATATGAAAATATGGGGATCCCAGATATAAGGAGGGGTATGCAGGGTATGCTAACATCTCTATGCTAGAAATGGGGGGGGGGGGGCTGAAGGAACATTTCATTTGGGGAGTTTTATCTGAGGGACTGCAATCCCTCATCCTTCTGCCTCATAACTACATTCCTTCCAATAACAAAGGTGTAACTAAGGTATTTTAAATTTAATTGATCAAGGGGTAGTTTTTCCTTTCCCAGGCTTATTGTTGATGTTGTGTGCCCCAAGTCATTTTTCACTTATGGCGACTCTAAGGTGAATCAAAGGGTTTTCTTGACACGTTTCTCCAAATACAGACTGAAGTCAATGAAAGCTCCTGCTGCCAATTTCTTTCTTTCAGTGAGTCTCAAAGGTGCTACAAGATCTCTCTACATACTGATTCTACAGATTAACATGGCTATATCTTTGAATTCTTCAGAGAGGGTTTGCCATCACCATCCTCTGAGGCTGAGAGTGTGTGACTTGCCCAGGTTCCCCCAGAGTACCTGAAGTCACTGCTCTATCTATCTCTCTTTGTTTTGTTTTAGTGAGTTGAGTTATGATTATGATGTTTTAATTATAATGTTTTAATGGATAATTGGTTTAATACATTTTAAGAATGGGTGGGTTTTGG
>CM034703.1:277659778-277673511 GCA_020142125.1 Phrynosoma platyrhinos
ATGGAGGACATTTTTGGATGCTGTCTTGTGCACTTATGAGTGTTGAGGTGATAAGAAATCCGATGGGAGAAAAGTGTTTTGAACAAGCAAAAATGTTTGTACATTCAAGAAATATTTAGTCAATTATGAGAAACACAAAAATAAAGAGTTACATTTTAAAAACATTACAGCTGTAACTAATTAAATAACTATTTAAGCTGTAGAACTTGATGGATAATTATTTTTTTAAAAAAATAATTGTAAATCCAAGTGCTGATCCTGTTTATTTAATGTAGCACCTGGGAAACACTGAATAGTGCTATTATACCAATTTTTTAAAGTTATTTTTTTAACTAACAGTTGCCATTGGACAGTTGCCATTCCTGCAAATATTCCTGGTTTCTGTTTCCCCCCACTCTTTACTGTCTGTACAGTCCTTGAATATATGTTTCCCATCAAGTTGTTATGCATCTGCCTGTCAGTATAATCTCAATATCTGATTTAAATAGGAGTCTCTCTTACCTCCAAGCAAACCCATTCTACATCAGGAGGCCAATTGAGAGTCTTTACACCCTTGAAGAATTGCATGGTTTCATTACCATTAGTGAAGCTTTGCCAAAAAGTATTGCTTAGATCAGGTGGGAAACCTTTTGAAGCCTTGAGCCAAATTCTAATTTGGGAATGCTTGCACATTCTAAAACTAGTCAGGACTAAAGGCATGGGGTAAAACAAAAAGTGGCTCTCACCAATTTGGACATTTCCTCTACCAAAGACTGAAAAGCCCTATTCAATTCCATGACTCTTTACTTAGAAGCAACCCTAAGCGCAACAGCTTTCAGGCATGCAAAGCAAAGCTCAGTTCTGTGCACTGAAACCAGGGTGATCAGATGTCTTCCTTTTTCTAGACATATCCTGCATTTCAACCATCAGCCCAGAAAAATTCTGAAATATCTTCAATTTTGAACATGCTCAAAAGCCCATTGAATAATACCATGTTTGTCACCCCCCCCCAAGAAATGCATCTACTTGGCCACCTGTCTTTGCTACAAATGGGGGAAGAAGACAGATCCTTCTAAAGTTCCTTTTTCCTCAGAGCAGCAGCAGACAAGACTTGCACCCAGAGCTCAGGGAGCATTTGCATCTCAGAGGGGGAAAAGACAGCAAAGGTGTTAGGCAATGGGTTGTTTGAGGAAGCAATGAAAATTTGAAAGAGTTTTTTTCCTTTAATTTCAGCACAATGGTCAAATGAAAGGAATAATTTAAATGTAGCTTCAGTCAAGGGTTTGTTGCTAGTAAACTACAATATTAAGCTTTTGTTTTGCTCAGATTTCCATAAGTATATTGGAAGCCAAGGGCATTTTTGCAAAGATAAGTTCATCGAAAAATACAAGTGAGGGCATAATAAAATACAGCATATGTAATATAGCTGTTTACAAGTGATATGAAATTAATTTATATTTATGAGTGTTTTTAGCTTTTATTTTGGAATGTCCTCTATTTTTCCTGAATGTCTTACATTTTGCGGTTCCTTGGCCTCCTTTATGGTTAGGACGTCTGCTCACTGTGATCTAAGCACCAGTGCAACAGCTTCCAGGTATGCAAAGCGTAGCTCAGTTCAGTACAAAAGCTTTAGGACTAGAAAGAAAGGATATAAATCTGGGAACGACCCAAAGGAGGTGTGGAGGCACAGAACAGACTCCACATATATTTTACAGGGGAAAAAAAAAGAGAGGTGAGAAAGATATAAAAATGATAAATTATCATTGTCCCGGACCTTTTCTCTGGGCTGAGATTGAAATGATTAAAAAAGTAAATAAATTCAGTGCTGGTATGACTGTTATCTGTACAAAGTAGAGGATGTTAGTTTTTAGGAGAATTGGAGTGTTGGCAGAGGTTGCAGCAGGTTTTTTGCTTTTGCAATGATTCTCTGGCTTCTGAGTAGCAGCAGGTGGCAGTGTTGCCTCTGTTTAAAGTTTTGCTTCTTTACTCAGGCCTCTGGCATTTTCACAACTTCATTTGTTTCTCTCACTCTTTCTTAAACACCTCTATTGATTTTTAAATCTTGGACTCAGCCTTTCAACTCTGACACAAGAAGACTTTAATAAAACCTAAGTGGAATAAGTGAACAATTTGCTGGGTCCTCATGAAATTGTACAGTTTTCTTGCTTAAAACGGAAAACCGAGATGATGATTGTTGTTACCTACCTTTGAGTCAGTTTTGACCCATGGCGACCCTATAAATGAGAGACTTCCAAGTCACCCTATCCTCAACCACTCTGCCCATTCATGGCCATGGCTTCCCTGGTTGAGCCTATCCATCTAGAAAGCAGTCTTCCTCTTTTCCTATTGCCCTCCACCACTTTATACTTTTCTAGTGATTCATTTCTTTTCATTGCATGCCCAAAATATGATAACTTCAGTATTAGTCATCTTTGCTTCCAGGGAGAGATTGGGCCTGATCAGTTCTAGGACCCATCCATTGGGCTTTTTAGTGGCCCACAGTATTCTCAGCACTTTTCTCCAGCACCACATCTCCAATGAGTTGATTTTTTTCCTATCAGCTTTCTTCATTGTCTAGCTCTCACAACCATACATAGAAATTGGTAAAATGATGGCATGGACAATCGTAACTTTAGTATTTAATTATATATCTTTACACTTCAGGATTTTATCTACTTCCTTCATAGCTGCCCTTCCAAGTCCTAGTCTTTTTCTGATTTCTTGATTGCAGTCTCTGCTCTGATTGATAATTGAGCCCAAGTATGGAAAATCTTGAACTATTTCAGTCTTTTTATTGTCTACTTTAAACTTATATAGATTGTGATCATAATTTTTGTCTTTTTGATGTTGAGCTGTAAATATGCCTTTGTGCTTTCTGCCTTTACTGTTACCCTGACCCAAGTTATGGCTTCGGCTGGCTTGGTTTCAGGGCATATTTCCTTTGATCAATTGTCTCCCCCCCCCCTTTTTTTTTTTTTTTTTGCATCCTTCAGGAAAAATTGGGGGGGGAATAATAATAATATTCCAAGGTCAAATCAAGATTGTCACAGAATGAGAGAAGCCTCCCTCCCTTGACAAGGGACGTTATCACACGGGGTCTAAAGCAGCCCCATCCCTGCACCATCGCTGCATCATTCCGGATCCTTTGCCCCTGTGATCAGATGACGTTACAGCAAACCCTGCCCATTCCTGCACCATCGCTGCATCATTCCAGTTCTTTGTAATTCCTCTTTCAAAGAGGAATTATGGCTGCCACGACCAGAATCAATCCAGAACCATTCCGGTATGATGCTGCTTTCTTGTCTGATGACACGGGCCATTCCGGTATGGTTCTGGATTGATTCCATGCCACTTTTCTTGCCGCTTTGAGACCCCTGGTGTGATAACATCCAAGGTTAGGGCAGCTGAAATTCTACCCCTGAAAAGATCAAACCAAATTGGACCAAGGAGTCATTCAGATGTTGTTTGTGTGAGTATGTGAATAATCTCACTCACACATTCCAGGTTTGTATCTAAGTGCACCTCTGTGAGTTCTGTTGCTCACATGTGCCTGCACTTGAATAACGATGGAGTTGATGATGTGGATGTATTTGAAACATGTTCAAGGCATGCAGTTTTATCCTAGTTTATCCTGGGTCTGTTGCATTGGTTATTCAATACAGCCAAGGAGGCAAATATTTTTTTAAAACTCAGGAAAAAAAACCCTGAAATTGATTATCCTGGGTTAAGTGGGTTTTTTGGCCGCCACCACTCCCCAATGTCATTGGATGCATTTGAGATGCATGTGGACAACAAAGATTCAACCCAGATTCTACTTGGATTATTTTCACTGTCTGACTAACCCCCAAGACTTTTGTGTGGTGGAGCCTTCTCAGGAATGTGCAATCTTATTACATAATTTTTAATATAATAATTTCTCTCTCTTGTTCACCTCATCAGCAAATCTTACTAATCCCCATTACTTGAATGTTTTTAAAAGCCCAGTATGAAGACTATTCTGAACCATTCAATGCACTTGACTATAGCAAGAGTAAGGCTTTAGGTTTGTAAGGCTTTAGGTTTAGGTTTAGGTTCACACAGACAAGGATGCAAATGTTTTAGAAAAACTCTGGAAAAAACCTGAAATCGATTATCCTTGGTTTTAGTAGATATCCATCTTCATTCATATTCTCTGGAAGTTTTATGACAGAGCATAACCCAGATTAGTAGAATATCCACTGAGACATAAAGTCAGGAGAGAATCCGTTACATGCTGCATGAGTTATGTTGATAATAGTTGGTCTTTTAGTCACTTTGAAGCTGATATCTGTCAAAGTTAAAGCATCTTGTTTCTTTAAATGCTTAGCCTTGGAAGTATGATAAATCAGCTGTGAACAAGGCTAAATCATGATCCCATTTTCATTTGTAAGAAAAAGATACAAGAATGTTTTTAAGTTCTAAGAGAGACAGATAGCACTTCACAGTTACATCTCTCCAGGAGCTTCCAGATGGACAGCTCCTAACACTCCTAATCAAAATTGTGCCATTGTTCCGAGTGTCCCTCTTTAACATATTTTTGTGGAAGAAGAGAAAAAGAGAGATGGACAAGGCAGAGTGATTGCATAATAAAAGTCTCATCAACTGCAACTTGTCTGGTGCCATTTTTAAAATCAGCATAATAATCTGGGCAGAGGTTAATTTGTGTAGTCCTCTGGGCTACTCATCAAGAGAAGAACTGGGCCACCATAGCTCACGTCATTCCTTTCCAGGACAGTTCCACATATTACAAGCTTCCTATTGCTAATATACTTTTGTGTACTACCTGCAGAAGGGGCATAGCTCAGTAGCAAAACACATGCTTGACATGCCAGAGGTCTCAGGTTCAAGACCAGGTTAGACCACAGCTCCCTCCCTGTAGCCTTAAGGAGGGCTGTCAGGCAGTGCAGATCTGCATGCCACATGTGGCATACCACTTTGTTCTGAGTCCGCTGCCAGCTCCTGCCCATGCTGCTGAATTTGCTGCTATGATGATGGTTAAAAAAAAATTGTAATGTTTCTTTAAAACAAGGTGCATCGAGTGTGCAGTTCTGGATGTTCCCCAAAAGATGGGGGAGGGTGTTGATAATTCATCTTTAGTCTCAGGCAGCAGAATACCTTGGAATGCATAAAGGTCATTTAATCCTCTCTGTTGTTTTCACAATGCAAATTCCTCCCTTCCCAACCCCCCCCCCCCTTTCTGTATACAACTGTAAATGTAAACTAAGGAAGTGTATTAAGTGTATCTGTTGTTGATCTGGCAGTAGTTTTATTGGAGGGATTATTTATACTGGGTAAATATCTGAAAGAGGAAAATTAAGATTTGGTCATAGTTAGTGGTACCTGTAACTGCTTAAAAGAAAAAGGAAGATCTAGTTTTACATCTCCTACATTTTGGTCCTAGGGGTAAGGTGCCACAGTTTTTTAAAACATGGCTCTTATCTTGAGCCAGAGTCTCATTCCCATTCCAAAAGACTACAGAGAATCACTTGAGAATTGGTGTGGCAGTCCCTCCTTTGCCAACCAATTACCTAAGAAAATAAACAAAATTCTGGAGCCAAGAAAAAAAAAAATCCCTCCCATAAATATTTCCCTTGAGCTTGTATCTAAGCACGTACACACTCCATGGCTCTAGACACAGGGGGTTTGCAGACTGCCAGAAATAGTGCAAATTGAGTCCACTTTTAGGGTTAGGGTTAGTGCTAGAGAATCATGGGAATTGTTTTTTTTCTGAGACATTGAGCCTTCCCATGATTCCCTAACCCTAACCCTAACCCTAAAAGTGGACTCAATTTGCACTATTTCTGGCAGTCTGCAACCCCCCACAGTCCCTGAAAATCAGGGAAGATTTGTTGGAAGTGTGGATGGAGGCACTGTGGGCTCAGAGGCAAATGGAATTACATCTAGTAAGAGGAGTACTATGGTAGAAAAATTATATCTGGTTGAACATTCATTTTTGAAGCAGCTCTTTGGTCTCTGAATCATTCATTTGGATTTTAATCAGCCTAGCACCCCCCAAAGCTCATGTTGAACACTAATTTCAGAAACACAAAAGAACATAAGAGATGCCTATCTACTAGCATTTGTTTTTCACAGTTTTAGGCAAATAGTTGCCTAAAATTGCTTGCTCCATCTTCTAGATGCCATCGCTTCAGATAAAGACAGTTATCATATAACCTCTCAATTTTCTCCAAGCTAAACATACCAAACTCCCTAAGTCATTGCTCATAAGGTTTAGCTTCCAGACCTTCATTTATTTTGCTTGCTCTTCTCTGGGCACTTTCCAGCTTGTCAATATCCTTCTTGAACTGTGGTGCCCATAACTGGACCCAGTATTCCAAGTGAAATCTGCTCAAAGCAAAACAGAGTGCTACTAATACTTCCCTTGATCTGGACACCACACTTCTGTTGGTGCAGCCTAGAATTGTATTGGCTCTTTTAGCTGTGGCATCTCACTGGGGACTCCTATTTAGCTTGTCTTCTACCTAGACCTCTAGACCAGGGGTAGGCAACCTTTTTGAGACGGGAGCCGGGTTGCTGTCCCTCAGACAATTTGGGGGGGGGGGGCTGAAGCACCATAAATAAATAAACAAATAAATAAATAAATAAATATTTTTTTAAAAAATTAAAAAATATATGCATGCATACTCTCTCAGCCCCAGAAAAGCCATGCCAAAACCCCTGTGGAGATTTTGCCAAGAAAACCCAAAGAACAAGTAATAACAACAATAATCAATATCATCATGGCGGGCGGTTGGGGGGGTGCCAGCGGTGGCAGGACTGGCCTGGGGCCGGTCCAAAGGCCTCGGGGGGCCGCATCCAGCCCCCGGGCCTTAAGTTGCCTACCCCTGCTCTAGATCCTTTTCAGATCACTGCTGTAAATGTTACCTACCGGGGTAGAGCCAGATGCTATGAGAGGGATGCTAAAAAGTGTAATTAAATGTTCACTCGGGGCCTGAAAAAGTTTTGTCCAAAACACTTGGGCTGCTGCAGAATTAATGCAGTTTGACACCACTTTAACTGTCATGGCTCCATCCTATGGAATCCTGGGATTTGTCGCACCAGAGCTCTCTGACAGAGAAAGACTACTATCTCACAAACTACAAATCCTAGAACTCTATAGCACTGAGCCATGGCAGTTAAAGTGGTTTCAAACTGATTTAATTCAGCAATTTAGATGAAGCCTTGGAGGTTTTTGCGTAAGTAATTTGAGCTTATCAAAGACATTTTGTGACCTAAGAGAAAGGGCAAGATGGCAACCTTATCCAGTCTGTGTCAACAAGCTGACTGAATTGGTTTTTGAACCTTCAACACTGGCAATGGGAAAAGGCTGCTCACTACACTTGGGGGCTTTGGACTAATTTAGGATAGGCAAGAAAAACTGTGTGGTGCAAATAACTTTTGTCTTCTAAGAGACGGGATGGGTTGCAGGGAGGGAAGAATGGCCAAAAGATTTGTGAGAAACAACTGAAGAGTGGTAACTGCTCCTCTTGCAACCAACACTGGTTGCTTATTGCAGTTGCTTCTCTCTGCATAATGCAGACTGGCCTTGCTGGGAAGCTGTTTTTTAGGAGGCATTTATATCTAGCACTTTTTATGCATGGTACCTACTGTCCCCACATTTTCACAAGCAGTTCCAAGGGTGGCACCCAACTGGGTTTGTCTTCTTTTGAAAAAGAGAGATCAATGCAAAACAATGGTGGCTATGTATTTACTAAACTTTGAGTAGAGGGGCATCAGTGGAAATGAACAGCTTAAGCACTCCCCTTATCAGATTTCCAGAGGGAGGAATCTGCAGCCAGACTGGGAAATTTACTTTTTTTGGACAGCAACTCCCAGGACTCTCCAGCCAGAATGGCCAGTCCAAATAGTATGGTAACTTTACCAAGCTTTGCTTGATTCCCAATAGCCACCTTCAACTGAAAAGCTCTCTTACTTTGTTTCTGATTCCCTGACTCATTCAATCTCTGTTCCAAGCATGCTTCTCTTGTTACTTTGCATAAACAGTCTTTCCATCTTCCTTTCCTTCTTTGCCCACACTATGGGACCAGCCAGAAGATAAGTAGGATGTCAATTCCATGTCTGCCCTTGACACATTAAGAAAATACTATTTTACTCTAATAGTAAAAGGAGTTTGATGTATAGTGGTTGCTGGATCAGAATCCTCCCAGGTCCTGAGATTTCAGCCAAAATCTAAGAACAGCTCTATTGAAGCTGCAGAGGTCCCAGTGATGTCATAAGGGAAGGCCCTGGAGATGTCATTAAGAACAATATATTAAAGATTAACCACAGTTGCTCAGCATATCATTCAAATAAAAACAAAACAACACAAAAAACAACATGCAATTTCGGCTACGCTTTTCCACAACTTAAATGCCAATTCTTGGTGCTTCTTGATGGTTTCTGATCTAGTTACCAAGGGAAAGTAAATACAGCAAATATAAGAGTTCTAGATGTGAGCAATTTTCAGTGTCTCTCTGCGGTGCTAGAGATTTGGGGACTAAAGCAAAATTTCATAGGGAGGGGCAGAATTCTTGTTTTCTTACTGTTACTCCCCTGTAGCTACATCCTGAACTATGCCATACACTCACTGGTCCCAAAAAGAAATGAACTGCAACAGTAAGTGCTCACGGGAACCTAGATTTCAAAATGTATCAAGAATATGGTACATTCAGCTCAGGAATAAAAACTTGCATTAACTAGATAAGAGTTACTGGGAATGAGGCTGAATCTACACTGCAGAATTAATGCAGCTTGACACCACTTTAACTGCCATGGCTCAATGCTACAGAATTCTGGGATTTGTAATTTTGTTAGCCTTCTCTATCAGAGAGCTCTGATTCCACAACAAACTACAAATCCCAGAATTCTATAGGATGGCACCATGACAGTTAAAGCAGTGTCAGACTACATTAATTCTGCAGCAGCCTAAATGTTGTTTGGATCTCAAAAATGAAAGCTAAAAATATAGCAATGAAAGCTGTCTGTCTGGATGAGCCCAAAGTCCAACTGGAAAGAGGGGCATTACTAAGGGGGTGCGGACCACACCGGGTGACACCTCAGAGGAAGGGGTGACACTTGATTGAGCAGTCTGCCACTGTGGACAATGGGGGTGTGTGGTGGTTCTGCCACCCGGCAGCCCCTTTTGGGTCTGACGGGGCTGTTGGCCGGGTAGGAAAGGGAGGTGCTGCCACTGGCAACAGCAGTGGCACCACAAATTCCTCCCTTTCCTGCCATCATTGCCTTCCTTTCCCATCTGGCTGGCTGACAGGTGGCAACACCAGATCACTGCAGCTGCTGGCACCCTCCTGCTGCCTTGGTTGTTTTGACCAAGAGAATCATGGCTGTGGAGAAGCCCAAAAGACCGAGTGCCAGCGATGTAGAGAGGCAGATCACAGAACCCTATGCTCCTCTGTGGCTCAGGCCATTCCTGCAAACACTTCTCCATTCCTAACTCCAGGGTCAAAAGTGAATCAAGTATGGAAAAAAAAAATGACAGAGGGGAAGTAAAGTAATGGGAGGGAGCAGTTCTGTGCCTTCCCTTGCAGTGACCCTTTAGTATTTTTAATTTTTTTATTAAGTTATGAATGTTTAATTATCCATAACAATACATAATGAAACAAAGCAAAACAATCTCTTTTCCCACTTTATATGTGAATGGGATGCTTCTAGTCTGGCTCGCACATACTCATCACTTGACTCATGCTATACAATTGACCCCCTAAAATTGGCCACTATAGTGGTGCAAATTCATGGTTTAAGTGGAGAATATAATGATACCGGGGTGGGGGTGGGGTGGGGTTTAAAACATTTTCCACTGGAATTCAATCTGTCATTTGGCAGGCTGAGATAAGACTGCTTAAGTGGGAGATGCAGATTTAATGCACTGCTCCTAAAATAACAGATGGTACCTATGTGCTCTTCACTGGCCTGGAATCAGTGGAAAATGAAACCACTGATTACCATCTCCAAATCCCTGAAGAACAACCTCTTTTAATCTCACAATAGAAATCAATCAGGAGGCTTGTTGACAAAGAGAAGCAGACCACTGCCTATGGTCTAGCTTGCACAATTGCTGGAAATGCTTATTTCCAAAAATCTATTCCCTAACACTGAAGGCGAATTAAAAAGTTAAAAAAAACAAAAAACCTAACACTGACACATTGATAAAGATGCTCAGTGAGACTTATTTAAAACCAGAACCTGGAAATCACAATGTTATCTGTAATATGTTACTTGAATGCATAATCAAACAAAAATCCATCAGTGATACCTTTATTGGCCAACCAAAATGCACAGTATACTTGTTGCAAGTTTTTGAAATTCCATGGCCTTCTTCATCAGGCAAGATGTTACAAACCAAACAGAAGAAAAACAATTGGAGATGTTAGTCAGATGCCTACATGTTGTTTCAGTTTTTAGTTAAGATGGTATATGGTCGGATATCAAGATATCCTCCCCATCATATACCATCTTAACAAAAGACTGAAACAATATGTAGGCATCTGACTAACACCTGACTAACACCTCCAATTGTTTTTCTCCTGTCTGGTTTGTAACATCTTGCATGATGAAGAAGCATATGGAGCATCGAAAGCTTACAACAGGTATATTGTGCATTTTGGTTGTCCAATAAAGGTATCACTGATGGATTTTTGTTTGAATTTGCTAAATGGCCAACACAGCTACTCCTGAATGTTTCTTGAAAGCATTATGTTTTTCCCCTTTTCTAATAAATCAACATAGTAAAACCATTGCTTTTCCTGGCTGGAATTCTATTGGGACTTTACGCTAACATAACTAGTTTTTTTTTTTAACAATGTTGTGTAAGAAGGTAGCCATTATCTCCTTAGACAGAAGTTTGCTCAGTAGTGCAATGGCTGCCAGATGTTGTCTGGCACAGCTTCACAACTGAATCTCACTCAAACAGCCACTGACTGGTTGTGTGGGTGCATCAGGAATGTTCCTTCATTCTGCAGGCAATCCCTGTCCCTCCTTCCTGGAACCCCAGACCAGGAAGTAAGGACATTGGACATTTTTTTTTTACTTTCCCAGCTTTATAAAGAATCTCAACATCTCTCTAAAGATTAGAATCGGAGAATCATAGAGTTGGAAGAGCCTACAAGAGCCATCTAGTCCAACCTCTCATTACTTTTCCTTATTACTTTTTGGAGGTTAAAAATATTTGAGGGGCACTTTGAATGGATTTTCTAAATTTTAGGCCACTTGCTTACTTTTTAGATGGATTTTCCCCTTCCCCCCCAAAGGAACCAAACATTAATAACAAGTAAAAGATGGATTACTTTTTAAAAGTAACTTTCTGAGCTCTGGATTAAAACTGGAGATCTGTAAGACTCTGTATTGTAAACACCTGTGTCCTCTGCACAGCGACAAGGTCTTAACCATTTCTGCAAAGCAGCGCTAGTGCTCAGAAGAATTAAATGAAATCCAAGTTTTAGCCAAATCATGCTTTCTTGAAATAGTAGCCAAGGGCCCCCCTGTCCTGTATACTGAGAAGTGAGTGGCAGTATCTTCCCCCAAGAATGAATCGGCTGTTGTATTGTGGGTGCCGGGAACTCCTGGCTAGTGCTTGGTGTCCTCCATGCTGTTGCTTAGCGTTTCCTGTTGTTCTGGATTTGGCCTGTGGTGACTTAACTCTCCCCTTCTCTTGTGCTTCTCCCTCTCTCTCTCTCCCTCCTTTTCTCTTAGCATTCAATTTGTGTTTTGGGCAGAAACTTTGTTTAAATTTTTCACCAGACCTTCACATGATCATATAAAAGTTGAAAAGAGGACAATTCTCAGAAATATGGTTTCCCTCTAGCTGACAGCTGATGATCCTCAATTGTTTGTTGTTGTGTGCCTTCAAGTCATTTCCAACTTATAGCAATTCTAAGGCAAACTTCTTATGGGGTTTTCTTGGCAAGTTTTGTTCAAAGGAGGTTTACCATTGTCTTCCCCTGAGGCTGAGAGCATTGATTTGCCCAAGGTCACCCAGTAGGTTTTATGGCTGAGCTAGGAATCCAACCCTAGTCTCCAGAGTCATAGTTCAACATTCAGACCTCTGCTCTAGGTGTTCCTTATTTTCAAATGGTCACTTTCCCCCTTTCATGAACTTACAGTTCACCAGAAGACAGTGTAAATTTTTACACTATAAACTGAGCTCACCAAGCCTGTTGTGTTTATGATCCAATATAAGTCCCTTCAGGTGAAATGCATTCATCTGCTTTATTCTTCTAATTGCTTTTGGAGGGTTTTTTTTGGCTTTGGTCCTTTAGTTCCATTACAACATCTTTATTTTTCTTTGTGAGTGGGGCACATAGAAACCACACGGTGAAGAAATTGCTGCTAGAGTAAATTTTTTTGTCTTTGTCTAGATCTGAAGTGGGAAATGGTGGTACATAAAGTGGTACTGCCCAGACACAGGCTGGCAGGGTCCCACCTGAAAGGGAACAGATCTCCTGAGTGTTGACATTGTCTTATATATCAATCAATAGTTTTATTGTGGTCAATGACAATATTAAATGACCATATTAAATTACTGATTGATTATTCATTGCCTAATATAGGCCCTCACATCAGTGTGTTGTGAATTTATGGCCACTTTCACACTATGCAGTTACGGAATGACAATTCCACTTTAACAGCCATGGCTATATCCTGTGGAATCCTGGGGCTTCTGGCACTAGAGTTCTCTGGCTGAGAATTGTAGATGCCCTTCCTTCAACTGCAGATCCCAGCATTCCATAGGATGCAATCATGGCAGTTCAAGTAGATTCAAAGTGCTATAACTCTGTAATGTGAAAGGGACCTACATGTTCCCTCCTCCCAACTTGTCTGTAAAATTGTTCTCATCCAGAGCAAGGTAATAGCCTTCCAAGAATGAAACACGATTTACCTAGCCTTAATCTGAAGCAAGCCACAAGTGGGCAAGTGAACTGGCCTAGAGATGTGATATCCTTCAAGCCGTGTAGATAATGCTAAGTTTTCTTTGGGGATCTGCACTCATGTTCCTTGTCTCCCAAAGGATACCTCAGCCTCAAGCAGGCTGGGCTGGAGGAGGAGTCCTAATTTATTCTGGAAATGTATTATTGTTGTTAACTGCTCTCGAGTTGACCCCAACTCATGGGGACCCTGTGGAAGAGACACCTCCAAGACCTCCTGTCCTCCACTGCTCTGCTTAGGTCTTGTAGATTCAGGCCCATGACCTCCCTAATTGAGTCTGTCTATCTGGCATATGGTCTTCCTCTTTTCCTACTTCCCTCCATCTTTCCTAGAATTATCAGCCCTGGTGGTGCAGTGGTTAAATGCCTGTACTGCAGCCACTCACTCATAGACCACAAGGTTGCAAGTTCAATACCAGCCAGGGCTGAGGCTTGACTCAGGCCTGCATCCTTCCGAGGTCGCTAAAATGAGTACCCAACTGTTGGGGGGCAATGAGCGTACAGTTGTAAACTGCTTAGACATCCCATGCGCGATATGAAGCGGTATATAAATGAAGCTGCTTTGCATTATTGGCTTTTTTAATAAGCCATGTTTTATCATGATGAGGATATAGCATGACAGCCTCAGTTTAATTGGTTTCCAGAGAGATTTCAGGCTTGATCTGTTAGGGGGGTTGCAGACTGCCAGAAATAGTGCAAATTGAGTCCAATTTAAGGGTTAGTGTTAGTGCTAGGGAATAATGGGAATTGTTTTTTATCTGAGACATTGAGCCTTTTCTGTCAGAGAGCTCTGGTGCC
>CM034703.1:277741078-277753292 GCA_020142125.1 Phrynosoma platyrhinos
ATATATATATATGAATTTTGTACAGAAAAAGTCTCAAACTGCAAATATTCTCATCAGTCCAGGTTTCTCTTTGCCAAGGTTCCCCAACATTCAAGGGACACATATATGAACCATTTCTGAGTATTTTAGAACATTCTTCTCTTTCCAAATAGAATCCTTCTGTCAGGTGTTAGCGGAAGCAACAGTAAATGTAAAATATCCTTACTAGGCTTTGTCATACTGCGTAATAGTAGAGTTGTCAATTCTCACACGATTTTATTTTTGTATGAAAGTGGCAGAGCTTGAAAAAGTGGATTCCAATGGCCAGAGAAGCTTCTTGCAGCAATTTACACATAAAGGCTGCCCCATACACATGGACTATATATATAAACAAGGCAAAATAAAATTATAAAAATCACAACAAGACAACCTGACATATGATCACAAGCATCTGGAGATTAAGAGGAAGAAAAAACAAGAACCCCAGTCAACAATTGCTACCATACACCACACTTAAAATTCATTCCATGTCAGTTAGAGGTTTTATATTGGATTTAGATTAAATATATATAATACCTGCAAGAACATGGTATACTGTATTTTAGACTAGGGGCCCTTTCACACTTTATGGGCTCCTGTGGTTTCTGGTCTTATCTGGTGAGGCCCTGCCTAGAGGAGTTCCTTGACTGAGATTTGGAAATGCCCACCCCTAAACATCCAATCCCAGAATTCCATAGGATGCTGCCATGGCTCTGGAATCATAGCATGATAATTGTGTAGTGTTTAAGGACCCTTGATTTGCTGCATGCTGTGTGCATTAAATGTTCCTTCTTGCCAGACCAGACATAGAGACTAGACAGTTTTAATTTTGTTCTGTTTTGGGTTTTTTTTTTTTACAGTCCAAAAATACAAAACAGACTTTAGGGACTGGCCAGTAACAGGGACAAAGGGAATTTGCATGGGCAAAAAGTAGGCTGACCATTTTAAATGGGATAATATCATTTTTTTCTTCTTTCCTGACTATCCCATCATTTTAATAGTTTTGTCTTGTTTTCAATAAAAATGCTCTATTATGTTGCAAAAATGGTTTGAAGATCCCTGTTTGAAATTGTGGTTGTCAAAAAACAAACAAACCACAATTGTGTCATGGAGTATGACAAAAGTCCGAAATTTGCTGCGTCAGATTACTTCATCAGAGAAATAATAATGGTATGGTCATGATGAGATAGAGTCCACCTCTATATCTACCTAATTGTTTTGTATGAATTCTGTCACTGAAGAATAATTGAGTGTTTGATTAGAACTCTTGGAAACCAGCCTCTGATCAGCCGTGGAAACTCACTGGGTGACCTTGGACAAATCACACTCTCTCAGCCTCAGAGGAATGCAATGGCAAACCCCTTTCTGCAAATCTTGCCAAGAAAACCCTATGTTAGGTTCATCTTAGGACCACCATAAATTGGAAACAGCTTGAAGGTATATAATAACAATGTTTAACTTGGAAAAGAAAAGACTGAGAGGTGGTATGATAACCATCTTTAAATATCTCAAGGGATGTCATGTAGAAGATAGTACAAGCTTGTTTTCTACTCCTTCAGAGACCAGAACACAAGCCAATGGACTCAAATTACAAGAAAAAAGATTTCACCTAAACATTAGGAAGAACTTCCTGACAGTAAGAACTGTTTAATGATAGAACAGACTTTCTTGAAGAGTTGGATTCTCCTTCTTCAGAGGTCTTTAACTGAGACTGGATGACCATCTCTCAGAAGTGCTTTAATTGTGGGAATCCTCTTAAGAAGGGAATTTGAAGGTGCAGCTGGCCAGGGTGCAGCTAGCCCAGCCTGGGGGTTATCAAACCTGCATCCTTCTCAGTTGATAGATGCTTGTTCCTGAGTAGATCCCACAGTTTTCATTCTGTGGCTCTCACCCTGCCAGATGGGTGGTGGCAGCACTGGTGTCTATTGGATAGGATGTGGGTAGTCTAATCTATGCCTAAAGCTAGGCTAGCATTATACAGCTATAGGCAATATGGTTTCCAACCATACCTTGTATATGGACATTATCACATGGGGAGTTGCGGGGAGAAAGTGGAAATAAACCGGACGAGCGGAAGACTTTAATTTACGGGATTTGTCCCGTTCCGCCTCGTCTGATAACTAAATTTGAATTTAAAAGGGGGTTAATTTGAACAAAAACCTGATCTTTTCAAATCCTCAAAAATCCTGAAAATGAAAAGATCAGGTTTGCATTCAAATTAACCCCCTTTTAAATTCGAATTTAGTTATCAGACGAGGCGGAACGGGACAAATCCCGTAAATTAAAGACTTCTGCTCATGCTCATTTATTTCCACTTTCTCCCTGCAACTCCCCATGTGATAACATCCTATGTGTGTCTTGTCTTCCTCTGCCCATGCCACCCCATTGCCCTGGACCTGTGACCTCCTTTCTGAAATATAAACTGTTTAGACAACCTGCTCCTCCTTAATTGAAATTTCAGTAAGACTGAGCAGATGTTCCAATAAAATACCTAGGTTTATGGATACACATCAGTATTAATCTCCCAAAAGACCATAACTGTGATCTGTGATTTACAGCTCAGATTGATAAAGACAGCATGAGGTATTCACTGCCTTGGCTCAGATAGATTTCAGCAATTTCAATGGCAGCTCTTCTAAAGATTTTGTTCCTTATGTCAATTTTTCCCATTGGAAATTGGGCAAAAATATTTAAACAAATGGCAGCAAAAAATCAGCAGATTTTTGGAACAACAAAGTACATCTAACAGCATACAGTTTGCCCAAAATCTCAAAAGCTATACTATTATACATCTTGACTACAACTGTAGAGAGTGTTGATTTACAGATTATGGGTTAGTTTACTTACAACAGCTAAAATATGTGTTGCCTAATTTTGACAGAACAAAAATAGTCCAACAATAACAAGTTGAGCAAGATGTGGGAAATAGCATTAATGTTTAAATTTATTTAATATAATATAAATGAGAATTCAATTATCACTAGAATAACCAATTCTGAAAGATGGATTTTATTTGTTAATTAATAAAATGGAAGAGTTAGCCAAAACATCTTTCCTTTCTTTTTTTTCTTTTTGGGGTACAAAATTCTTTATTACAACCTACATACAATAATATTTTTTAAAACTTTTACATAATATTCCACATATATATGACTCTTTGTAACTGCCACCTTGAGTCCATATATTAGGAGAAAAGTGGGATGTAAGATAATAATAATAATAATAATAATAATAATTGTGTAATGTCACATGGGATAGCCCTGGTGATGTTAAAAACAGCAGACTAGTGATATTTTAAAGCATGATATGTAAAACATCAACTGCACTTGTATCAACCACGGAATATGCCATTTAGATAAACAAACAAACAAACATCAGGATTAACAAATAAGGAACATACACATATTTTCAAGGCAGCAGTCTCACCCTGAGACTCCTTCCCCTTATTCTGAGGACTTGAGAAGCAGGCCCAAGTCTTGAGATCTAGGAACCCTAAGTCTAAATACTGCTTCTCTTTCCCCAAAAAACTATATAGCTCCTTAACTATTACTAGGATCTACATGTATAACTCGAATTGCTGGTGGTGTCAAGAAGATGAAGGCAAGGCATCTATACATAGTGATCTGACTCTGAAGTGTGTGAGGAAGCTATCCAGGACTGACATAACAAGCAGGCTGTTGTGAATCCATTAATAATAAAGGGTAGCTGATCACATTTGGGGCCTTACCCTCATTATCTCCATCACTGAATTATCTGTGGGAATCCAGGCACTGCACATCTCCAGCTCTGGAAATAATTGAGATTAATGAATCCAAACCCCCAGGAAGTTTGCATTTTCTTTCATATGGTTTGAATGTTACTGCTGCACTTAGCATGCTGCTGGATTCCTTTTGTTGAGCCTAGCTTAACAAGCTGTGAAAAATACTGTTCAGAGAGTGATCATTTACACGATGGGCAGAGAAAGCAGCCCCCTCTTTTAAAAGACATGTTACTTAAGAGTCTCCTGTTGGTCAGGAAATCATTAAAAGTCAATAGGCTGTGAAGGCTTCTTGCTGGTCCTCTGTGCCTAGCGTGATGGATGGGTAGTTGTTCCTTCTTCTGGAGTGAGGAGAAACATCCACAGGTAGTAGAACAGGTAGTACTCCATAAGTAGTAGGACATTTCTTTGTTGATGGCTTAAACATACATGGCTGACATGGTCACAGGGCTTGTGATGTCATCTATAGTCTTCTAGGGCTGTCTCAGGCAGCTTTCTTCACCCTGGCACCTTGCAGAGATCTTGGGACTAGGACTGCTGCCACACTGCAGAATTAATACAGTTTGCCACCACTTTAATGGATTCACAACAGCCTGCTTAAGAGAAATGGTTGGAGGGTGGGAGTATAACTCTGGAGACCAAGGTTCAATTCCCAACTTGGCCATGAAAACCCACTGAGTGACCTTGGGCAAGTCACAAATCTTGCCAAGAAAATCCTATGATAGATTTGTCTTAGACTCACCATAAGTCAGAAACGACTTGAAGGCACACAGCAACAGCAACAGCAACAACAACAAAGCCACCACATTAACTGTTGTGGCTCCATCTTACGGAATCCTGGGGTTTGTAGTTTGTTGTGGCACCTTGACAGAGGTGGCTAAATCTCTCATAAAACTACAAGTTCCACAATTCCATAACATGGAGCCATGGCCGTTAAAGTGGTGTCAAACTGCATTAATTTTGCAGCATGGCAGCAGCCTAGGACATCCATCATTGAGACCATATTAAAGTGGCTGGGACTCAAGAGTAGTCCCAAAAATAAGACATTGTGTAGTGGGCAAGAGCTGAGTGCTGGCTAGACAAGGTAATGTTACAACCTTCAAGACAAAAAATAAGCAAATTCTATAAGATACTAATGGAAATGAAACAAGAATCAGAAAAAATTTCAGACAATATGATTAAATGGGGTACTGATATAGGCAGGATAATTAATTTAGAATATTGGGAGAGCACAAGGAAAATACGGACAAATTTACAAATTCACAAGATTTGAAAGAAAATTTTAGGAAGATGGAACAGAGGTGGTATTTAACACCCATAAGGATAGCAAAAATTTATAATAAAAAATCAAAAGAATGTTGGAAATGCAAACATAATGTGGGTTCGTGGTATCATATATGGTGGAAATGTGAAGAAATAAAGAAGTATTGGGGAAAAAATACATATTACCATACAAAACATCTTAAAGATAAAGTTTGAATTGACTCCAGAAATCTATTTATTAAACATGATGAAAAAATTGAATCCAACGATAGAGAAATTTTTTTGGAGGACTCTTTTATATATGATTACCACAGCAAGAATTTTAATTGCTCAAAAATGGAAACAACAGGATACACCAAGGGTAGATGAATGGCTTCTAAAATTACTAGAAATGAAAGAAATGGATAAACTAACGAAATTACTCAATAACAAGAATTTAGATTTGGTGAATGAGGAATGGGCTCCAATAGAGGAATATATAAAAGAAAGGTGGAATTTATGAGCCAGGAGACTGACAAATATGTGATTAGTATTATTTTATTAGTAAGAATGTTTTACATGTGTTATCTGAGATGGATTGATAAAATCAGTTATACTTACAAAGTGTACTCACTGTGTACGAACTAAAGGAAGTGATGTATAATTGTAAACAGAACCAAATATTATAACTAGGATAGTTGTTATCTATGTTTTGATATTTTTAAAGATGAATTAAAAAATTTTAATTAAAAAAAAAAGAGCTGAGTGCTGGCATAGAAAGTGATAAACAAAAGCTCTGCCCAGAGCTGATGTGACACCAGGACAAGTGTCCGTATTTCCTATGCTTCTTCAATGTCACCATCAGTTTTCTTAAAATTTATTTGCTGTTCCCAGCCTGCTTACCCCAATGTAGCTCTACATATCGATACCTTCAGGGGAGGCCCTGTTTCATGGCCCAACACCTTGTAAAGTTAGGTTGGTGGGTACATGTAACTGGGTTTTCTCTGTAGCAGCCCCTCAACTGTGGAACTCTTTTGCCAAGGGAGGATAGGTCCCCTTCCCTTTTACACTCTCTGGGGGCAGCCAAAACTAGTTGGCATTCAGTGTTTGAAATGGTTGTTTTAACTGGTTCAAAACAGGATCCTAGGATTGTTTCCAGACTGCTTTGGGGAGTCTTAAAAGAGTATTTTTAAAATGTTTTTGCCTTTGTATTGTTTTAATTTGTTAATTGCTTTGGGAGACCTTGTGGGCTGGGAGGCGATACAGAAATACTTTAAACAAACAAACAAACCCTATAGATGTCTAATCCAACATTCCACAATAAACTGCTTACTAGATGTGTTGAACTACAGCTCTCATCATGCTGTCTCCTTTGGAGGAAAAGTACTATACTTCAAGATATTTGGAGGTTGGGAATGCAGGGCTAATGAAAAGGAAGTCTCAGAGCTTTCAGTGGGGCCTATTCCTGGGAAAGTCTTCATAGACTCATAGAGATGGAAGAGACGACAAGGTCCATCCAGTCCAACCTCTTGTTATGCAGAAAAACACAATTAAACCACTCCTGACAGATGGCCATCATTTTAAAACCTCCAAAGAAGAAGGCCATCACACTCTGAAGCAGACTATTCCACTGTTGAACAGCTCTTACTGTCAGTAAGTTCTTCCTAATGTTTAGGTGGAATCTCCTTTTCTGTAGTTTTTAAACCATTGCTCTGCATCCTAGGAGTCTATCACATGGGGGAAATTGGGACTTTAAACAATGATTAACCCATGAAAATTGTGCAATTGACATTAAAATGTGCTTAAAACAACATTAACACAAGTGCCATTATCCCTGAAGAACCAAGGAATAACCAAGCAAGAAACAGCAAAAAGTCATTCACGGGAAAATTCCTTGAATGAGTTATTGTTATTTCTTGCCTGGTTCTTCATGGGATAATGACACTTTAATCACATTTCATCTCAACGTCATGTAAAAACCATTCATGCAATTACATGCAAGTGCGGGTTAATCACGGATTCTGCACGGTATAACAATGCTTTGTGTGCTGACGTCGTGTGAAAACCATTTGTGCAATTGTGGGTTAATCACAGGTTAATCACCATTTATACTTCCAATTTTCCCCCATGAGATAAACTTTCTAGTCTCTGGACCAGCAAAAAACAAGCTTGCTCCTTCTTGCCTATGACATCGTTTCAAATATTTAAACATGACTGAAAGGGCTGCAGTGTATTTAGGACTGCAGCAAAAGTGTTAAGCACCTCTTGATTTGAAAAAGTACCTTTCCTAGGCCAGGTTTGGGAGCAGATTTTGTTCCTTTTGAAGAGTCACTAGATTGCATCTGAACAGGCTCATTTCCCTGAAACACTCCAACTGAGTCATTCCCCTGATCCCATTTGCTTGGTTCCCTTTGGCTTTAATTTGCCCTTCTCATTTGCCATATTGTTTCTTTTCTGAAAAGAGCATCAGGAGGTTGTTTTGCACTCAAATCAGCTGCACAAAGCAATGCTTTCCCCTTCCTATTCTCAGTGTGCTTTTTTTTTGTGTGTGTGTGTAGGAAGGCTTTGATATTCTCGTAATTAATTACTAGAGCCATGTTGTTCTCATGGCAGAATGGAAATATTTTCCCCTGTGGTGAGTATGTGAAGGAAGCTGAGCAAAGAGACTAAAAATAGAGTCTTTCAAGCTGTCATCCAAATAATTGTCGAGAACAAGGTTGTTATATAACAGCTTTAGTGGGAGGGGGCCTCTTTCAGAGTGGAACTAGAAAGATGTTAGCATCAGTGGTGCTATCATTTGCTCAGTGCTGCATCCCAGCATGATCATTGATAATTTGTCAGCCAGTGAGGCATGACAATGGTAAATATAACAGCACTAGAGGATAAACTGATGTTCTGTGGCAGGGCTAATGGACCTAGGATCCTCCAGATGCTATTGAGGTACAGCTTCCACAGTTTCTTGCCATTGGCTGCACTATATAATCCTTGGGGGCTCATCTTCCATCAGCCTCAGCTGGGGGGGGAGTGTACCCCATCCCAGGTTCCCCATTGTTAGTATACCCTATACCCCTCTTGTGCTGAATATGGGATTTGATAGCTAGAGTCAGACATGTTTTTAAGAGGTCATGATGACTTTTGAAACAGTAGGAAGTTTCATGTGGAAATGGCACACTGGCCCAAAAGCATGTGAAAGATCTAAATAGCACTAAATAAAGGTTAAATGGGTCACACAGCATCAGGACGGCGTCAGGACAGCGTCAGGGTGGCCGGTGTGAGGCTGCCCCACCCCAACTCTACCCCCAGGCCAGGCCTTTGGGCCGGTCTGCAACGGCCCATAGTCTCCATGCACATAGTTTGCGGTCAGTTTACCCATGGACTCTATGTGTACAGGGGGTCTCTCTCACTTATTGTGTCACCCTCAGACACCATCTGAGCCCCACTTCGTCTTCCATGAACCTGTCTTCAGAACTGGTAATTATCACCCTTTTTATCTCCCAATTTCTTACTATCCAACCTTTCACACCTTTCTTTCTGCTAGCCTTGTACAGTTCTAAGGTTCTATTGGTGTAATTGTGTTCACAATTGCACATTTCTAAATTATTCATTGATACCAGTCTCTCTCTGCAGGTAGTACTGGTATACATAGGTGGAAAGATTCCCTTAAGTTACTCACCTCTCACAGGCCTCCTTTTGAGCTAACAAATTCCCCCCAAATACCAAGGAGATGCTGTCACTCTTGGTGGGGACCCCAATACCCCCACCTTTGTGGGTAATGCCATATAGCCAGAAATCGGGAATTTAAATGCTAGCTGACGGACAGTCTGGGTAGAATTAGTTTGGGGGCCCAATTCTACCACTGGCTGTGAGGGAACTCCTTCAGCAAAAAGGCTGCAATGTTTTCCACTGCATATCATTGTTGCATCGGTTACCACCAATAAAGCTTATGCTATAGCAGTCATGCATGTCAGTGTTTGGCATTAAAAAAATTCATGGGGAGTCCTAGAACTGCACCCATTTCTTGCACAAAAGACTAAATTTTGACATCAGTTATTGCATTCTGAGACACAGCTGTTCCCTTCCTTCATTCTTCCTACTGCTTCTTAGGATGCTTTGGAGTTGTAATATCCAGTTGACCTGATTCTTTCTAAGTCCCTTTGAAATGGATAGCAGGCTTAACAACTTTTCCACCAGCACTGACTTGAAACAAAACCTTAGCACCATAAGGCACCCCAACCCCATTTTTAAAGTACAAATCTAGGCCAAAAAAAAAAAAATACCATTGAATTAAAAAGACTTCTTTGGAGACAGAGTGGCTGCCCTGTAAGCTGCATTATTCCAATTTTTCTCCTTCTTCTTGTTTACTCCTTCCCCAGTCCTCTCATCATCTCCTTGGAGTTGATTTATTTATGGAGAACCACAGATAGCTTTTCTTGCTAATTACATGTGCCTTGCTGCTGCTAGGCCACGATGCAAGTCAATAGATTCATGATGAGTTTTGTTAACATGTTATTACTACTTTTACTGAAGAAGTTTGTTTGTCCTGTTCCATAGCTTTAATTATTACATGCATTATGGGTGAGATTACTGACTCAGTTTGAGCCTGATCTCCAGTGCTTCCAGTGATTATACTCACATATAAACTCCTACACAGAGTTTGGCTAATGTTTTTGTCCATCAACACCTAGAGAAAGCTGTTTGTTTTCTGAGCCCACACTTTTTTTCAAATGCAGAGGTGATCAGTTCTCCAGGGCTAGGGGACAGCTATTGGACCTCTTTGGAAGCCAGCTAGAACTTCACTGCCAACAGATTTGTGGCTGTTGCAATTTGATGGCAACTGAAGTAAATCTCCCTGGTCCAAAGGGATGCTACAGTGTCTTCCTGCATCATAGATCCCTGCCAGTCCACATGGTAACAACAGGAAGAGAAGTGAGGAAGGTGCTTGAAGTTGATGGGATGAATGGATGGGTAGGTGGGTATTGGTAGAGGTAGGGCAGTGGTGGAAGCCAATTCTGCGATAATAGCAGTGCTGTGAGGGCTATAAAACAGGAATGTGAGGGCTGCAAACAGCCTGCAGGTCACATGTTGCCATGCTCAGTTCTAACCTACCTGAAGCACATCCTTGGGTCTTTTTCACACTACGTAAATATAGTACTATATTTCACTTTAATTGTCATCCTATGCAATCCTGGAATTTGTACTTGGGGGAGGGGTATTTAGAATTCTTAACCAGACACTAAACCACATAACAGTGGACTAAGTGAAAAGGAAACATGGGCAAAGCTAAAAACAGGCCAATGCTTTCTTATCAAAGCTTCAGCAAATTACCTTTTGGATTACAACCCCTAGCATTCTCCAGCCATCCTGGCTGCTGGCCTTTCTTGGGGCTCCACCACTATAGAGAGGCTAGCATGAGTTAACAATGCAGGAAGAAATGATTTTTTTTCTGCATTGCCATCTTGTTATGCTCCTAAGCAGTGCACTTAGAAAAGGACTGGCTTTTTATGGTACACAGTACAGGAATACACCACTCTCTCAATGCAAAAGGAAAGCAGTCTTGTCCTTCATACTCCCTAGCCCCATTTTCCCCACTCTCCAGCTGTATTTTAGAGATCAGAGAGACTGGAAGGGGATTGTGTGGAAAGGAGGTTGAAATCTCCCTGTCCCCACAGTCACCCTCCAAGCACAGTTCAACTCATCTATAGAGGACAGATGAGAAGTGGGAGCAGCAGAAGCAAGGAAAGTGGGAAGGATTGGGGGAAAGGGCAACAGGCTGGATGGGGAAACGGGCCAAATTTGGCCCAGGGGGTAGATCAGGGGTAGGCAACCTTTCCCCTTTAAGGGCCGAGGGACTTCAGTTCCCAGAAGCCTCAGCCATGTTGGCCAATAGTCCCAGGTTGGTCAATAGCTCCTGGGATTCTGGGAGCTGAAGTCCCTCGGCCCTTAAAGGGGAAAGGTTGCCTACCCCTGGGGTAGATGTTCCCTACCCTTGTGTTAAAATTTTTAAAGGAAAGTCTTATGTTTATTATTGTATCTCTGCCCATAGATGCTGGTGTGCTGATCCCAACTGTGATTCAACACAGGGCCCTCTGCCTTGTTAGCCTCATGTTTCAGGAATTCTGTGCATCTTGGATGTGCAGCCACAAGAAAATTATGCCCAAAGCCAAATGAAAGATTTTGATGGCACAGCCCAGGTTATAAAAATAGCATTAATTGCACAGTGCCAGGTTACAGTTCTCCACTTACTGTTTACTGGATGAAAAACAAGAAAGCAGCCATTAAAAACAACCTGAGTGAGGAATTCCCTGCCCTCCTGCAAGCCTTTTGGTTTCTAAATCTGCTGACACCCAGTCTCACTGTGTTCTTTGACAAGCCCCTGCCTAGCCATAAAAGCTCCCCCTCTCTTTTCTCCCCAATCTATGCTACAGAAGAGTTTTTGAATATTAGGAAAGAATTAGTCAAGCTCAGTGGTGAGAGAATACAATTATCAGCACTCAAATAGCAAAGGTGATGGCAAAGGATTCAGGGAGCATGATGTGTATATTCACATGCATTTACTTGAGAAAGCAACCAGAGGAGATTGCTTTCAAAAGAACAGAAAATGTAGGCTCAATTCAGGCTCAAGTGCAAAGGAAAAGTAAGATCTTTTTATAAATCAGATGTAGGTGGAAATTCCTGCCATGCTGTGACTGGGGGCTCTTCACAGTAGGAACAAGGCAGTGAGGTCATTGGTTCATGGCAGCATAAGGTTAGGTTCAAATTCTGAGTGGAAAATTATGTCCCTAAAGCCAACCATCCAGATTGCAAATACAAATATTATAAAATCTTTACTGGAGCAAAGATTTTTGGTCAGCTCTTCATGAAAGTCTCTGTTTTTTCACCTTTCATCGTAATATATATTGCAACAATAGTCTCTATATGTCATTTCTACCCATTAGGCAGCAATGAGTACAATATACCTGGCTGGAGTCAGTGGACTACACTTCTCTTCATATAATCTAATTTTAGTGAGATAATACATTCAGCACTGTTATAAAATGGTGATTGAAGGTTCTGTCCTACATCTGCTTATATGGGCCTCACTTGAGCTCTTTGAAAGTTACTTCTACTTAGACATGTATAGGAGTATGATTTTACTGGCTCCAGGGCCCACCTTGTTTCATTTCTCATATGCTATCAATAACTGAGTACCCACAAACA
>CM034703.1:277770324-277790973 GCA_020142125.1 Phrynosoma platyrhinos
CTTGCTGGCCAGCGTTTGATAAGGGCTTTAGAATGATTATTGAAGCAAGTCAAGGAAGAAAGTGCAAAGCTGGGTTTACAGCTGAACTTGAAGAAAACAAAAATAATGATCACAGATTAGTTACACAACTTTAAAGTTGACAACAAAGACATTAAAATAGTTCAAGATTTTCCATATGTTGGCTCAGTCCTTAATCAGAATGGAAACTGTCATCAGTAAATCAGAAGAAGAACAGGACTTGGAAAGATAGCTATGAAAGAACTAGACAAAATCTTGAAGTTTAAGTTAGGATTGTCTATGCCATTGTATTTCCCATTTCTATGTATGATTGTAAAAACTGGACAGTGAAGAAAGCTGATAGGAAGAAAATCAACTCATTTGAACTGTGGTGCTGGAGAAGAGTTCTATGATACTGTGGACTTCTAAAAGGACAAATAAATGGGTCCTAGAGCAAATCAGGCCCAAACTCTCCCTAGAAACAAAGGCCCAAAACACATGGGCCAAATAAAGCACCTTTTGGGAGCTTTGGGGGCATGGTGTTCAAGTGACGCATGCCCCCAAACCACCTGGAAGTCACTCCAACACCACCTAAGGTGGCCTGAAAAGGAGCAGCAAAAAGCTGGCTTCAGGACTGCGGTGTCATTTGGGACTGCAGCAGCAGCTGGCTTCAGAACTGCAATGTCTGGTCACTGTGGTCCTAGACGAATTGGAGTGAAGTGGCCTCTGGCCACTCCTTTTACCCTGTCTGCTTTACCCCAAAGATAACTAAACTGAGGTTGTCATACTTTGGCCATATCATGAGAAGCAAGGTCTCACTAGAAAAGACAATAGTGCTTGGTAAAATGAGGGGCAATAGGGGAAAAAAAAGGAAGACCACATTCCAGATGGATAGATTCAGTCAGGGAACCCATGAGTTTGAAAGACCTGAGCAGGGCAGCTGGGGATAGAGTGACTTGGAGATCGCTCATTCATAGAGTTGCTATAAGTTGAAGTTGACTTAAAGGCAGTTAACAACAATGAAGAGGCAAACAAGATGTCACCAGTGGGTTTCATCCAGCCCACCCACTCACTTTTTGTTGCCATCCTTGCCCTCAGGTACAATACATTTAAAAATCATGCCACCAAAAATTAGTAGCACAATCTATTGCCCAAATTTTGCAGCAAATTGCTAAGTGAAGTGATTCAGGTTGGGTTGCCACCCAACCCACCACCCCTTCTTCATTGGGCACTTTTCTATTTCTCTACCACACCACAAATCCTTGCCAACCCAAAGTCTAATCTCCTCACTCTTAAGCAGTAGCTTTTCCACACTCACTCTTTTTCAGTTGCTGCAGAAACTATGGCTTAATGTGAGGTGCATCATACCAAGGAGTGATGGAAGGGGAGAGACTTGGAGAGCCAAGATGCATTGAAACAGTCATACTTTGTACATATCATGAGATGACATGACTCACTAGAAAAGAGAACAATGCTTGGTAAAGTAGAAGATAGTAGGAAAAGAGGGTGGCTGCATTCCAGATGGATAGAATCAACCAAGGAATCCATGTTCCAGAGTCTGCAAGACCAGGGTTGTTGATAGGCTTTCCTGGAGGTCTCTCATTCGTGGGGTCATTTTAAGTCAAATTCAATGACAGCAGTTAACAACAAGGACATTACACCTAACAGACATCAGGCTTGGCATTAACAGAAGAACCTTAGTTGGCAAATACTGGAGGACAGTAGTAGAAATTTCTTGGCTGTTCCTGAGCCCCCTTGTCATTCTGTTCCCTATATATGCCCACACTGTTGGGAAATGTGAAGATAGAATTAGACCTCTCAAGTAGCATAATTGCCCTTCATAATCAAACGTATCTAGCTTTCAGAATTTGAACAGGGCTGTTGATAACAGAGAGGTCTCTTATTCATAGGATTGCCATAAATCAATTTGATGGCGATTAATAACAACAATTGCACATGTAATTTAATGAAGAAGGAAAAGAGATGAGAGAAAAATGGCTGCTGGTTAGAGCATTGCAGGAAGGGAGCAGGTGTGGCAAATCAAATCAACAGGAAGTCTGTAAACATGCAAACCAGCAATCACTGAGTGCAGGCATGCAAACATCAACTGTAGCATGCACACACACACAAACAGGAACACGTATAAATCCTATTCCCTGAAACTGGTCTGCTGGCCTCTGGTTTGGTTGAGGAGGCTATTTTATTGCTGACAGTCAATTCCCAGCCCAGTCAGTGCCTGTGTGTGACATGGAGGGGTGGGTGGGTAGGTGGGGGACCCTTCATCTTGTCATCCTTTCAGGCAATGAAATGTCTTATGCCTGCCTAATGTGATGGTATGCTAAAATCTATTTTGTATTTTGTACTTTTTTTTCTTGGTTGCTCTTGACTTTGCATTACTTTGCAAACTTTCAAAGGAGGTTCTATCATCTTGTTTCAGTGTGGCAAGAGAATAAGTAACTGAGCTTTTCTCTGAGCATTGTTTGCAAAGGACAATATCAAAGGAGGTCAAACAAACAAAGGCCTTATATTTATCCTGAACAAACCGGTAGTATAATTAAATGCTAATGACCTATAAACAGTGAGTCAGAACTGTATCAAAATGAAACACACACATGGCCTTCAGAAATGATCGGCATCATGTTACTTTACTGCATTTTTAATTGCAGCTCAATTGTCTTTCCCTTTCCCTCCCTCCCTCTTTTCCATGCTCTGGGATATTATCATTCAACAACACAGAGGACATGGTATGGTTGTGAAAAATAATAATCTCTTAAGCATCTTCCATTGAGGAACAACATGTGCTTTATAACCATGAATGAGCTAAACTCCTTGAATCCCTGTGATGAAGGAGAAATACAATATGAGTCCTTCTCCATCTGCTGTAAGAACATGTGCGTGTGTGGCAGCTGCCTTGCCCAGTCCTTGTTGACATGACACAGTTTCTCACATGTCCTTCACTGCAGCGCATTGTGGGTTTCCCATTTAACCTTGGCCACAGGGCAATGAAGCTGCTGAGTTCATCATCGTAATCATATCAGGACTGGCCCAGATTTCAGGATGCCTGCTGACAGAGCAGGGGGGAAACAATCTCCTGGCGTGTTTCTAAAACTCTCTCCACAATTTTGTTGAAGGGATTTAATGAAATAAGGACAATGGCTGGCACATGCAACCTCTTGACTGAAAGCTTCTAGCTGAGCCCTGATTAGAAATATTGCCCTACTTGAATTTTGTACCTGAGAGTTATTCTTTCTTTACCACCTGCCTCTATTGGCTAGCTTTTTTTGTCTTTAAGTTATTTTGAAGACGATTTCTTATATGGACAGTGACAGTGACTGGAATTCCATTAGACTCCATGCTTTCTGTCATGTACCAAAGACTGTTACTCAGGTTGAACCTGAAATGTATGTTTATACAGTTGGCTGTCATTATCCACAGATTCTGCATCCATGGCTTGAATAAAAAAAAAAAAAAGCCAAAAGCAAACTTTCAATTTTGCCATTTCATATAAGGGACACCATTTTACTATGCTATTGGAACTATTAGGACATGAGCATCCACAGATTTTGGTATCCACAGGGGCCCCTGGAATCAAACTAGCAGATACCAAGGTCCCACTGTAAGTTACAATGTATACAAGACATGGCCACTTAGATTTCACATTGAGGTTAAAATATATTAGCTGCACTCACATTTCACCTTCTTTATCTGCAACTTGGGTGCATCTGCACTGTAGAAGTAATGCAGTTTGACACCAAATAAGTGCTGTAGTTCCATCATACAGAATCCTGGGATGCCAAAAAATGCTGGTGTGTCACAAATCACAGGATTCTGTAGAAAGGAGCCATGGCAGTTAAAGTCTTGTCAAACTCCCTTACTTCTACAGTGTAGATGAATCCTTGCTAGGACTCCCTGGATGTCCTTGAACAGGATATGAGTCAGGACAATAAATATCTTTCTTGGTATATGTAGATAGTTGACAGGTTTTAACCCACTGCCAATCCCTCATTTCTGCTGTGTTAACAATATTTAATAATAAGTTTAGGTTTATGGGAAAAGCCAATAGCCTAGCATTTTGCTTTCTGAGGCAGAGCAGCAAATGCTGACCTCTCTCCCTCCACCATTCAGTGCACAGTATCTGAGCCCATCAAGTTATATGGGCACTTGAGACAGAAAACCCCATGGATGCCTTCTCCTGGCAGTATGATGCCCCTTCTTGATGCCCCAAATCATCTGGTCCCAGGAGAGCTTCTGGGAAAGAAAAAAACAATGTTAGTTAATGGGCACAAATATGCCATTGGTCCCTGACTCATGGAGGGGGATATGCCAGTCACCACATCAGATAGTTGAAGAAGCCCCTGTGTGGCTAAATGACCCTTGGATTCCCTTTCAACTCCACAGTTCTGTGATCTTATGAAACACCTCCAGTCAAAGAGACAATATCCCTCTCCAAAGACGCTAGCTCTGTTGCCCGTATTCTTACACTTTCTCTCATGCCTGTCATCCTAACCAGTCACGGTCCTGGACATTTTTATGCTTGAAGCACAGCTGTAAAAAGGTAACCGCAGCCACCACTACAAACTAAGGTATACAGGATCAAAGTGCCACTGAAATGATTTTAGCACCTAGAGCAAAAAATCCCACAAGTGCTTCTCCTCATCCTTGGTGGTAAAAATGAAACAATAAAAAATTAAGAAACCAACATTTTGCTGCCTACACATGCTCTCAAACTCATTGGCCTGAGGTGCCCACTTCACTCTGCTTAATGCTGGGGTTGGCCTCAATCTTAATCTGCAACATATTTTCCTTCATCCTCCTAATCCCAGACTCCACTTCTCTCACACATCTGTCCCTTTAACCTCCTTCCCATCAGTTTCCAGTGAGATTCTTGTCCACCATTTCTTTGCTCTCTTACCTTCCTTTCATTTCCATCCTTCCCTCACTCTCTCCTCCCTCTTCTCTGACACAGCAAAAGATTAGGATCCAGCATATTATTTACATCATTCCCAAACGTTTAATTTAGTCCTTGATAGATTTGTTTTGCTGAGCCCTTAACTATGATCTGTCTAACTCTGTATTTACACATAATCCAAAATCTCAGACCTGGCTATCAGTTCAGCAGCTTGCCCTGTTTAGCTTCATGTTACAATAATCCAGATCTCTGTGAGAGAAGAATCCCATGGCAGCTCTTCTGTTGTCTTTGTGTTATGTGGAGTATTCATTGCAATATAAGAAGACCCTTTTGACAGAAGCCTAGATGATGAAATATGAATCTATCTTATGCTGTTGGCCTGTCTGGTCAACATGGCATGCTGTGACCAGTAGCAGTGCCCAAAACTTCAGGCAGAGGTTTTTCTCACCTTTTAATCAAATTTTGTCTGAAGGATATTTTCAAAGAGATATTAGCCACATTACAGTAGTCTGTTTCAATATAAAAAGGGGAGAAAGGGCAAAAGGAATCTTAGGGCACCTTTAAGACTGGTCAGTTTGTTTTACCATAAGTTTTCATAGGTGGCTGTTCATTTTTTCATGGTGTATCCTCAATAGATAAATGTTGGCAGCAGGAATGCAAAATGGAACATAAACACAAAATGATGGCATGGTGATAGGGTGACAAATATAAATCTTCATGGTTGTTATGAATAATTTTAGCTATCTTCCTATGCCTATTATGCATTTGTTGGTATAAGATATATAAAAATAGGACTTCCATGGCCTTATGACATGTGCTAAAGTCTGTTTATTTGTTGTTGTTATGTGCCTTCAAGTCATTTCCAACTTATGACAACTCTAAGGTGAACCTAAGGTTTTCTTGGTAAGTTTCTTCAGAGGAGGTGTGCCATTGCCATCCTTTGAGGCTGAGAGAGTGTGATTTGTCCAACGGAACTCATTGGAATTCCATGGCTGAGCTGGGATTAGAAGCCTGGCTTCCCAGTATCCTAGTCCAGCACTCAAACCATTAGAGCACACTGAAAGGTCTGTATTTTAGTATTTAAATAAAAACAGAGCTGTTATTTATGCATAGAGGTCTACCATAAATTCTAACTAGACTAGACCCACTAAATTAGTGAAACATAAGTGATAACTTGCCAAGTTCCCATTAGTTCAGTAGGTCCACATAGGAAAATTTGGATTTTCCTGTTGGGTATATATTTATGATGATTGAAAGGGGGAAAGTAAATGGGGGGTTAATCTTAAAAGGTAAAGAAAGAGCATTGAAATAAAACATGGCATTGATGGTGGAGAGGGGTGGGTAGTGGAAAGGAGAAGGACCACCTTGCACTCTTCAGTCCACAGTGAGTTCTAAAAATGTCTTCCAGACATTTTGAAACCCCCCTTCCCTTAAACAGAATATACGATGGCAGAGAGAGACAACTCAGTTCCAATGAAAATAAAGCTGGAAAAGCGACACAGGATTATGTAAGTGACTGTAATGGGATTACAGCAACAGGTGAGGAATTCTGAACATTCCCAGACTTACAGCCTTCCCCTGGGCTGGTGAGTCCGAAGTGAAGCTGAGCAGCCTCAGCCAGCTCTCTTTGGCTCAGAAATGGTATCTTTTACAAGCACTGTATGCTGCCGCCAGAGAAGCTGTCCAAACGTGAGGAATGGGGCCATCAGTTAATAACTGGCTGACTGGATTTCCAGGCATGCAGACACGTCGCTCACCAAGCAGCTGACATTCTGCAATGACCTCAGGTGGCAATGATGAAAACCAGAAAATGATTTTCCTTATTTTGCCTCTCCTCCCATTCTGGTTCTTTAAAAAGACAGTAAATAACCCGTTAAGTATATGACATCAGTCTAACACACCTCTTCAGCACAAGATTGCCATGTGCATGGAACAAACGTTGGCCCACATTATTGTGCTGCCTGAGATAAGGCAGCAAATGGAGATCCTTCTCACCACCAAAGTCATGCTACATTATACCTAAGGCCAATTAACTTATTTTGGCATCTGGGGAGAAAACCCCACAGATACTTCTCTCCATCTCCATGACAGTACAAATAAAAAATTGATAAATTAGGTAATAGTACCCAACTGTCTTGACTGAGGTGGCTGCCTCACTCTACCTAATGGTAGGGCTGGCCCTAGGTAGAACATTTGTTTTGCATGAAAAAAGTCCCTAGCTTAATCCCTGGAATTTCCAGAGAAGGCTGGGAAGGAATCCTGTCTGAAATCCTAGAGAGCCATAACCAGTCAAGAACAAATTGGACCAATAGTCTTATATGATATATAGGACATTTTCCTATAAAGGGTAAAGGTATTCCCCGTTGACAAGGTTGTCAAGTCGTATCCGACCACAGGGGGCGGTGCTTATCTCCATTACAAAGCCAAAGAGCCAGCATTGTCAGAAACTACTCTGTGATCCTGTGGCCACCATGATTCCACAGAACGCTGCTTACTTTCCCACCGAAGTGCTACCTATTTATCTACTTGCATTTGCATGCTTTCAAATTAGCCTGTATGAGCAGTAAGAACCTGACTCAGTCCAGCTGTACCATTAGGCTAAAAGAGGTAGATGCCTCAGATTGTCAAGAGAATTCACCAAATTGTTAGTGATTTTGTATTTTTACTGCCACAGAAAGGAAAAGATACATGTGACAATTTCTGCCTGGTGTGCAAAAGCAACTTGACTGGTCTTGGGTACTATGCACTTTGACTGAGATGGATGATCATTTGCTGCTCTATCTCAGGCAACAAAATGTATTTGGCCTGACTATCATTCAGCTTGCAGGATAGGGAAATCTGTTGTGAGTTTTATTGGCTGAGATTGTTTCCCCCCCCCCCCCCATATGTGAAACAAGCAATATACAGTGGGCCCTTTGTATCTGCTGAGGTTTGGTTCCATGACCTCCCGTGGATACGAAAATCTGTGGATGCACAAGTCCCATTAAATACAATGGCATAGTAAAATGGTGTCCCTTATATAAAATGTCAAAATCAAGGTTTGCTTTTGGAATTTATATTTTTAAAAATATTTTAAAGCCATGGATGGATGAATCTGTGGATAAAAAAATCCATGAATACAGAGGGCTGACTGTAGATAAGAATGCAACTCAAAAAATCCATGTTAATTATAGAGAAAGATAAAGATAAAGATGTAAAGCAACCGAAACAAGAAAGCCCTGAGTAGTAAGTGGGTTGCTTTCTCTATCCTTACTCCCAACATAAAATCACATGTGACACAAACACTAAGCATTAGACCTAAATGCAAGTTTATCGAAACCCTCGAAGTTCATCAACTATCTTTTCTGAACAGTCATGTGACACATGCCCTTTCCTACAGGATGGCAATTGCCCACATTTTAAAAACTTTTTTTGTTTGCTTTTATGTAACAATGACAAAAAAGGGGAAAAAATCAGCAGGTCATCATGAACATATTCGGAATTTATATTAATTCTATTTCATTTGCTTGGCTCTTTTGAAGTAACTGTTCATCTTGTCTCCAAATAAATGTCATCAAAATTTTGTCTGAGATTCATGTGGCTTATTGCAATGTAAAATAAGAGGATACCACTATCCCAATACCTAAAGTGTGTGCATCATTAACAAAGTGATGTTGAAGCAACCTTTAGTACTATTTCTTCTGAAGACTGATCACTATAAAGTAGTTATGGAGTAGTTAGGAGAGGAGAGCAATATATTGATTTGCTCAGTGTGAACAAAAAAGACAACTGCTTTTAAAAATAAACATGCAAACAGTACCAAGTGTACTTTCTTAAAGTAGTAATTTTTATTCCTGTACTCTCTTTACACTAACCACTGTGGAGCACTCCCTGTTTCCTCTGTGATCAAGACATTTGGCATTTATTACTGTCCCTGTTCCATTGCTGATTTTATGTGATTTTCGAATTCCTCTTTATTTAGCAGTCCCATTTGGCACATATCCAGAGTGATCTGTCTGGTTATATAACAAAAGCAACCATATACTAAGAATAGAATGCAGAAGAAAGCTTGGAGCAGAAAGAGCGACTGAGAAGGAACAGATCAAGTAAATGAAATGCACAAGAAAATGTCATTCTTGGTAAATGGTGACAGCTTTCAGCCTGGCCTGTTAGCATTCCCTTGAGCACTTGCGTCAGTTCCCAGAAGGTGTTAAAGTGTATCCTTTGGCATTTCCGATCCTACAGCAACAAGGTCCAAATGTCACATACAAGTGAATAAAGTCCCATTTATCTTGGATAGTGTGTTTATATGATGATTTCATTCAAGAAGTAGTTGCCATGTTTAACTTGCTTGCATATTTGTAGCCACTGCAGTATACACAGCTACCACTGAAAATTGTCTGTCATACAAGCGCATATAGGATTGGAGCACAGCGCTCTCTAGAAACATTTTCTGTTTTCTAGTGTTTGTTATTGCTTGAGGGGAAGAACACAATGGTACCCTTCCCACTCCTTTTACCAGCAGGTGAATCTTTCTTCAACACTGCTTCCAGGGCAGCATTCTTCAGTGCATCTGAAAACAGCAGGCTAGACTTAGGGGGTTGCAGACTGCCAGAAATAGTGCAAATTGAGTCCACTTTTAGGGTTAGGGTTAGTGCTAGGGAATCATGGGAATTGTATTTTTTTCTGAGACATTGAGCCTTCTCTGTCAGAGAGCTCTGGTGTCACAATAAAATACAGTTCCCATGATTCCCTAACCCTAACTCTAACCCTAAAAGTGGATTCAATTTGCACTATTTCTGGCAGTCTGCAACCCCCCTTAGAAGGTACAAGCCATGTGCAATAGAGGTTTCACCTCCAACAACTCACTTCCACCTCTTAGATTGCTTCCATATGAAGAGTTAATGCAGTTTGACATGCTTTCTGTCATGGCTCCATCCTATGAAATCCTGGGATTTGTAATTTGCACCAGAGCTCTCTGACAGAGAAACAAAACTAACAGGTAAAGGTTTCCCCTTTGACATGATTGTCTAGTTGTGTCTGACTGTAGAGGATCATGCTCATCTCCCTTACTAAGCTGAGGGAGCTAGCCCTGTCAAAGATGACTCTGTGGGTCTTGTGACAAGCATGACTGCACAAAACGCTGTTATCTTCCCACTAAATTGTTACCTATTTATCTTCTTGCATTCTTACATGCTTTCAAATGGCTAGGTTGGCAGAAGCAGGAACTAGTGATGAGAGCTCACTCCGTCACGTGGCTCTTGGGCCTCGAACTGCCGACCTGCCGACCTTGCGATCATCAGAGTCAGTGTCTTAATTACTGAGCCACCGCGTCCCTATCTCAAATCCCAAAATTCCATAGCATTGAGCCATGGCAGTTAAAGCGATGACAAACTGCATTAATTTTGCAGTGTAGATGCAAGCCAAAGTATCTACCATCCGATTATTGCCACCCCACTGCCTAATGGTAGGACTGGCCTGTGTTTTCCAGCATAGCTTGTAGTTTCCAGCAGGGAACAGTGTATACATAAAGCCAGCGGTGTCACCCAGTGCAGGGGGCGGGGCTTGAGAGGTAGAAGGGGTGGGGCTTCTGCAACGAGGCACAAGGACACACTCAGGCAGGCCAAGCACAAGCACGCACCCGCACCCGCACCCGCACCCACCCTGCCGCTGCCTCCTTCTCCTCAGAGAAGAAAGGAGCAGTGAGAAGGAGCTGGGACAGGGGTAGGCAACCTTTCCCCTTTAAGGGCTGAGGGACTTCAGCTCCCAGAATCCCAGGAGCTATTGGCCAACATGGGACTATTGGCCAACATGGCTGAGGCTTCTGGGAGCTGAAGTCCCTCGGCCCTTAAAGGGGAAAGGTTGCCTACCCCTGAGCTGGGAGAAGCACATGTGCTTCTCCCGGCAATCCTCAGCACTGCCCCCTTCTACTCTGAGGATGGCACTGAGGCGAGCTGGGGAAGCGTGCACTTCTCCCGGCAGTCCTCGGTGCTGCTCCCTTCTCCTCAGAGGAGAAAGGTGTGGCGCTAAGGGGAGCTGGGAGGTGCGCACATGCTCAGCCTGGCTCATTGCCACTGACCCTTTCTCCTGAGGAGAATGGGACTGTTGCAGGGGCAGGGGGGCCCTGACTGGGTGTCACCCCCCCTTCTGGGGTGTCACCCGGTGCGGTCTAAACCCCCCGCACCCCCGATGCTACTGCATAAAGCCATTTGAATGTTGCTTATCCCAGGGAGATCTGGCATGTTTAGGAGAGCTGAGTCCAATCAGATAAACCACTGAGGGCCTGTACAGACTGCCAGAAATAATTCAGTCTGAGGCCATTTTAACTGCCTTGGCTCAATGCTAGGGAATCATGGGAACTGTAGTTTATTGTGGCACCAGAGCTGTCTGACAGAGAAGGCTCAATGTCCCAGAAAAAAACTACAATTCCCATGATTCTCTAGCACAGAGCCAGGACAGTTAAAGTGGCCTCAAGCTGGATTATTTCTGGCAGTCTGTAGAGGCCCTGAGTTAAGCCAGTTCCTGTACTGGCTCAGGAGAGACTACATGTTACACTCACCATCATTTCTATTGCTAAAACTGTCTGGCGTTGGATGTCCCTCCTTTTCCCATAACATTTAGAGAGAGAGATATCCATCCTGTGATATTGTTATACTTCTCTGCCAACAATCATTCTATATTACTGAGTGGGGAGGGAAGGAAAGGGAAGTGTTTAATGTGATAGTAATACCTGTACTAAGCATGGCCAGGCCTGGTTAGTACTTGGGAGGGACACGATCAGGGAATACCAGGTTGCTGTGGTTATATTTTTAAAAAGGCAATGAATGGCAAACTTCCTCGATTAAATCTTTCCAAGAAAACCTTATGATAAAATTGCCATAAATCAGAGTGGGCTTGAAGACACACAACAACAATAAACCATAATACAGAAGTACTTCAGCATGGATACTCCATTAGCACTTCCCTCATTAGGAAACACCAAAAAATGGAGGCAGCTGTGTTGATCCAGTAGTAGTAGTAGTAGTAGTAGTAGTAGTTATGTGCCTTCAGTCATTTCCAACTTATGGTGACTAAAGGCCTAAGCAGACTGCCAGAAATAGTGCACATTAAATTGAGGCACTGCCCTGGCTCAGTGCTAGGGAATCATGGGAACTGTATTTTTTTCTGGGACATTGAGCCTTCTCTGTCAGAGAGCTCTGGTGCCACAATAAATTACAGTTCCCATGATTCCCTAGCATTGAGCCAGGACAGTGCCTCAATTTAATGTGCACTATTTCTGGCAGTCTGCTTAGGCCATAAGTTAAACCTATCATGGGATTTTCTTAGCAAGATTCATTCAGAGGAGGTTTCCATTGCCCTCCCCTGAAGCTGAGAGCATGTGACTTGCCCAACATCACCCAGTGGATTTCATAGCCAAGCTGGGAATCAAAATCTGGTCTCTAGAGTTGCAGTCCAACACTCCAACCACTACACCATGCTGACTCATCCAGGCTTATCACACAGAAAATATGCTGTGTAATTTACACCATTATGTGTTTGGTAATTTACATAATTACATAATTTATCCTCTAATTTGGATTAAGGGTCTGTGTAAGACTATTTCAGGGGAGGACAGCAGATTTCTCTTTTTAAAAAAGAAAAAAGGAAAGAAATTTGCAAAGGCAATGCTCTCAGCCCCTTTTAGAAATGGGGAGCAATGAAGCATAAGTCACTTTTCATGTTGGGCTGAGTCAGAAGAACTGATGTTTCAGATATACCAAATTGCACTGCATATCACCAGTTTGCTGAGGCAGCCAACCACTATGTATGTGATATCACCCAGAGTATGCATTTCAAGCCTCCTTGCCTTTTCCTGTTAGCAATTTACAAAACACATGCCTCTTAAATGGCACATTACAGATTAATTAGGGTTTTGCTGGATATGATCAGCCAATTAAAAGAAGCTTAGACTTAAGGCATGATCATCCATTAATGACAGCCTTAGGTTAAAAAAAAGTACAAATTCAACAGCTGTGACTTACCCATTTTACCTCAACACCTACCAAATGTTCCTGAAGCAAAAACATGAAGACTCCTTGAGGAATCAATTGTCCCTTGCCTACAAAGAGACCTGTGATCTCATAGGAATGGAGACATACTGGATTGCAAGAGAGGGGCCCTTGTTGAGATGCAAATGGACTTTAAGCCCCTTGGAGAACACTTTTAAAGTTCAGACTAAAAGCATGAGAGGATGCACCACTTCACTGATATCAGAACCAATGGATGCCACTTGGTGAGAGGCAGGTGCCCTGGCCTATACAGTTCAGTAAAGATGTGTGGCTGGCACGTGCCCCTCCAAAATGGCACACCACAAGGTCATTAAAATGACCTATATTGCAACAGACAATCTTGCTTTTCAAGTGCTATCATTTTAATATTTATTTCATGAAAGCTTGATGGAAAGCGAAGGGACTTCAGGGTACATTTTTTGGTAACATGCTGTCCCGAGGTATCCTTTTCAGCACATCAATGTTAATGGCACCTAGTATCCCTGAAATCCATTAAATAAGGACCAGTTAACTCTTAAAGAAACATTATCACCTGTTCAAATCCTCTCCAAGGACCACAGCCCATTATGCACTTTGCATTGACTGGGATAAAAGAATTAAATACTCATATTACTGCAGGGGATCAAGGTACATCAAGAGCAGCATAACTTGGTTGTAGGTACTTAAAAAAGAAGAATAAGAATAGAAGTGTATGCTAAATGTCATTTCAAAACCAAAAATAATTGTACCTTCATGGTGACACAAACGATAACCTTCAAATAGCAGACCTAATCTGCTGTCACCAATAAGGCTGGATAGACAAGGAGTATTTTCAGATTAGCTACTGGTCAGTACTTTGTCATGATGCCAAAGGGAGAACTCTGCAAGTGCACCGTCTTCCATTACTGAATTACTGAATCTGCTGAAATTGTTCCTTCGGCATAGCTATGAAAAGCACCAAAGCCTCAAGTGACTAAAAACCACCAGTGCCTCAAGGGCTTGAATTCAAATCTTGGCTGAGTAAAGCCTCTCTGTATAACACAGGAAATGAAAGCTTACTCTGAAGACTGTTCTTAAACCAGCTTGTGTATTTGTTTAATCCACACTGCAGAAATTTTGCCATTTGACATAGCTTTAACTGCCATGGCTCAATGCTATGGAATCCTGAGATTTGTAGTTTGCTGTGGCACCAGAGCTCTCTGACAAAGAAAGATAACTATCTCACAAAACTACAAACCCCAGAATTCCATAGCATTGAGCCAAGGCAATTAAAGCAGTGTATTATTTCTGCAGTGCAGATTAGACCTAAGAACCAGGAAAAAAAGGGAGAAGGTTTGATTCTGGGAGCTGGAGTCGTAACTTTGCTAAACCTTGAAGGTACTTGGAACTTCATGGAGGTGAAAGAAATGGCCTGACAAAAGAACGGCAGGTAGCTCTGTCACCCTTCCATTATTCGTCTGTTGGTGGAGGAAGGAGGGTCCTTCCTAGTTAAGCCATTTGGGAAGAGACCTTTGAAAATCAGGACTCAGAAGCGCTGCATAAAAGAACGAAAAAAGATGGTACAGCATGGTTGCTATATAAAGATTTAATATATTGGGAAGGAAAAGAGAAAGGTAAATTTAAACCTATGGAACACTTGGAGAAATAAATAAATAAGAATTGGTTCTTATACAAGCAACTTAGAGAAAGATATAACACTGATATGAGAAATCAAGGTATAACAAATGAGAAATCTGAGATTGATGTTATTTGCTGGGATAAAAGAAAGGGACATATTACTAGATATTACAAACTGCTAAGAGAGAGAGATTTAGAACAAGAAAAAATTAAACATGTAATGATAAGATGGGCACAAGACATTAGAAAACCAATTGATCTTGACTGTTGGGAGAAAGCTTAGAGAGACACTAAATATTTTACTTGCTGTCAAGACTATAAAAAAAATCACATCAAAATGGTATTTAGATCCTGATAAATTAAATAAGTTATACAAAATCGGAAAGAACAACTGTTGGAAATGTGGAAACCAAGCTGGAACATTTTTCAACCTATGGTGGAGTTGTAAAGAAGCCCAGAGATATTGGAAAAGGATCCATACATTTATTTGTAATATTCTAAACCTAAGTATTGAATATGAACCATTATTTTTACTGAATATGATTAATGGAATTAGTAATAAAAATGAGAAAAAGTATAAAAGTATTATTTTATATATGGTTTCAAGTGCAAGAATTATATATGCTAGAGAATGGAAGCAAAAGAGAATACCAAGCAATATAGCATGGAGAGAAAAGATGAGAGAGGCAATGCAAATGGATATGTTAACAGCACTATTAAAAGGGAAAACAGAAGAAGAAGTGGAAGATGACTGGAAATGCTTTATAGAGTTTTGGGAACTAGAAAATAGTAAGACAACAGAGGAGAAAAATTAATACTCTAATAAATATACTATCACGAGGTTATATAAGAGCAAATAATGCCTAAAGATTAATTTAAGTTAAATTATTAGGTATACTATGAATAAAACTCTAGATATATAATTAAGAAGGGTAACAACCTTAAATATAATTACAAAGCTTATGGTAAGGGTAAATAATTACCAGGAAGTTAAGTTAATTTTTTGTTGAGCTAAGATAAAGCAATAATAGTATGAGGATTGTATGAAGAGATGTATGTAGAAGTATGTAGTTATATGTGGTATTTGTTAAGAATGTTAGATTTGGATATGTGAATATATGTATATATGTATGTTTATGTGTATGGGATAGGTGGAGGGGAGGATTAGGGATTATGTATGTATGATTTGTTGGTGAATGAACTGTATGTTTGTATGTATTTTTGCATTTTTTGTTAATAAAAAAAGAAAAAAGAAAAACAGGATTCACCTCACCTATTGGGAGGCATGCTGTTTGTATTTCCATGCTGGAAATACAAATAGAGATCATGGGGCCATGATCTCTATTGGGAGACATAGGTCTGATCTGAACCGTAGAAATAATGTCATTTAATACCACTTTAACTACCATAACAAAATGCTATGGAATTCTGGGATTTGTAGTTTTGTAAGATATTTAGCCTTCTCTGTCAGAAAGCTCTAGTGCCACAACAAACTACAAATCCCAAATTTTCATAGCATTGAGCCGTGGCAGTTAAAGTGGTGTTAAACTGCATTGTTTCTGCAATGAAGTTTAGATTGTAGCTAAAATATATAGTTGCAGCAGTCTCCCATAGCCTCTCTGAAGACCCCCTGGAAATCCCTGTGGATGCCTGTCTCTGTGTGTCCAGCCATAGGAAATTAATAACTGGATGCTTGTCTGCTGTTCCTCCCACTCCTCAGGAGGGAGATTTTTGTCACTGAGCAGTTGGTAAAGAATTCCAACCTCTACAAGGATCAAAAAAGTGACTGCAATGGGTGTAACTCTCCAACTGACACCATTATAATTCATCAACCAGATGCCAGCCAGGTGTTTTAAAGAGGAGATTTGCCAACTGCACAAATGCTCCATCAGACTCTTTCCCTGGTCAAAAGCAAAACACAAAACTTTTCTCCTTCCTTAAACCCAGTATCAGCAGTCATTCCTCCACATAAGTCAGTACTTCTTATCTGTGCTAATTAATTTATTAATTGACCTAATTTCAGTAACAAAATTATTTTTCCTATCTCATCAGACTTAAGATGCTAGAGTGGGTACATTTCAAACAATATACCCCACTCCTCCAGTATTGTTGTTGTTGTTGTTGTTGTTGTTGTTGTGTGCCTTCAAGTCATTTCTGACTTATGGCAACCCTAAGGCAAACCACCTATCATGGGGGTTTCTTGACAAATTTCTTCAGAGGGGTTTGCCATTGCCATCCTTTGAGGCTGAGAGAATGTGACTTATCCAGAGTCACCCAGTAGATTTCATAGACAAGTAGGGATTCGAACCCTGGTCTCCAGAGTCATAGTTCAATGCTCAAACCACTACACCATTCTGGCTTCAATGTTTTTCAAGTTTCTGCCAGGATTTCTATATACTCATGCTGTTAAAAATGTCCATGCTTGTCCTCACACCCCCATTTTTCCAACTGAACATCTATCATCTTTCCCACTGCAGAGTCTTTTTTTTCCACCTGCCCATTTTTTGTCTAACTGCATACTAAAAACCAAAGCCAAAAACATACAAAACAAATAAGAGGTCTTCCTGTTCACTGAAACCTACATGAAAATTCAGCCTCTTACCTATTAAAATTTTTTAAAATGTGCAGCATGGAAAGCTTTGTTGGATTACCGTATCCGCATATCTACAAGGCTGCTTAAACTGCAAAGATTGGGAGAGATTTTTAAAAAACAAAACAAAAATGAATATTAACTATGATGCTATAATACCAAATGAATTTGCTAGAAATGAAGTGAAGAATGAAGTGGTTTGGAAGAATCCATTAATTAAAGATTATTGACAAAGCTGTCGATACTCAAAACTTCTTACCACAAAATAATAATAATAATAATAATAATAATAATAATAATAATAATATCCTGCCTCTCTGTAAAAACAACCGAGGTGGCGTACAAGATAAAACAAACAATCCCTTCCTCCAATAGCCCACCCCCCCTTAAAATGCAATTAAACAAACAAAATATAAAAACATAATTAAAAAATACAGATAAGAAATAATTTAAAATGGCTAAACAAAAATCAGGGACAGGCTTAAAAAGAAAAACATGTGCTTTGGCTTTAGTAGTTGTTGCCAGTTACAGAGATGGAGATGATGATGATGGAAGAAGAATGGATTTTTCTCGTATCCTATGCAGGTTACAATCCTCATTCAATAAAATGAAAAATATGAGCTAAAGGTATAATTTTCTTATTACTAAAAAAAGGCATTAAGATGGTATATCTATTAAAAGAAGAAAATTAAAAATACAGGATTGCATTAATATTAAATTAAATATTAAACGTTTGTTGAAAAAAGAGTCTTTACTAGGTATTTAAAAGCACATAGAAGAGCCCAGCAAAAATATACAGGGAGTCATTACAAGATAAGCAAGTGCTAAATGTCATTAATGTGATCTTGCTTCCAAGTGTTCAAAGCATTTTAAATAACTTTCAAAAACTCTGAAAAGTAGACCAGCATTATTTTCATCATATCACAAGTAAGAGGCTGCCCAAGAGAGTGGCTTGGCTAAGGCAAAAGGCCTTTAGCCCTCCAAGTATTTTGGACTACAGCCCCACAGTTCCTGAGGGTTGGCTGTGCTGGTGATGCTAATGGGAGTTGCAGGTCAAAATATCTGGAAGGATGTTTATACTTTTGGCCTCAGATCTTTAACACACTTATTAGTAACTACCACTGAACACAGTGGAGCTTACTTTGAGTAAACAAGTAGATCAGTCTTGTCAGTCTTCTAGCTGGAGCAAGTGATGCCAGTTCCAGGAACAATATAATATGGATCCTCATATTCATACACAAATTCATATGTACTAGGCCATTTGGAAAAGACACTTTCTAGACTACAATGCCCAGAATCCCTTGGAGAGTATGATCACTGGCCATACTGGCTGGGAAACACTGGAAGATGTATCCAAAAACCAGCATTCCCAAGCTTTGTGTGCGTATGTGTGTGTTGAATTAACTTTTTGCTTGCTTTGTTACCTTTCCTTGCAGAGAAGAATCTGACTCCCCAGTTTCCATTTTTTTTGGTTGGGGTAATGCAAGCATGGCACAGTGGTTTGAATGTTGGACTACGACTCTGGAGACTGGAGTCCAATTCCCAACTTGGCCATAGAACTCCACGGGTGACCTTCAGCAAGTCACACACTCTCAGCCTCAGGGGAAGGCAACTGCAAACCTCCTTTGAGCAAGTCTTGCCTAGAAAATCCTGTGATCGGGTCTCCGTAAGTCGGAAATGACTTGAAAACACACAACAACAACAAGGCATATTCATTGACAAGTGACCCAGTGAGGATAAAGGGTTCAAACTGAGGACTTGGAGAGAGTGCTGTATTACCGAGGTATCAGTCTGCACTCTAGGTCTCAGATGCAATCAAAGATGGAATTGCTCTCAGCACGGTGAGCCAGAACATCATACCTGGCGCACAGGATCTGATCTCAGCCTCTCATTACAGTCCTCCGCTACAGCCACTGTTAAGCTGATCATTGGTAAGCATGGGCAGTGAAAGCTTCTAAATGACCTGAGTGAGCTGGAATTGAATCCCACCCCACTATTTAGGGTGGGGGGAGAAGGAAGCAGCAAGCTCTGGAGAAACCCGATACTATAATAATGGGATCATTATCCTAAAAACCATATGGGAGTGTAAGCTGACCCCACATCTTTCAGTAATGGCTTCAAAGTGCTGTACTCTTCAGTACTCACCCTCCGCTAATTGTGGAACACAAACAAAATGAGAAGGTGGAGGGCAATTATGTAATTTATAGTTTTCTGAAGAAAGCTTTCCAGATTGGGACTGAGGTCTTATTATCCAGCTCATCAGCAAATGCATGTTTTGGCTGGGCTTCAGCTTTTGCTCCCCAGTCCCATAACTTCAGCTACAGAAAGTATTGGGGGCTAGCTCAGGACATTTTGCTGCCTGAGGCATAGCAAGAAATGCAATCCTCACCCCCACTTCGGCAAGTGAAGTTGCATTTCAACCAAAGCCAAAGAAGTCAGTTTGGCACATGAAGCAGGAAACCCTACAAGCACTTCTCTCCATTGCTGAAAGTAAAAATACAACAGCCATTTAAAGAACATTTGGCTGGCCTTTTATAGCAACAAATATAGTTGTCTCGTATCCTTTGTGAGGCTACATTTTTAACAACTCTGCTTGATGAAGAAGCCAGTGGAATTTTGAAAGCTTGCAACATGTATACCATGCATTGTGGTTGGCCCAATAAAGATATCACTGTTTGGTGGATTTTGGATGATGCTATACTTTGCTATATGGCCAACACGGCCTGGATATGTTTTCTGGATGCGTTTTAGCCATCACAGGGGAATCCTAAAGAGAGAGCCAATGGACTGGGGTTTTACTATTTGAGGTTTCTAGCTCAAACAAAGGTAAAACACTATTTTTCTTTTAAATTGGGACTGCATTGGCATATTTTACCTTAACAACTCCTAAATGTTTTCTTGATGGAAAAGCATGGAGGCTTCCTGAGAAATTCAGTGTTCTCTTCCAAACAAAGGGACTTGTAGCCTAACAAAGGATTCAAGAATCAAAGGCAGTAGCTTTTTATCTCACTAATGGAATTTAAAATTTATTTCTTGGACTGAATCTCCCAGTAGCCACATGGCCAGGAGCAGGGGCCCACCTACATTAATACCCATCCATACCATCTGACTGAGGACAACAACCACAACATCTTGAGCAAATGTAGGCCTATGACTAACATTGTCATTCCCCCCCCCCCTTTCTCCTACATTGTTTTTAACACTTCTGCCTGATGAAGAAGCCAGTGGAGCTTTGAAAGCTTGCAACATGTATACTGTGCATTTTGGTTGGTCCAATAAAGGTATCACTGTTTTCTGGATTTTGGATGTACTGTACTGGGCCAACATGGCTACCCCTGGATATGTTAAAAAGGGAGTTGAGGAAAGCTGGGTTTTTTCCAGTATTTGATGCAGAAAACTTAACTTTAACATACTTCTTAGATATTATGGGCTTCTTAAAAATGTGCTCTATTATTGATGGTTAATGTATCTTGCTTAATGACATCACCACCACCATACACACACACACACATCTACATATATATATATAT
>CM034703.1:277798323-277867983 GCA_020142125.1 Phrynosoma platyrhinos
ATTTTGGTTGGCCAATAAAGGTATCACTGGTTGATTTTTGTTTGAATTCCCAAAGCAAAGGCAGAGGCTAGGTTTTGTGAGGGAAGGCTTTCTCAAGGCAGCCATCTTCTCACACGGCTTGGGCAGGGCTTCCCTTCGCTGACAGGGAAATACCCCCAAAGCCCTCTCTCTCCTCCTCCTCCTCTTTATTTGATGTCACTTTCTTCCATTCTGGCTCCCTCTCTCCCTTCCTGCGTTCCCAGCCCCGCTTCCTCTTCCCCTTCCCTCCCTCCGCCATCGCCACCCTCACGCGGCGCACGATGCCTCGCCGCCCGCCACGGCTCCCCTAGCAACAGCGCCTCGCTCCCTTCTCCGCCAATCAGGGGAGACTTGCTCCGTCAGGGCCAATGGCGACGCAGGGGGCGGGGCCAGGCTCTTGCCCGATGGGGAAGAGGGCCGCCCCGCGCTGAGCCGCCATTTTGCCTTGCGAGAAACAAAAGAGTCGAAGGCGCTGCTGGGGAGGACTTGATTGGCAGGTAACGGTGCGCCTACGAGGGAGGGGGCTCCGTGGGAGGGGGTCTTATCCTGCCCCAGCGTCTCTAATGGCGCCCTTTGGTCCCCAATATATGGGCATCAAGGGCGTCCCTTCAGGGTCACCAGGCGTCGTCCTCCTTTTCCAGGACACGTCCTCCATTTCAGCCATCTATCCAGGAGAGGTTGCCAAATGTCCTCCATTTTGAACATGGCTGAGAAGCGTGGGTTTATATTTCTGTTGAGTGTTTGAGGTTTTTTCCCCCCCTGTGGTCATATCCTCCATTTTCTTGAACGTCCTCCATTTTGAGGGCAACCAAGAAGCATGACGTTATATTTCTATTAAAAATATTTTGAGCTTTTTATGTGGTCATGTCCTCCATTTTTTTATTGAATGCCCTCCATTTTAAGCATGACCAAGAAGCATGACTTTACATTTCTATTAAAGTGTTTTGAGCCTTTTATTTGATCACGTCCTCTGTTTTTCTTGAGCGTCCTCCCTTTTGAGCATGACTGAGAAGCATGAATGTACATTTCTGTTGAAGTGTTCCGAGGTTTTCCTTTTGGTCATGTCCTCCATTTTTTTCTTGAACGTCCTCCATTTTGAGCATGACCGATAAGCATAAATGTACGTTCCTATTACAGTGTTTTGAGCTGCTTCTTTGCCCTCCATTTTTCCCAACGTCCTCCATTTTGACTATGACTCAGAGGCATACATTTACATTCTTATTAAGTGTTTTTGAGCTTTTTTCCTTGAACCATGCCCTCCATTTTGAACATGACTCAAAAGCATGAATTTATATTGGTCTTGAGTGCTTTGAGCTTTCCCTTTGGTCATGTCCTCCCTTGTTCTTGAAGGACTTCCATTTTGTGGTGCCTAGCTGTCCTCCTTTGAGGTTAGAAGACCTGGGGCCACCTGGGCAGGGAATGAAGGCCTCTGTGTCTCACCCCAGCTCCTTTCTCACTAAAAACTGAAACAACATGTAGGCATCTGACTAACATCTCCAATTGTTTTTGTTGAGTGCAGCCCCTCTGAGAGGAAAAGGCTCCTTCCTTTCTAGCAGGCTACCAAAAGCCCCCTCTTCCCATCACATCCCTTAATTCAGGGGTAGGCAACCTGTCCCCTTTAAGGGCCGAGGGACTTCAGCTCCCAGAATCTCAGGAGCTATTGGCCAACAAGGGACTATTGGCCAACATGGCTGAGGCTTCTGGGAGCTGAAGTCCCTCGGCCCTTAAAGGGGAAAGGTTGCTTACCCCTGTCTTAATGCTTTTAAGTGCTTTTAATCTTTGTGTAATGGTATTCTGTATTTTTTAGCAGTATTGTAAGAGTTTAGTTCTGTTTGGTCACTTTTGTATGTTTTTAATTGCACTGTGCTTTTACATCGCAAGCCACTTTAACCGCCATAGCTCCATGCTGTGGAATTCTGGGGACTGTTGTTTATTGTGACACCGGAGCTCTCTGATAAAGAAGGCTAAATGTCTCACAAAACTACAGTTCCCAGGATGCCATGGCATTGAGCCATCACAGTTAAAGTAGTGTCAGACTGGATCATTTCTGCAGCGTGGATGCAGCCTTCAAGTCCTAATTTTTGGGAAAAGTGGGATATAACAATAATAATAATAATAATAATAATAATAATAATAATAATGCAATTGTCTCTCCACATTTGTGAATTTGACTTTTGCAGATTTGATTATTCACAGAATTTATTAATATGTTCTCTCTAGGAATATCTAGGTCCTCCAGCGCAACTCTGTGGTCAACTTTAACCAAAAGTTGCACTGAAGGACCTAGAGCAGGGGTAGGTAACCTTTCCCCTTTAAGGGCCGAGGGACTTCAGCTCCCAGAAGCCTCAGCCATGTTGGCCAATAGTCCCATGTTGGCCAATAGCTCCTGGGATTCTGGGAGCTGAAGTCCCTCGGCCCTTAAAGGGGAAAGGTTGCCTACCCCTGACCTAGAGATTCCTAGAGAGGTGTTATCTGAGGTAAAAACATAGTGTTTTTGTTATTTGCAGTTTTTCCACATTCACAAAGGTCATGTGCCCCAACCCCAATGAATGTGGAGGGATGTGTAATAATAATAATAATAATAATAATAATAATAATAATAATAATAAAAAATGTTCCAAGGCATTTGTGGGGATTATCAAGGAAGGCCTGTCCCCATCCTTCTTGGAAACATCACACCGTTGTCCTCATCCCAAGAATACTGTTGGGATCTGTGTGAGGCTGTAGTGTATCCCCTTTTCTTCAGGGTAACAGGACTAGAGTCTTTTGGGTAACAGGACTTTGGAGATCAAGTCTCAGACTTGTCTTATTGTAACGAGTGTACAAAATAAAATGTCTGGATCCAGTGTGTCCAAAGGACAGTAACCAAAATGGCAAAAGATCTGGAAGCCATGCACTGTGAGGAAAGGCTTAGGGAGCTGGGTATGTTTAGCCTAGAGAAGAGACGGTTAAGAGGTGGCACAGGCTGCATCTACACTGAAGAATTAATGCAGTTTGACACCACTCTCTTGGCTCAATGCGAAGGACTTCTGGGATTTGTAGTTTTGTGGGCTAGTTAGCCTTATCTGTCAGAGAGCTCTGGTGCCATACACTACACATCCCAGAATTCCATAGCACAGAGCCATGGCAGTTATTGATGTTTACAAACTGCATTCATTCTACTATGGCAGCAGCCCTTGTCTGTATAGGCTTGTCTTGTTTGTGCCCCCCCCCCCCCATCAGTCAGAATTGCTTTGCGTGTTAAATAGCTGAGAGCATTGTTCATTCTTTCTGCCCATTCTGGCTGTGATTAGAAAACCCAGGGTTTAGGCCCGGCACATCACAAAATGGTGAGATAATTAATACTACTCCCTCTCTCTGTTCTGTTTATTGTGATGGGAAATACATGACTCATTGTTATTTGGCAATTTTGCAACAGCACTAGTTCGCTTTTCAAATCCTTATGTTTCATTCTTTCTTCATCACCCTTCCCTTCCCCCCCATCTCTATGTTTATGTGAGATTTATATCACAAATTTTGGAACATCTTCATGATACACCATTCCTTATTGAGTTGAATCTCTAAATAACTGATTTCCAAGATAGTATTCTATCTGGCAAAGTACCTTGATCACCATGAAATAAAAACAAAACAGTACTTTTGATCACTCTGTAGAACAATAGTTTTGATGGCATTATGTATTCTTGCTGTATTTTTCTTGTTAATATTTGAACTTGCTTTTATAGGCCATTCTTTCCCGAAGATTTGCTGTGGATAACACATCATTAATAAAACAGAAAAGAAATAATCATTGTGAATACCATCCACCCATGTATTAAGGATCTGTTTAAAGGGGGTATGTGTAAAGTTCTAAGAATTCACACAATTTTTAAGACACACTGTATTAAGCATCCAGTGAAAAAATATCTATTAAACTATGGAGTTGCAGTTGAACACTTTGTGTGTTACTGACTTGAAAACTTTGTGCACAAATTATTGGTAGTAGCTGGACTAGGATCTTGACTCTGTTTAGCTATAGTACTTATCAGCTGTATTTTCAGAGCAAGTTGTTCATAGCTGTGTGCAACATATGATAGTACAAAAACATAAGTACAATACAATGAACAGTAATAAAACATGGCACTGACCACAAAATGAGAGCAGTTGCTGCACTGAAAGTTAGTCGAAAGTCTTTGGTAAATAAAGCTTGTAACAAGAAAGTGGAAAGCAAACAGTGAAATGACCTGACAGAAACCGGCAGGAGATCCTGGAATGTTGGTAAAAATTCTTCTGATCTTCTGTCACTTGGTAAACTCTTTTCCCCACCAATTTTCATAGGTTTCAAAGACATCATATTCTACAGTATGCTCTTACTGAATTGTAATGGCTGCCAAATCTGAATGAACAAAGTGTCAATATATTTTGTGTGATAGTTAAAAAGCATCCTTAATCACTATTGCAACTGATGCTATGGGAATATCATCAGTCTCTATTTTGCAATGAGCAGGGGTGACTGATTGCTATCAATATGAACCTCTGCTCCCTCAATCTCTAGGCTACTGGATTACGTTGTTTTGTGGGCTTTATAGTTGTTTTTTTAATCATTCACTGGCATCTTCTATGACAAACTGTACCATAAAAACACAAGTTGGTCTGAACTATTGGTTTATTGGGCTTAAAAATTAAATGGGCATGCATTGCATTCAATCCATTTATAATCAATGCCACAGATATTTCAGTAAGGCTGGAGCATTAAACCAGTAATGGCAATTGTGCAGCCCTCCGGATGATGTTGAATTGCAAGTCCATGCATTCTTAATGGCTGTGCTGGCTAGGATTGCTGGAAGTTGCAGATCAACATGCTGGTGGTGCAGAATTTTCATTCCTGATTTATACCATGTCTATCCAAAGTTGTATCCTGTTGCTCCAGGTGAACTGTTTACCTCATGGATGCAAGTCATGTAGCCCTGCACTCCACCATCCTTTAAAAAATGGAGGGATGAAATGGAGAACTTCTGAAGTCACAAATGGGTGTGATTCTGACCTAAGGCAAGTGCTTTCTCTGTGTCTTTGTGTTCAGCCAGAACCTTGATTTTAGGGGCAAAATGTTAGTGACTATTTGGTTTTCCTGCATTGGGCAAGTGCAGTAAGTTCCGCTTCCTTCTGAACTTTAGCTTCAGTGGGTAGTTCAGAAGGGAGTGGAATAGAAGAGGTAGTGGGTCCCACAAAGTGGAGGGATGGACAGAGAAAGTAAAATTGGCTCCTTCATTCTCACATAGCATTGAGTCTAGCAGTGAAGGACACATAGCAAAATCTATTCCTATCATGTCTTCATAATCTGTGTTAGTGGAGTTATTTGGGTTGCAAACAAGGTAATACATCCTAATGTGCCCCACATAGAGGTTCATGCCTACACCTGTAAAAGCAATATTGTAATGTTAAATATAATCTGTTACATCTTTTGACTGGGATGTGAAAAGAAAATCTAAATACCTTATTTTCCTACGTATAAGACTACATTTTAACCTGCAAAATCTGTGGTTAAAGTGGGGGGTCGTCTTATACGCCGGGTATAAGGATAAGGAGGATGGAGGTGCTAAAGCTCTATATTTTGACTGGAAAATGGGGGGTCGTCTTATACGCCAGAGAATACGGGCAAACACAGCTGATTTCTGCCCCATTTTCTGTTTATTTGGAACAGTTCTAGATTTGTTTTATGGAACTATGGGGGGAAGCAGACTGGCGGCTCTGCGCTGCCCCGGGAAGGTGCGCCGCAGGACCGAGGCAGCCCCACGCCTCGTTCCTGCGGCGCTCCCTCGCCGCCCCTGAAAGGAGCGCTAAATCAGCGCTCCTTTCAGAAGTCAGCGAAAGTGTGCCCCAAAAGGTTGAGGCGCACTTTCACTGGCTTTTCCGCCGCAGCGTGTGTGGACACTGCGGTGGGAGGTTGCCCCCGGAGCACCGGCCGTGCAGAGGGCTGGCGGCTCCGAGGCCAACCTCGGGAGGAGGAAGGGGCACCAAGCGTGCGGCTGGCCCTCCTCTTCCCTGCCTCGGAGACGGCTCAATTAGCCGTCTGCCGAGGCCCTATATGAACCAAGGCCATTTAAAGAGGTTTATGAAGCCCCCAGAGGAGCTGAGAAACTGATTTAAATTCAGAACAGAGCCGCCTGCTTAGCATGGACCTGTTCCTTTTAGTCTCATCCTGAAAGGTGATGTTAGGATATTGTTGCAGCATTCCACAGCAGTGGTCCTCTGTTTTGTTCTTGCCTTATATAATGGCCCATATCAGATATACCAAAGATTTGCATGCGGGAGGTATCTTGATAAGAAATCTCAGTTCTCAGCAGTGAACCATGGATTGTTCCTAGCTAAGGAAGAAGATTTCAGGTTTCTTCTCTTACAAGGCCAGAACTACTGTTGTGTGATATATGTAACAACAAACCTCTGTTTGTTGTTATATCTGAGCTGGGATGGTACATATAACAGCTCAATTATTTAATTTGTGAAGTTGGGTTATAATGTCAATAATATACTATATATATTAAACTCTATTTTAAACATCTGATATGGGTATACCAGTTATAGTATGAGCCTACATATTCATATGTAAGTCCCGATAATTATGTGGTTCTTACTGCCAGTTAGGAGTGCACAGCTTTGCAGCCTTCATATCCAGCAAGTTGTTTGAGAGGACAGTGGTAAATTTGAAATTAAATAAATTGTTGTACAGATGTATCCTTCTTTTCAGTGTAAAATGCAGTCACAATGGCATATAAAATATTTAATTTTTTTTTTAAAAAAGCGGTACTACCGTAATATAATTAAAAGATTCTTGCTATCCACCAGTTTCATTTTCAACCAAAATGAGCTAGAGAGCAGATCATTCAAATAGGTTTCTAAACATGGGCAGTTCAAATGGATCAAAGTGTTCTCAGTCTTCTGTGGGGTTTAAAGGTTAATAACATTGAATTAAGGCTGGAAATAAATAATAAAATGCAGATAATTGAACAACTGAACCTGCAATTTTAGAGGCCTTGAATCATCCTGAACTAATCTTTTATCATAGTAGATAGGGGAGTGATTTCTCTAAAAGAGCAGGTACAAAATCTAGGATGATTCCTGAGAATTGCCTGGATTTTCAATGGCATTTTTATCATTTAATATTTAATGTACCACCTGCAGCCCATTTTGGAGATCAGAATCTTTATGATATGCACCTGTGCTTTGACAGTAGGAACAGAGAACTGCCAACAAGGGGTCAGACCATTTATCCATCTAACCCAGTGCTGTTTCATTTCTTTTGCAATGGTTCTTCATTGCAAAAGAAATGAAACTTACTGATTTCCCCCCCCCAAACACTGTTTACTATATTGGAATGCCTTTGAAGACTGCCTGCACCAAATAGTGATAACTATTTATATCATGGTTTAAAGTATTTACAATGCATAACAACACTTTGTCAGCAGTCTTTACAACAGCTGTGTGAAGTGGATTAGCATTATTAGTCCTATGTTATAGATGAATGACTGAGGCTGAGTGAGTAATTTGTCTAAGGCTCTCTAGTGGGTTCAGACTGGTACAGTTTGAACTTAATTTATCATAGCTGAATCCCCTTGTCATTCAGCACAGCATGACTGGGCTGCTGCAGACCATGACTTTCTCCTCTGAATTCACAAGGTTTCTTTAATTTCTGAACAGAGTCTAGGTGCTGATGAATAAATCCCTCATAGGTTAGGCCTATATAGTATGAAGTCAAATCTCATTATTCCCCTTATGTTGAGACAAGCAGGTGTGGGGGCTGCTTTGCCTCTCATCTAGCTCGAAGTTAAGTTCTGGTAATGGGTTATCATGCAATTAAATGTCATGTATGGCAGGGGTAGGGTATGGGGCACAAGGCACAGAACTGCCAGTCCTGCACACATTCTAGATGTTGGGAAAGTATGCTGCTTATGCAGATGTCCACAGTGTAGGAGGAGTGTACCCGAATACAGCATGCTCCCCTTGATGTTTTTCTTCTAACACAGTGGTTGAGGGATGATGCCCAGCTGGTGGGCCATCCATCCATCATTGCTTTGCTCTTCGGTCTTCGATCTGCTCTTCTGAATGGCAGGAACAAATTGGGCTGTAAAATCTCCTCTGGCATTTAGGCTTTCTTTGGGTCTTTTGGAGTTCCCATCCTAAAGAAGTCTGGTAAAGGTACACATAGGGCCTTTGCAGACTGCCAGAAATAGTACAAATTGAGTCCACTTTAACTGCCCTGGCTCAGTGCTAGGGAATCATGGGAACTGTAGTTTATTATGGCACCAGAGCTCCCTGACAGAAGTCTCAATGTCTCAGAAAAAAAAATACAATTCCCATGATTCCCTAGCACTGAGCCACGGCAGTTAAAGTGGGCTCAGTTTGCACTATTTCTGGCAGTCTGCAAAGGCCCATAGTTTATTTTTCTCAATCAGACTAAAGCCTTTTGAAAAAAAAAATGCTGCTGTAGTGATGTTATAAGCCCCTTTCACACTATTTTAGTTACACAGATCAATCTGTTAAAGATGTACCATATATACTCAACTATAAGTTGACCTCACGTATAAATTGAGGGCAGGTTTTGGGGCCAAAATTATAGATTTTGTTATGACCCGTGGATAAGTCAAGGATAAAACTTAGCAGTGTGTAACAAAGAATGTATAGTATGAAACAAAGAAAAACGATACTGAAGAACTTAACATTTTTTGACAGGCATAACTGTTCTCACCCTAAAGGCTGGATGGATGAGATAATAGAGGGGGTTGATGCTTCTTTTAGGTGCTCCGAGAAGGGATTAAGCTGTCACCTTTCACCAGGGGATGGCACCTTTTTTGATAAAAGTTAAAGTACAGTACTTACATTAACCTGTGGATAAGTTGACCCAGGTTATTTGGGTCAAATTTTTGACTAAAATTTCTAGACTTATACATGAGTATGTATAAACTAAATAAATAAATAAAGATACATGAGTACATACAGTTAATCAGTGGCATACTTCAGTGACAATAGAGTCAAATCTTTAGATGCTACCAGGAAATAGGTCTAGAAATGAGTAATAGGAAGCCACATAGGGGCATTTTCAAAAGGCATAATAAGGGAAAGTGTATGTATGCAGGGGTTGTTCTCTCTGAGATCTTCAAACAGGTGATGAGAACATAGTTTACATTAGAATAACTGATGCGTAGGTGAAATCTAGCTTCTCTAAATGGCATTCTAACAAAGATAATTGAAAACATGAAGAGCCTTCAGGTTTGCCAGAGCTCTGGTGCCATAATAAACTACAGTTCCTTTTTGTATTATATACTCTGTTGAGTAGGGTTTCATTTGAATTTGAAACATTTTCATATATGATAAATGTTTAAAGCAGAGATAGGCAACTATAGTGGGATTAGGGACCACTTTTTTGATCCATCTTGTGCTTAAGGGCTGCACTAATTTGCTTTTTGTTTTGTTTTTTAAAGCTGAAAATGTTATTAAATAGTTAAATATTTAAACTAAACATTGAAGACATTAAAATTAATTATTTAGTAAGTACTATTAACTGTTAAATTTGTTGTTGTTGTGTGCCTTCAAGTCATTTCCAACTTAAGGTTTTCTTGGCAGAAGAAACAGGGTTTGTTAGAGAAGGTTTGCCATTGCCTTCCCCTGAGGCTGAGAGTATGTGACTTGCCCAAAGTCACCCAGTGGGTTTCATAGCCAAGCTGGAAATCAAACACTCGTCTCAAAAGTTGTAGTCAGACATTCAAATTACTACCCCATAAAATGAAACACATTTTATTTATTTTTTAAGTTACTACAGGGTAATTAAATAACTGAAGGGTATCTAGTACATGAGCCTGACCAACTCCATCCTCTGGTTCTACCCCTTTGGAGCTCATTGCAATATTTCTTATTCACACACACACACACTACTTTTTCTTTCCCTGGTGTTGCCAGCCCCCAGTAGCAGAGAAGGGAATGTGTCAGTAGTAATGTCTAGGTAATGCATACAGTTGGTTGAGTTCACACCTTCCTTTGCTCCTTCCATTTCTCCTTTGTATGGTGTACCTCACATCAAGGCATATAGTTTCTGCAGCAACTGAAAAAGAGTGAGTGTGGAAAAGACACTGCTTGAGAGTGAGGAGTTGGACTTTGGGTTGGCAAGGGATTGTGTGTGGGAGAGAAGTAGAAACGTGTCCAGTGTGGAAGGCATGATAGATTAGGCGGCAAGGCATTGAATCATTTTATTTAGCAGTTTTTTGCGGAATTTGGGCAATAGATTGTGCTGCTAATTTTTGTGGCATGACTTCTAAATTATTTTACTTGAGAGCAAGGATGACAACAGAAAGGGAGTGGGTGGGCTGGATGAAACCCACTGGCCATTGTGGTTAACTGCTTTTAATAATTTGAAATAACTGCTGTTTATCTTGCTGTTGTAGGCAAGTACACACAACTCCAGTAGGATCAACTAGAGTCCCCTTCTTTCCAAGCTCAAGCGTTATTGTACTGTTTATTGCAGGCATACTGCAAGCATGCCGCTGCAATCCAACAATCAACATACATGTTTTTTCAGCCCTCCTGCACCTTCCTCCCATTGCCAATGTTGCTAAAAAAAGCAACCTTCCAGCTAGACAGAAAGGGAAAGAAAGAGTGGCTGTGCAAGTGTAAAAAGACTTTGTAAAACAGAGCTTTGTCAGAGTCTTTGGGCCTTTGCAGACTGCTAGAAATAGTGCAAATTGAGTCCACTTTAACTGTCCTGTCTCAGTGCTAGGGAATCATGGGAATTGTATTTTTTTTCTGAGACATTGAGCCTTCTCTGTCTGAGAGCTCTGGTGTCACAATAAATTACATTTCCCATGATTCCCTAGCACAGGGCAGTTAAAGTGGACTCAGTTTGCACTATTTCTGGCAGTCTGCAAAGGCTCTTAGTTAAATGAGGTATGTCTGTACATTGTATCAATGTTATAAGCTTGTGATCAAGGATATTTAACCAAATTGCTGTTGGAATTCTGTTTTCGTATAAAATTTCTTCATTGGTGCAATCTTTTCAACTAGCTATTGTTGAATAATTTACATGTTCAATAAAATGGTATTGCCATATTAAATTTAAGCTCCATTTCTGTGGATTTCCTGCCTTAGCAAACTGAACACAGACTATGGGGTGCAGTATATTGACATGAAAGGATTTGGTCAACATAATTCTTAATATTTTCAATTGAAGCTGTTGGAATGTAAAAGTATTTGACTTTAACCGGCTTTTGGAAAATTGTATATGATTGCCTTGTGGATCAGACTTTTAACAATGACAGTGGAATATCAAAAACCGGAATTCTTCATTTAGCAGGCTGGATGGTAAACAGAAATAATTGGAGGCAGTGAGGAGGAAGGAAGAAATCTGGTTGATGCTGAAATTACATTTAGCCAAAGTCCTGAAACAGGGTGCAGGGAGGAGGCTGGAGCTCTTTTAGATACTGTGGTGGTTTCTAGTTGCCCAATGCTTAAAGACTTTTGAAGAATAAGAAACAAATAGTTGATTCCCTCATTTTCCAAAATCTCAAATCTAGCTGTTATTCAAATGTATTCTATTTTGAGCACCTCGGATGGGCAATATCCATCTAGGGATCTTAGACCACAAACTAAACATAAGATAACAGTGTGTTGCAGCAGCCAAACAGCCAATACAATCTAGCTTCATCAAGGGGTATAGTGTCCAGATGAAGGGGAGTAGTAGTTCTAGTCTATTCTGCTTTGCTCAGACCTCACCTGGAATACTGTGGCCAGTTCAGGGCACCACTGTTCAAGAACAATATTGAGAAGCTGGAAAGTATCCAGAGAAGGGCTACCAAGCTTATCACAAGTCTGAGAACCAAGCCCTAGTATCCCAGTTTAGCAATTACTATTCCAAGATTACTTTGCTGAATATGGTGCATACATTGTCCAGTGGTTGTTGGTGCAAAGTACAAAAAAGCTTATATGCAGCACTTAGGATTGTATGCTCATTAGCCCTCAGTAGATCACAACAGTGTGCACCTGGTGAACAGATGGCTGACACAGCCAGCTTTGGCAGATCTCATCACCTGTTAGAAGGACTGAATCCAGCATTCGTATCTTCCCCCTTACCATGCTGCAGAAGTAATTGGCAGTAACACAATGCTGGCCATCTGTTCTGGAAGCTCTGTGCATATAGCAGTATGTGAATAATCTACTGTTGCAAGCATGGATTTGTGAATTTACAGCTTATGAAGGTGGGTGAGGTGCTTTTGTCCTGAGAAGGAGAAAGCTTATACACAATGATCATTTTGTTTCTTAAGTATAGTAAACATTTAGGACAATGGCCTATACACAAACAAGAATGCTAACTGGTCTATTTTGCTATTGCTTGACATAACATTGTTAAAAGCTATTGTAATCGTCCTGGTCTAGATAGATGTACAGATAATAACAACAGTCATAAAGATACAATTAAGAAGTTGCAAACAAATTGTTACTATGTTCTGTGCATGTGGTCTTATTTGTGGAGACAGAACATAGCAAGTCTCTTACTAGAACCTTTTCAGGAAAGGTTTCATTTTGCTTGGATGATTCTGCAGAAACCCTAATCATCACAGATTATCAAATTGGGTATAATTTGTGAAAAATGGGAAGGTAAATTTTTGAAGATGATACTTTGCTTGTACAAAGAAATTCTAAAACCAAATGTTTCTAAATAGAGTTCAGTATTGCATATTTTGATGTATAGAACTTCAAAACCAGAAGAGGTGCTATAAACAACAATACAGTTGCCCCTCTGTTTTCACACACTTCCAAGTCTTGGTCTTTTGCGGACTGTCAAGCCCCAATGGTTAAAATGGAGCATGCGCTTGTGGCACACACAGCCATTCAAACCAGTGGGGCTTGAATATCTGCGATTTTCTGTTTTCACGGGGGGAGGGGTGTCTGGAACGGATCCCTGCAAAAACATTGGGGTGACCGTATACTTGTGATTTCAAAGTAGCAACCTTTTAAAGGGAAGAAAGTCAAAGTGAACTTGGAAACAATGGAAAAATCCTCACCTGGTAATGGAAAATTTTAATCCCTTTAAGCAAGCTTCAGAGATGGTAAACTGGATCTGAGACAACTAGATACAATATTGTAGGGCTGGCAGAAAAGAAGTACAGTATTGGAATGCAGAGCAATTAAGAAATTCACTAAATTTTAGAAGGGCCATTACTTTGTTTTTCCTTGATCCTGTACAGGTAGTTTAATGACTATAGCACACAGAGATGTATGCAAAACAGGTAAAGTTGCATCATAGCACTGTGAGATTCAGTGGAGCTATGGAAACTTGTATTTACAATTTGAAAGCCCCCAGGCCTGCTCCCCCCCCCCCCCCCCCCCACCTGAGTCTGGCCTTGAGAAGGGCAAGGAGCCAAGGCAATTCAGCTATGCCTGGAAGTAAAACCTCAAAGTTCTGCTGCACCTTGAAGCAAAGGCTCTACTCATCCCTTGGCTTTCTCAGTGAGAAGGGCAAAAAGATAGTTGAAGCCATTTTTGTTGCCTGGAGCATGTTGCCAGGGGGTCCTTGAAGAAGCAGTTCCCTGGGGGATGCTTTCAATGAAGGTAGCCCTGTACCACTGCTAACATCCAGCTCTGGCATGTCTTGTACACTAGTATGGCTCTCGACAAAGAGAAGTCGTCGTCCCCCCACCTTAGAATACTGTGTAGTTTAGGATTGGCTTTTTCTGTAGTAGTACTGCCCTGATAATCTTGTGGATTCAGACTTCATTATTTCTGTTTTCTTCCACTTCTTAATTGAGAACTCAAGTAACACTATAGATAGCTGTTGTCTAACTAGGTTACTACCCCTGGGGATAATGCCATAGCAAGGGGTTCAGTTGTTCTATGATAGCTCACAAAGGAAATGGAAGTTTTCTCCTCTGCCTGTGCTGCAAGGCTAGAAATGTTTTACTGTCTCTGAACACCAACCTAGTTTTTAGGAGAAGTTCACTACATATGTATTAAATGAAACATCATTGTTGAATTGAGGTTGTATTTATTTAAAGTAATGTCTCAAATGATCTTGCCTCTAAAATGTTTGTTCTGCCTCTTCATCTGGACAGTGTAACTGTCATTCAGTGTTGGTGGATTATATTAGTATAGAATTTCTTATCAGTCATATAAGTGGCTGTTTGGCTAGTGTGCCTTGTTAACACTAGGCAAGCAGTCAAATGCAAACTCCCTTGAATTTAACTCAGACTAACATTCAATGTAGTAGTGTCACCTTATAAAACTTCTACTTCAGGGATAGGAAAGCCTTTTCGGGGCTCCAGGTCCACTCAGCTAGTTTATATGAAGTTGGGAGTGACCAAAAAGTCACATCCAATTTGTGTGTGTGGTGGTGGTGGCTACCAGTTTTTTTGCCAAAATTATTTGCTGCTAGGAATACACGCCTTGTTCTAGGGTGGAATCACCACTTTTCAGTGTTTACAGGAACAGCAATTCTCATTTTTGAGCCAAAAAAATAAAAATAAAAAATTGGTAGGGACGCTATCCAGAAGGGGTCTAGAGGTTGCATGCAGTCTGTAGGCTTCGTGGTTCCCATCATTGATCTGCTGCATGGCCACTCAGGCTGGTTGGATACGAATCAGCATTCCCATGACTAAGTCAGAAAGGTGGCATCAATCTGTTTTTGAACTTCAATACAATTAATATGGATTCAGTTGAAATGAATGGTGACATTTAACCAAGTTTAAACAATCTTTGTAGTATTGAAATATAGCATCAGATAATAGATGTTAGAGCAGGAATTGCCGCTTTACTTTTTGTGGGACCTACCAACCATATTGCTTGAGTGTCCCTTGCTGATGGAAGCTGCCCCTTGAGTACACAATGGAAAGATGAGCTGAACTGCGTAATCATGATATAGTCATAGATCTTCTGAAAATGCTTTTAGAGTTCCATTGTGGAAAATGTGCGCCTGCTTTTGTTAGTATTATTTTTAATAATTCATTTATCCTGTTTTATATAAGAGGGGATAGTTTTACAGTTAAAAGTGTTTTGCCATCAGATGTTACAGAGTACAGTCAGCCCTGCTTAACCTTGCATTCTTTATCCACAGATTCAAGCACCCATAGTTTGAAAATATTAAAAAAATAGATAAATTCTAAAAAGCAAACCTGGATTTTGTCATTTTATGTAAGGGGTACCATTTTATTATTAATTGTATTTAATGGGACTTGAGCATCCATGGATTTTTGTATCTCTGGGGGTCCTGGAACCAAACCTTAGTGGATACCAAGGGCCCACTAATACTGTTTTTGTTTAAGTTAGAGATCTGACTTATTACTGAATGCTACCCTGTTATTGGCCCACAAAGGTGAAAATGTGGAATGAAGAAACTCCCTCCTCTTTTGCCTCCTTTGTCCTGCTTGATCTAAATCCCTTGCCCTCCTCCTTACTTGGTGACACTACACAGGCAAACTTTCTTAATCTTGTTTGAACAGAGTCTGTCATTGCCTTCTTTGTGTATACTTCACCTCTCCCTGCTTTTTGTTTCTGATTTGAAGGTAATGTGCTGCTGTTATCATTGACTACTCATTTGTCCAATGTAAATTTTAAATAGGTTAGCATTAGTGGCTAGTTTGTTTGTTTGATGGAGTGATTCCATTTTGGAGGGAAAAGTGTTCTTATAAATTACATAATTCTTATAAATTACATAATTACATAATACAAAGTCTTCTTGTAAATTACACATTATTTTGTGTAAAGAATAGAACCAAAGCACTTTTCTTTATTTAGAAATGTTTATAGAAATGTGTCAGTCTGAAACTTTTCCTTGATTTTAAATGAATGGAAGTGCATTCATATCTGAGGATATGCCCTATTAATGGGCATTCTTGCTTTTAAGAAAATGATGATTGCCTGTAAATCTGTTCTGCTATGGCCAACATTTCCATTCTTTCTGCTTCCCTCTTTCAGAAATAGAAATTCTTTGAAACTAAGGTAACTGTAGATCATTGATAACTAATGTAAAAAAGGGGGAAGGGGAAGATAAAAAGTGAAAATTAAAGAACAAAAAATGAAGGAAAGAGGTATGCCAGGGACTTTAATGCAAGGTGACCAGGCATCCTCCTTTTCCAGGACTCTTCCTACTTTTCAACTTACTGTCCAGGAGGAATTAAAAAATGTCCTCCTTTTTGAGCATGACTAAGAAATACATTGAGTTGTATCATGTTCGCTATTCCCCTTCAAGAAATTGGTCTATTTGACAGCCTATGTCTCTGCAAATAGGGGGATGGGATGGATCCTTCTAAAGTTCTTTTTTCATAGGAGCAGCAACAAACAAGACTTGCTCCCAGAGCTCAGGTCGTGTTTGTTTCTTAGAGGGGAAAAGGACAGTGAACTTAGGCAATGGGCTGCTTGAGGACACAATGCAAATGTTGAGAGTTCCCCCACCACCACCACCTCAATTTCAGCACAATGGACAAATGAAAGGACTACTGGTCACCCTTCCTTAATGGTTGAAACAACAGAGGAGCAAGAAGAAGAGAATAAAAATGGTAGTGATAGTTGTGAGAAGAGGGTGCCAAGGAGATAAATGGGCAAAAGCACTAACTGTAGCAAGACCTACAATCCCAAACCTTTTTATAGTTTTTTCTTGGTGCATTTCAGTTAGGACTTAGCTTGGCTTTGTCATTCCTGGTTAAGAAGGGCCTGGGCATAGAGTGACTTTGGTTTTGACAGCTACCTTCCCCTTTAGACTCACAGTACAGGGACAGCACCTCTAGAACCCCTCTATAGTGAGTGCTAAAATGAAGGACATCACCACTAGTTATCTGACAGTATAGGGTCGCAGTCTTCACTTGATCAGAAGCATTGTCATGATTACTTCACAGATTCTTGGCACTGAAAATACTGTAAGTTCTCAGATTGTACTCCAGAAAGCCTTGGTTCAAATTTGGATCTTGGCAAGTATGTAAAAAAAGTAGGAGTTAATGCCTCTAGAAAGTATATAAGCAGTTTACACCTTGTGTAGCAGTTTAAGAATAATACAGTGAGTAATATTATCTTTTTTTCCTGAATTTGTTGCAAACTGCCACATAATTTTGAATACCTGTATTATACTATATTGTTTAATTTAGTATGTGTGTTACTGACCAACTGTAAAATGTCAGTTGTTCACCACAGTTAAATCTAGGTATAAAGAGAGCCAGTGTGGTGCAGTAATTTGAGCATTGGAATACAGCTCTGGATACCAGGGTTCAAATCCCCCATGTGGTCATGGAAACCCACTGGGTGACCTTGGGCAAGTCACACTCTCTCAGCATTGGAGAAAGGCAAAAGCAAACCCCCCCTGAACAAATCTTACTAAGAAAATCCCATGATAAGGTTGCCTTAGGGTTGCCATAAGGGCACACAACAATGATAGAATTAAAAATTACCTGTGTCAAGGTGATTCAGAAATCATTTGCTTTCCAGTTGTTGACGTAATCTGTATACATCCTTCCAGTAAAACAAGTTTTATATATAATACATTTTCTGCTCACTGTCCTCTTTTGTCCACATTTTGTCATTGTGCTCTTGTTTTACATGTTCAGACTTGGATACTCCCCCACACACATCAGGGAGTAAGTAGTCTTGCTTCCACCCTTGACACTGTTGCTGTGAAATCTTACAGGAAGATTTCGCTATGTTAACCTCCTGAAAAATTTCCATTCATAGCTACTGCTATCTAGTGTTGATATATTGGCTTTAGTCGCTTTTGCAGAGATAACTTTGAAGTAGGGTTTCCATCCATTTTCAAAGCCAGCTTTGGCAATCTGTTTACACATAGCAGACACTGAGATTTCAATCTCTGGCATTTTTGAACAGCTAAACTTGCTGAAATGACCTAGACTGTGTGGTCTCCCTCTAACCCCATATTGTCTAATGTTCCTTGAAAAGGAGACACTGTGATGTCTTCTGTTATTGGTATCTTGTTCATATGACCAGAGGTATGTTCTCAGGACCTGAGGCTGAGGTTATCTGCCTTTATCCTTTGGACTAAAGGATAGCAAAAGTATCAGGTATATTCCTTCCTCCCTAGGTTGTGAAGCTAGATGTAGAGTTTTCATATGGAGTAGGAAGTGATTTTGTGAATGATTGCCATCTTCAACAAAGATAAATTCCAAGTGTTAGAGATGAATCCAGAATATTCTAGGCTAGTAAAACCAAACAAATAGATAGATAAATAAATAATCATCACCTTAAGAAAGCGAAGTATTTATCCCTTTATTGTTTGTTGTAGATGTCTTGTATATCTGAGAGATTTATATTCCTTAACATCCATTCTCTACTTGATGTTATTCGAACCCTTTTCCAGTCTAACCAAGGTGGACAGGAAGGGAGGGGAGCAGGATGGGGTAGTAGGTTCCACCAGCAAAGAAACCAAAAGAGTGGGAGTGAATGATAACATTTCTCTGAAAATGATAAAAAGCAGTCTTAAAAACAGATTGAAACATAGAAGATAACACCTTCTAAAAAGCCCTTTAAGAAATTTTCAGTTCCCCAAAGAATTTAAGAAAAACTGTCCTTGCCTGTTAACAGAAGAAAAGCCTTAGGGACTGTAGCCTCCCTAAGAAGTGAAATAAATAAATAAGGGAGTTTCAGAGTCTCAGTGCAGACACTGAGAAGGCCCTATTTCATATCTGCTCCCACCCCTGCCATGCCTGTGAAGGTGGTGGGACTTGAGAGAAGGTCTTCTCTTCAGGATCTCAGGGTCTGCTCCTGAAGGGAGATACAGTGGGCCCTTGGTATCTGCTGGGGTATGGTTCCAAGATACCCCTTCCCCAGGTACCAAAATCCGTGGATGTTCAAGTCCCAATAATCACAGTGGCATAGTGAAATGGTATCCCTTATATAAAATAGCAAAATCAAGGTTTGCTTTTTAAAAAAAATATATCTTTTTGGAATATTCTAAAACTGAATGGTTGAATCCGTGGCTAAAAAGTCTGTGGATGTGGAGGGCCGACTGTACATTCTATTAAATAGCTTGCACCTAAGTCACATCAATTTTCATAGGTCATAACCAGTACTTTGAAATGTTCCCAGAAACAGATTGGCAGCTGTGGTGCTGTTTTAGCAAGGGAATTGAATGATGTCTGTAACCAGTAAAAGTGCTGAAGTTCAAAATTGTGCATAGTCACCTGTATTTTGAAACTTTTTGAAGATACTGTAGTTGAATTGTTGGGATTCTTTTATTGATAGGATAGCTTGCAATTTAGATAGGAATGAGGTAGAAGAAAGAGTGAGAAAGAAGTAGGGAGAGCCAATTTGTGGAAAAATGTAGTCTTTTAAAAATATTATCAGTAGAACCACATTTCTTATAGTTTACTTGTTAAAACTCCTTGTTCACAGACATGGGTCATTTATCTACATCTACTTGATATCTAAGAAGGATATTATGTACTTGGGGAATTTTGCTAATAATTAAAATACTTCCCTTATACTCAGGAGATTTAGTAGGAATTAAAACTCTTTCGCTTTAGAGTTACATAAATGGTCTTATGAGGAAAAAGATAGAAGACCTTGTATGGGGCGGAACTAGGAAAAATAAAGATGCCATTGTTATCATGAGCTATAACACCAAAGGGCCAAGTGTTGTTAGCAATGCTATACAGAACAAAACTTTATCTAGAGAAATCTGGAGGATTAGATTGACTTGTGCTGCTTCTAGGCAGGCTTTCAAGATGTCAAGTATGCAAGCACCTGCATGCCACACGGGGACTGGGATGATACCCATATTGATCCATCTTAATCCAAACAACAAACTAGCAGGATAAGTATGAGTGTCATGGATTAAAGGTACAGCTGTGGTGCAAAAGTAAACCCCTATGAAAGCTTATTTCAGTGGTTAAACCCACAACATGAGCTTAGAAGCACTTAGCTTGAAGCTTTCCTCAGCAAAGATGCACTGCTTATTGGGCGAGCCTGTCTCTCACACTCAACTCTCCCAGTCTTGAATCTGTAATTGCAGACTCATTTAGGGGGTTGCAGACTGCCAGAAATAGTGCAAAATGAGCCCACTTTTAGGGTTATGGTTTGTGCTAGGGAATCATGGGAATTGATTTTTTTCTGAGACATTGAGCCTTCTCTGTCAGAGAGCTCTGGTGCCACAATAAAATACAGTTCCCATGATTCCCTAACCCTAACCCTAAAAGTGGACTCAATTTGCACTATTTCTGGCAGTCTGCAACCCCCCCTTAGAGAAGTGAACAATAAATGTGCCAGTTTCAAAAAAAGTTTATGTGATAAGTGGCCCATTTACTTCCTAGCATTGAAGTTGTAGGGGAGGATACAGATTGTCTATGCAGGTGTGCAGTGGTTTGCACCATCTTAAAGTTGGGAGGAAAGCTAGGGATTGCTTCTAGCTGTGTGGCAAGAGAATTCACAGAGCCTTGGTGATGCAAAGTCTAAGGACCACCTCCATCTGTGCCTTGCCTGCTCCAGCTTGCATGCGTGTCACCTGTCCCTGACAAAGCTAGATGGGCAGGTTGCAAAGGGGTCTTGGAGCACCTTTGAGGATAACTGAGCAAAAGAAGTTGTTGCATAAGCTTTTGTAGACTTGGTCTACTTCCTCAGATGCAGGATATTGAATACCACTGCTTGAAGGCCCTCAGGGACCCTTAAGTCTTAAGAAAATAGAAGATATGCCTGTACAGTCAGCCCTCTGTAGCCACAGATTCCTTATCCAAGGATTTAACTCTCCATGGTTTAAAAATATTTTTTAAAATATATAAATTCCAAAAAGTAAGCCATGATTTTGCCATATTATATAAAGGACACCATTTTATTATTCGATTGTATTTAATGGGACTTGAGCATCCACGGATTTTGGCATCAATGGTGAGTCCTGCAGTGGTTAGCATAGGCTATTATTTATGAGTAATATAAGCACACAAAGAGAACTTCTTATAACCAGGCAAGGACATGTTTCACTCTCATTTTAAGACACTATATAGAATTGGTTTTATCTCACAGGTTGGGATGTAATATTCCTGACATGAATTCATTTATTTATTACACTTAAATTTCTCCATACCTGGAATTTTCTGGCTAGCATACAGCAAATTAAAAACATAAAATACTGTACAATACGCAGTGACCAAAAAGCGCACACATTAAGAAGAACCAAGATAAAATTATCAGCAAGAATGATACTTAAAATCAAAACAGCTGTATAACATCAGTGCAAAGATTTAAAAGCATATTAAAATATGAATATAATGACACTTTTGTTATATTATTGAAATATGATAGAGAACCCTTAAAAATAAATTGATACAATATAGCTATATTGGTGTTTGTATATACTACTTAACAGTGCAATCCTAAGCATGTTCACTGAAATGTAAATTTCACTGAGCAATTAAATGCCCCAAGCTATATATAAAAACACCTTCTCACATAAATTCCAATAAAATAAAATCAACACTCTTAACATCAAACAAAACAACATAAACTAACCCTAAATTGGCAAACAAAAGGTTTTTACTATTAAAAAAAAACTATAAAAAGGCTGGGAGTCAGAGGAGGGCATTCCGTATTGTAGGTGTGGCAACAAAAATGGTCCCACTCCTGTGGTAGTTAATAAGTGAGGAAGTATATATGTGAGAAAAGGTGCTTTGTGATATTGATAGGATACGCTGCTTAGTGCTTTCAGAATAAAAAAAGAAAACCCCCAAACCTAAAACAGAACCTTGAGTTGGATCTTAAAGTTAACAGGTAACCCAATATAATCATGTTGGTACTGGAGTAATGCAGTCGCTTTGATGGACACCAGTCAAGAGATAGCTTCGGGATTCTGGTAAATGGAAATTTCCAAACCTTTTTCAATTCTGAATCATAGAATCATAGAGTTGGAAGAGACCACAAGGGCCATCCAGTCCAACCCCCTGCCATGCAGGAACTCCCAACCAAGGTTCCAAACCATTTTCAGACAAGTATTTACTATAGCGCTATATAAATGATGATGATGATGATGATGATGATACAGATACAAGGTTCTCCATGAATAAGGAACAAAAATAAATATTATTTTGCATAATATTTAAATATTATTCTTGCCCTGAGACAAGGTACAGTTTTAATTCTTTGTGCATTGCGGGCTGAGAGCCTGTTGAATCATGTTCTGCATAATACCCAAGGGGCTTCAGTTCTGTAAATACACAGTGTTCAAAATTCCCTATGGTCTGCTTTGAACATGTATGAAAGAAAACAAGTTGTGAAAGTGCTTGAAAAAAATTAATGAGCTCACTGGGGATGATTGAGAGTGGAAGTGGCATGATTTTGTGCACACTGTGAAATTCACTTTGTGGCAGATACTCACTTCTGTAAGAATTAGAAGTGATTTTGACAAAATTATTGGTGTACACATTCACTGTTTTTTACAGAGATTGTGGAATTTTTAATTTATTGTATGGTTTAAATTAAAACCAGATGTAAAGCCCATTCATGCAGATTTGTTCATTCACAGTTAAGTCCCAGTAATGTTAGTGTTTCCGAACCACAAGGGTCCAGGATTATACTTGTACTTTTATGAGTGAGCATAGCTGGTAAAATAGTAAGGATGCCCTCTTCTGGATAAAAGAGTGTTACAGAAATGGACCAAATGCAGTACTGTTTAAGACATTGGAGTATGTTTCACAATAATCTGTTAAGAGATTAAATGTTTCAGGATCTTGTTTATCTTTGGAATGAGTGTTTAAGGGGCAGAATGTAAAGGTCTTGAGCTCCAAATATTTCTGTAAAATTGAATAGCACTGTACTTGCATGAGGTACTACTTATGGTCTGGTAATCAGCATAAAATGTTCTGTTAAGCTCTATCCCTTTCCGTCACCCATACTTCTGTAAACTTAACAGTTCTGATAGAAAATAATTCTTTGTTTCTATAATCTCCAGTACCTAGCTTGAAGGTGAAGAGCTATATTTCTCTGTACACTTACTTGAAAGTAAGCATAATTTAACTCTATAGCAATTACTGCTGAGTCAACATGTGGTAAACAGCCTTTAAATTGTTACCCTATACTTGAGTATACCTAAAAATAGGTGTATGAACTAGAACACTTTGTGGCTCCTAGAATTAGGTGTATTATTGTTCATTTAATACTCTTTAAAGGAAAGGTATGTCATGTTATTTTTAGATACAAAAGCTCAGATTGTATCAGACTCTTTGCATTTGCTAATAAGATTTTGGCCATCTTATCCTCTGCTTTACTGTTCCAGAAGACTCTTTGGAACAATATCATGGGCCATTGAGTTACTAAATTTATTAAATGTACTTCTGGTTAATATTTGTCCTATGTAGATAAAATAATTGCTAGCTTGTATAATTTTCCAGATAGCTCTATTGGTACTAGAGCACAACATGTGGAACATACTCTGAAAGGTTTTGAGACATGGAAATTGTGAATTTTTGTATGTTACTGTGATCTGTGGCCACAAAGTAATGTGCAGACGACTTTTCTCAGTTTTCTCTCAGAAGCTGCCTCAACAACCATCAGGTTGAGGTTGGGAATTTAACTGGAGAGCCTTTAGAAATAAAAATGCCTATGAGCATTCTGTAGGTTATCCTGGTATCTCCATTTTGAAAGAGCAAGAAGCTGAGTTGCAAACTGCAGTACATAGGGATACATATAAAAAAATGTTTTTAAAAGATGACAGGTTCAGTGTATGTGTTTATGCTAAATGAGAGGAAGCATCAAATGGAAATGCTGGTCTACTTTATTGGTTAAATGTTACCTGTGCTTGATTTCAAAAGTCTAGTTTAATATCTTGTAATGTGATACCGAGAGAAGAATGAAAATGCATAATTTATCTTCAGTGTTGCCCTATGGTCTGTCTGTTGTGTTGATAAGAAAATACTGCAAGGGTTGGCAGACAGGAAGAGCTGAGAAGAGCAGTGTGAGCCTCCCTCCCTCCCTCCCTCCTTCCCTCCCTCCCTCCCTCCTTCCCTCCCTCCCACTCTCTGCCTTGCCAGTCTTGCCACTCCTTCACATTAGCCCTACCTAGTGGCTCCGTGCTCATTCCCATTGGCCCAGGCTGGGCTGGGGGCGTGGGCTGCAGCCTTTGGCATGATCTCACTCCTGTTTGTCTCAGCACTTGGATCGCTGTTGCCTCTTTTCAGTTTCGGCTTCTGGGAGGAGAGTTTCACTTCTGCTTCTTTGCTCGCTGGAGCTTACAAAAGCATCTGTTCATGTTGGCTGTTCCTGAACCCAGTTTGTAAATGAAGAGGGATTTTCTTTTCTTTCCGCAGGCCTTCTGAACTGGACTAAAGATCTTCTGGGGGAAACAAATCTCTGTGGAAGCTGACTTCACCACTGCCACATTGGTGTGTGTCTAATGTGCTACAAGGATGAGCCCGGCATTTGGAGCTATGGAAGTGGAGCATTATTCCAAAGGTGTCCTGCTGGAGCCTTTTGTTCACCAGGTTGGGGGGCACTCCTGTGTCCTCCGGTTTAATGACAAGACCATCTGTAAGCCCCTTATCCAGCGAGAACACCAGTTCTATGAGACCCTTCCCGCAGAAATGCGTAAATTCACTCCTCAGTATGAAGGTATGTTACCAACTTTAGAAGGGGGCTGGGTGGTCTGTTCCTATCATCAATCCAAATGTGCTCTTTTTTTCTTTTCTTTTTTTTGGTCTCTAACATCTCTTACACTGAAGAGATTTTAGGGAGCTTCTTTTCATGTATTTTGATGTTGTCTAAGCCAGGCTGTGGAGATGCAGGGTGGAGATGCTTGCCAGTGGGTCTTTGGGCTGACTAACAGCATTAGAGTAGAACAACTCTGCTGATGATAGCCTATAGATCGCCTTTAGGCACAGGTAGGTAAGTATATTGATAACAGCTTGTAAATGTTTTCAGTAATACTGTGCTCTTCACTCTGATTTTTGTTGTTGTTGTGTGCACTTTTAAAAATTATTACATTGAACAATATGAGTAAGGTTGCTTGCCTTGTGGAAGTTTAGTGTGGATTTTTGGGTTGTTCTTTATCTCTTACATTTTGGTCACACTGCATATGTCAGTCAAATGTCATCATAGCAGTGACAGACAAAAATTAATGTTAAACATACTGAGCTTGTGTTTTCCTTTAAGGAAATGGAAAAAAACTATGGCTGTTCGGTAGGCAAAAGGTGAATTATGTTTGACAGAATTGTCTCAGATGGTATGTGGAAGTGGATATTCCAGTTCTTAGCATTACATTAGCCAATCCAAACATTCAGTTATTTGTAAGGTATAGTCAAGGGATTTAATTAATGATAATCCAGATTTTAAAATTCTGAGTAGTTTTTTATGTTGCATTACATTTCTTCACTAATAGAACAACCAGTTTTATTTCCCAGTTATGTATATATGAATTGGGAGGTCAGACTAAGGGAAAAGATGAAACTTAGCTGTATTGCTGTTTGATGTGCACGCTTACTGAAACATTTGAAAACTTCTCATTACAAGCTCTTAGCATGAATAAATGCAAATGATTTTTTTTAAAAAAATGTTTGATACAGTGTAATAAATTGTACTAGCATATGTGGTTTTTCTCTTTGGGGATGTGTGTAAGGGGTAAGGGGAGGGGGCTCATTTGGTCCGTCTCTGTTGTTTTTTCCAGGAAAAAGCCAAAGGCCAGTTTCTAGCTGGCTTTCCCCTTTCTGTAGATCTTTCCTGTGTGGACAGCAGGACTGTCAGTCAGAGCTTCCTCATTCCCCACTCTTGCTACTGTAGGTCCCAGAGCCGCCTGCCCTGCTCAGAAGTGCCAGTCTCTCGCCAAGAACTCTAGTGATGAGCGGCAAGAATGTGCAGATTGGTTGATTTCAGGATAAAGAGAGAGGACTGAGGAAAAAAACAATTCAGCCAGTTGTTACAACTTCGGCCGAAACATTCCTATATGGCACAGGGAATCACCCCTGTCAGAACTTTCCTCTAAGACTCTCAAAACATTACACAGTGCTCTAGAGACTTTGAGATGAGGAGGCAAAATGCTTTCAAGGTTCACCATGTTTTGATGTATCTCAGTCAAATTTGTTTTGTACTTCATTTTGTTATTTCTTTTACAAGACTTCTACATAAGTGAAATCAATAAAATATATTCCCCAAAGGAAAATAAAAAAAATAAAAGTTGTCAACTTAAACGTGGTGATTCAAAATGGAAGCCTTTGAATTAGTTGTCTGTTGTAATGTGTTTTGTTGTTCTTGTTTTGCTCTGCTCTTGAAAGCCTTTCCTTTCCCTGGAATCTCTTAACCCTCCTGCAAGCCTTTGTTTGGGTAAATGCTTTTTGCTTTGCTGTTAAGCAAAACTTAAAGCTTTTGGTGTTTCTGTGCAGGGCATATTCATTCCACTGCAAGATGTAAATATTCAATGTTTTACATCTCTCTTAGGGACAGATAAGTCAGATTTTAAAAAAAATAATAATAAAAATTTTCAATATTGAAAACGTCTCCTGTTATTATTTGATTCTTATGTCATTCTGTTCAGGAGAAAGAGATGAATCTCCTGAATCATTAATGTGTTGTCTTCATGATAACTTGTCTTCTCTGTGAGGTGTCACTTTGTCTAGATGTTTTGATATTTGTTAGGTTGACAGATGAGTTTTGGCCTGTGGCAAGATAAAAAACTAAGGACTGGGGTAAGAGAAAAACCAAAGTTGCTATATTCTTAGTGTAAAATTATGTTGTGTTGTAAGATTTATTAGCTTCTCATTTCTCTGGTTCCTAACTGAGTGTCTCGTTTCTCCTTTTCAAGGTGTGGTATCTGTAAGCTTTGAAGAGGATGAAGATGGAAACCTTTGTCTAATAGCATATCCATTAAATGGGGACCATGATAATTTGGAAAGCCTAGATAATTCTGACTGTGAACCCAAAAATAAATTGCTACGGTGGACTAATAAAAAGACTGTATTGCTAGAAAATGAAAAGTTAACTAAGGAATGGGTCCGGCAACACAGAAAAGAAGAAAAAATGAAAAGGTAATTTTGTGGAAAAGCAAACAAAGCACAAACTAAGACTGATTTTGCTTCTCATGTACATTCAAGTCTCATGGATTACAAAACATCATCATAAGAATGTTAACTTGAGACTTGAGTCTGTTCGTATTTAATATGGCTTACTTTTACGCAGCTCTGCATAGTATTGAAACATTAAGTGATGCACATATATACTTGGGAATAAGCCCCACTTCAATGAGATTAATTTTTGAATAAACATATTACGATTGCGCATTGGTTTAACTGCATAGGTCTGTATTCTATGTAGTTGTTGCCTTGATTTTACTTTCCTTTGCAAGTTGGAAAAAAAGAGCCCATGAATTTCAGCCTTTACCATATACTTAATTGTCCTGTTTTCAAGACTAGTTTGATTCATGTTCGGCAAAAGAAGGATTTAACGTAATCTTGAAAGATTTTACTGTAGCGCTACCCGCAGAAGTAACTTAACGTAGCTCATTTTATAGAGGCACGTAAAATGTTAGTCTGTTGGTGAAAAATACAAAGTTGTTTGTGGCATATTAACTGTAACACTTACTGCAGCGTAAGAATTTGTAGATTAGAATCTACTCCATGAAATGCAAAGCCTTAAAAATGAAGCAGAAGGTTTGTCTGTGAGAATGTTGGATGAATTGCTCAGAAAATACAAAAAATAATAGTGAATGTCATCTGTCACTTGTAACAGGTTGAAAGAATGCACAAGTGAACCTTAACAGAACAGAACTCCAGTTTTCATATTGTTTGTAAAAGGATAGTATACTTCCATTTGGCCACAGATACTAATGGTTATTCTTGTTTTTCAGCCATAAATTAGAGGAAGAATTTGAACTGCTGAAGAAATCTGAAGTGTTGTTTTATAGTGTTGAGAAAAAGGGGAATGTCAGTTCGCAGTTTAAACATCATAATCCTTGGAGTATGAAATGCCATCAACAGCAGCTACAGCGAATGAAGGAAAATGCAAAACATCGGAATCAATATAGTATCCTTTCTCCAAATATATCATGTTTGCTAACTGAACAGTGATCATGCTTAGGAACACTGTAAGATTAAATATCATCACAGAAATTTAAACTCTGGAAGACTGTTAAAGACTAATTTCAGTTTTCTTGTCAAGCTTTGCTAAACAGTGACTGTAAAAGAGATTTTTCAATTACTGAAATTTAGTCTCAGATGCAGCCAGGCTGTGTCTCTGCTGTCATAAATCTTCAGGCCAAATTGTCTTTGCAGCAACCTGCAATTGATGCTCACTCTCTACAGCTGATGTAGGCTATTGATTGGAGTGTGTTTGTAATAGGGAGGGAGCTATGTTACTCATGGCAGTCGAAGGCAATAACCCTTTAAACAAATGAACTATGTTGTGAGATGTTATATAGTAATTGTGCTACAAGTGCAAAAGTATTTAAACCCAGAATGTATTTAAGTGTGATGCTAAGGCATCTGAAAGACTGCTGACATTATAATTAGTGGATTATTATTATTACCAGTGTTACCTCTTTGGAAGACATCAGGGTGGGCTTGACTTCTATGTTGCATCCTCAAAAGACTAAGTGTCTCCCCCCCATTTAAAAAAATAAGATGAGGGGACATTGCTTTTTGTCGGCAAGTATATGAAGAAAATCATCTATTTTTTAAGTTACAAAGTAGAAATTTTGCATTTTCAGTGAAGTGTGATATATTCATTTCACACTTAACACCTTCATTAACATTAAGAAAGTCAACACTGACCACCTCTCATATCCTGTAAGTGCAAACATTATCTTCTCATACCTTGTAAGTGATACATGAAGAATGGTTTGAAACCCTCTTAAATATTCTCTTGATTTCTAGGAGGTGCACGTTGATGAAGGAATTTGAGTTAATGTAATTATAACACTTTAACAAAATATGATCCAAGTCCTTTGTATAATGATAACGAAACTGGACAATACAAGATCCAACTGACTGTCATTTGCATGGCTTTAAAGGGAGATTAGAGCCAGTGTGATGTAGTGCTTTGAGCACTGGACTACAACACTAGAGACCAGGAATCAAATACACATTCAGCCATGGAAAACCACCTTGGTCAAATCACATACTCTCAGTCGCAGAGGAAGGCAAAGGTAAACTCCCTCTGAACAAATCTTGCCAAGAAAACCTGTGATAATGCCTTAATGGTGCCATAAATCGGAAATGACTTGAAGGCACACAACAACAACAAAAAATTAGGTTAGACAAATTCATAAAGGATAAAATTAGAAATGACTATTAGTCATGAAGATGATACATTGTCTCTAGTACCAGAGGCAGTATGCTTATCAGTATGAGTTGTTGGGGAACATAAGTGACGGTGCTTTTGGGGACTTCTCCGAGGCATCTGGTTGGCCAGCGGGAACAGAATGCACCAATCAGATATAGTTGTGGTCTGATGAAGCAAAGATGCTCTTTGTTTTTTAATGAGACGCAAGGCTAATATTTTGCTGAATTTTGCGTATTAGTGGGTTATTTGCTCTGTCCTTCTGCAAATGAATCTCATGTATAAGAAATACTAATTGTTTTCAGATGGCCGTTAAGCTTTTGGAATAGAGAAGAAAATGCATACTTAGGGTAAAATGAACTTCATATGAATGAATTTACTCAGTAACTAGAGTATTTTGGAATATTTGTCCTAATATGAGAAAGGCAGTTGATTAAGGGCATGCCAGACGTAAGGGACATTCAGGAGACTGAATCCAAATTGATGGACTCAGGTTTTTATGCTTTCTCTTAAATACTATCTCACAGGACAGAATTTTGCTATTGTTTTTGGAAAACAAGACATATCATAGGTGACACAAGTGCAGTCAATGCATAGTTTTTTTGTGGGTTTTTTTTTGGCCTGTGTGGCCATGTTCTAGAAGAGTTTATTTCTGACGTTTCGCCAGCATCTGTGGCTAACATCTTCAGATTTTTTCTCTCTCTGAAGATGCTAGCCACAGATGCTGGCGAAACGTCAGAAATAAACTCTTCTAGAACATGGCCACACAGCCCGAAAAAACCCACAAAAAAACTATGGATGCCGGCCATGAAAGTCTACGACTTCGCAGTCAATACAGTTTTAGATAATGGGCATGTTGTTGCTAAATCAATTCACACAAGTTCCAAATCATCCAGAGCAGGGGATTTCTTGAGAATTGATAGGTTAGGGCATTTATTTACTTTGCAAGTAAAAGAAGAGTATAGTTGCAGTTCTTGCATCTTTTCCTTAACTAAGCAGAATTTATCTTACTGGAAAACCTAACCTCACGATATGAGGTGCCTTGTGTGTTGGATCTCAAGATGGGAACCCGACAGCACGGAGATGATGCCTCTGAAGAAAAGAAAGCTAATCAGATCCGGAAATGTCAGCAAAGTACTTCGGCAGTTATAGGTGTCCGGGTGTGTGGGATGCAGGTGAGTCTCAAAAAAGAATGGGGGTTCTTGCTCAGTGAGGGTTCCTGCTTAAAAGAGAGTGTGTGAAACCAGTTTCTACTTGCATTTTGTTGCAGTAGAAAAACTAGTTTTCTCCTGAATCAAGTCATGGAACTATTTTGAGTTAGAGAAATAGAAGGTTCTCATTACAATTGTTAGGAATCATAAACCTAGATGTGCTGGGGGTGTAAATTTATAATTGAATATTGCCAAGCAATTTAAAATTCCAAGCCTGGTAAGTTTCTTCAATGCAAAGTAACATAGCTTTGTTACTAATTTTAATCAATTCTAACTATACTACTACATACTTTTCTAGCTGAGAAATTTTACATTTTATTCATCTTGCTGAAGAAAGCTCAAGAATGTGGCAGTGTCACTGTAATCAGGCGGACGTGCCACTTCAGAGCAATTGCTCTTATCAGGAGCGGAGAAAGTGAGCCACTGTGTCTTTCTCTAATTATGCATGGAATTTGCTATTTAAGCATCAGGCTGTCCTTAATTTGATTAGCAAATCCTTCGCAGGAGATAATTAGAAGAAGTTTGGTTCCACATGCATGTCCATGGAGTGAAGCATGCACATGCAAGGCTTTTTTACCAAAGGATCAAATCCAGTTGCCCTTTTCTGGCAAAACATGCAAAATCTTCTGCCATGGAGCCTTGAAAGGCTATATTTGGATGTAGATATTACCATTAAAATATCTGATCAGTTGTAGCCATTCTCATTCAGCTTTGAATTTGAAATTGTGACATTGGGATTTCAGGAAAGAGATGTGCCAGGTTATTTCAGTTGAAGTGAGAAAGGGGTTTTGTAAGGTCAGAAAAAGAATTGCATTTATATTTTGATAGTAGTGAAACTAGAAAAATCTTGTTCCCATTCTACTTTTCCTCCCCTCAGAGAAACTTTTCATAATGTGGGCATGTCATAAGCAACCAAACCAAGGCCCTTGCCACAAAGAACATGATCTTAATTCTAAAGCAAGCCACAATTTCTTGATGTGTTAACTGTATTGCCTTTGATTGTGGAAGAATTTCTAAGGCAGCTTAAATTTTAAAAAATGAATCAATTGTGATGACTTTGGGACTGTTTTTATCCCAGGCATTGTCCAGAGAGAGTATATCCACCTTCCAAAACCCAGTTCTCATTTGGTCATTGTTGTGGCTGTTCACATCATTCTGTCACATTTTTCTGAATGCTGAAAACCTAGCTGTAAATTCTCTAATCAGGTCCATTCAGAGCTTAACTACCTAAGGGCTAAGAGAAGAGGAGCCAAGGGCAGCAGTTATGTGCTTCAGAGAAAATGTTCCACTGTTTAGATATGAAGTTCCAACTCCCTGTAAGTGGGGGAAGCTAACAAATGTGACCATAGGGACAATAAAAATGGATATGCATCACTGTATCCCAACTGTCACTTCACAAGCTTTCTTTTTAAGTTAATCTGAATGCAGAGCTTCAGAGATGACTTTGAATGTCAATCACAGCACATCCCTTTTTCATAGCCTTCCGTCACTGCTCCTAGATGAGATAATTATATCCCTACTGGAACTGTTTTTTACGAAGGAGCATCTTCCCCTTCCATAGTAACACTCCATAGCAGGTAGCACTTGCTAGAACCCTGCTGTTCACAACAGCTTTCCTTATTTCAAGTAACAATTTTTTTCTGAGGTGTTTGTCACTTCAAGGTTTGAGTTTATAGAAAGTGTAGTTTTCACCAGCATGCTTTCTTGCAGAGGCATGTAAAGGGCACCTTGTCTTTTTATTGGGCATTAGGTGGTTGCAGTCATTTCAGTGTGATCTACATCAGCTGGTTCATTCATCTTCATTATTCTTCTAGATACCTATAATAGATGCTTTGTAAGAAAATGATAATTTGTTTCAAATAATATAGACCAACACAGTAGCCTTAGTTTTTGTTTTGTTTGTTTTTAATAAAAATGTTTTTTTTCTCATCATGGGCAGGTCACTGAACATCACAGGCAGCAACTCCAATTGGCAGTAGTTTTTCAAACAATAAGCATGAGCATGATACTGTAGTTAAGGAGCTGAGTTAGAGAGTGGTGCAATTATGCATGTCATAACATGACTTGGGAAATGGTGGCCAAATAAATTTTTAATCCTACTTAAATTCTTCAGTCTTACTTCCTAAATGAAAGGAAAAAAAATCAGTAATGTAAATCTGAAGAATTTACTTGGCTATTAAAAATGCATTGCAGAGTTGTAATTGCCAAAGGAGGCCATCTCCTTTCCTTTGCATCACAAGAGCTTTCCCAAGATTTCCTTCTCTCCTGAAACTGTTGATTTATTCATAGTTTTGACTGAAACGGACTGTTGCATTTGATGCTAACTTTTTCTTGCCTTGATTTTTCTTCAGGTTTACCAGCCAGGTTCTGGCCAATTAATGTTCATGAATAAATATCATGGGAGGAAGCTTTCTGTCCAAGGATTTAAAGAAGCACTTTACCAGTTTTTTCATAATGGCAAATACTTGCGAAGAGAACTCTTTGAACCTGTACTCAAGAAACTGACTGAATTAAAATCAGTCTTAGAGAAACAGGAATCATACCGTTTTTACTCCAGCTCTTTGCTTATTATTTATGATGGAAAGGAATTACAAGATGTGCCAGTGGACTCTGACCCAGAAGACCTTGAGGGTCTTTCAGAGGAGTCATCTGATGAATCTGCTGGTGCATATGCCTACAAGCCCAGTGCTAGCTCCGTTGATGTTCGAATGATAGACTTTGCTCACACAACTTGCAGGTATTATGGAGAAGATAGTGTGGTACATGAGGGCCAAGACACGGGTTATGTTTTTGGACTCCAAAACTTAATAGTTATTATTAAAGAAATAAGGGACGAAAACAGCGAATAAACATTTAGAATGCAAAAGTGTAGAAATCACTATAGTGACTCTTTGTATTCCAGAAATATTGACCACTTTCTGGTGGTAGCAGACTGTACAGACTCTGTTGGAGCAGCTCAATTGGAGAGGGAGCTGTTCAGAAGAGGGCATTTCCTTTTAGTGCTGCTACTAAAGTTAGCACTGATGCATCTGGGTATCTTTATTATTTATTTTAACTCTTTTGTAAACATTCCATTTTTTGATTATTCAAATACCTCTGTTATTTCTGTGTGTATATGTATCAATAAAATTCTTTTTGCTCATTGTAAGTGGTAGTGTTATATTTCTAATGTCAATCATCTACTAAAGCAACCTGGATGTTATCACACACTTGGGCTTAGGTAGACCCCTTGTTCAGGTCTTTAGCCTCATAAATGTTCAGTGTTTGTTTGCAGGAAGGTATTACAGTACAGGTTGAGTATCCCTTATCTGGAATTCCAAAACTTAAAATCTCCAAACTCTGTTTCATGAACAAAATTATTTTAAAATATTGTATAAAATATTGTCTCCAAGTTAGGTGTATGAGGTGTGTATGAAACACGTGAATTTTGTGTTTAGACTTGGGCCCCATCTCCAAGATGTCTCATTATGTACATCTATGTACTTACAGGTTTCCAGATTCCTAAAATAAAATGTGAAATCCAAAACACTTCTGTTCTCCAAGCATTTCAGATAAGGGATACTCTTTAAGGCATCCTTTTTTCTGGTTTTTCTTGTCAATGGAGCAAGATTTGAGGCAACCATCATTTAAATCTCAATATTCTGATTCTCTGCCTTGGAACAGCAAACAGTTCTTTCACTGGGTCTGCTGAGAATTTTCAGTTTGTCCTGAGTGGAATCTTTTGCCAACTTGGGGGTATGTGTTGGGACTCGTGTTTATTTTTCTGCATGTTTTCAGATTACACAGTTTCATGTAAGGACCTAAAGAAATTAGTGTGACTGATGTGCTTTGACACATATGCATGTACATTACCATGGCCAGAAATAGATTAATAGTTGTTGTTTTTAAGGCTAACTGAACAAAATATTGTCTGAAGAGCTGAATGCTGAGAAAGGTGAACACTACATATTGTACAGGTTCAGTAGATTGTTATGACACTCAGTGTTCATCTATATGAGTAAAACTTCCAAGTTTTTTCTCCTGTTTTAGTATGGTGGATGAATGCTTAGTTCAAATACAATAACTAAAATCAGGAAAATATCAGAGGCCCTGCAAGCAAATGTATGGAGCCTGTGGTATAAATGAGTTAACGGAAACTTGAGCTGTAATCATCAAGGTCTTCTCCCATTTTTAATGTCCTGCTGATTGTTAGTTAGTGGTATTCTCTGAGACTTCCCTTCTTTGTGGTTGCTTTCTGTGATCTGTTGCCTTTATTTTCATTTTTCCATAATTCCTTTCTCACTTCTTGCTAAATTGTATTATAAGTACTAAATGCTCTGATTTACATCCATTGGTTCATAGGCTGTGGCAACTCACTTTCTTCTAGTGAGTGCATTCTCAGAGTAAACATGCAGGGTAGAAATGAATGACAAACAGAGTCCTTCCTAAAGCATTCCATACACAACAGTTTTATCCAGTTGCTTCCATTCATCCAGTCATTTATTTTGGTATGCCATTTCTTCAGCCTGTTTGGTGTCAGGTCTGGATTTCTGGGATGAGTCTATTTCCCATCAAAGAGCTTTTTAGCATTAGTGCTCTTAGTAAACCTTGCAAAGAATATCCCATGATAGGTTCGCCTTAGGGTAGCTATAAGTCAGAAATGACTTGAAGGCACACCACAACAAAAATTCTTATTCCAAATACTTGTGTCTCTACCTTGCCTTTGAAACATCTTTTAGATAATATATTTCTACCATTTTAGATTGATCAACTCTGAATCCTTTTGACTAGCTCAGAAGAGTTAGGTGGTCAGAGGCTGCTGAAACAGTCAAGGTAATACTGCCTATCTGTCTACACATGAAGTTTGTCAAACAAGGCCACTAAAGCAGCCTTATCAAAAGCCCAGTCTATGCCCAGATCAGTATGAATCTTAAGTGCTGGGTAGATAAGACCAGAGCTTGAATCCTGGCTCAACCATGTTACCCCACTGGGTGACCTTGGGCAAGTCACACTCAGCCTCAAACCCCCTCTGAAGAAATGTGCCAAGAAAACCTCGTGAAAGGTTTGGCTGAGGGTTGCCATAAGTTCGAAATGACTTGAAGGCATTCAACAACAACAACAAAGAAGACTCACCCTTTGGATTAGGCCTGCACAACATACATACAGCCCAGGGGCCGCAAATAGCCCACCAAAGGATTTCAGGTGCCCGGCAAGGATGTAGATTGTAGAACAACTTCAAGGCTCCCCTGATGCTCAGCCTTCTCCTGGGGAGAGGGCTATATGGAGGAGGAAGAGGAAGGGCAAACATTCACCCTACAAGGCTCCTCTGCTGTTTGGCTTTCTCCTGAGGAGAAGGCCAGGTAAAGGATGAGGTTGAGGTTGAGGTTGAGGAGGATGAGGATGAGGAGGATGAGGTGGAGGAGGAGGAGGAGGAGGAGGATGGATGAACACTTGCAACGCTCCTCCGCTGCTTGGCTCCCCCACCCCCCCACCCCCCGCTAGGAGAAGGCTGGTGGAAGATGATAAAGGCTCACCCCTCAGGGCTCCTCTGCTGCCCGGATTTCTCCTGAGGAGGAGGACAGGAGGTGAAGGAGGAGGACAGGCAAATGCTTGCCCTGCAAGGCTCCTCTGCCACCCAGCTTTCTCCTGAGGAAAGGGCCAGGCAGAGGAGGAGGTGGTCAGAATTAAAATTAATTAATTGATTGATTGAAGAAGTTTAGCATATTTTAATTTTGGCCCTTACCTAATGCCCAAAGTAATTCCCAGTCATAATGCCAAATTGGTGTGAGATCTTGAAAAGACCAGGAAATAAAATCTGAACATTTAAATGGGACATCCCTGGTTCTTTCTCAGTTCAATGGAGCAATCATTTCCCAGTTAAACGAATTAATTGTGGGAACCATGCAAATAAATGCTATGTGGGCCATTTCACACATCCACCTATATAGGTATCATTATTTCATCTTTGTTTAACAGCTGAGGAAGCTGACTACATTGAAAGGCTTCCACTGAGAAGGACTGCAGGAGGTTTCTCAAAGCGATGCATGAAACCTGTGGCCTGAGGTTTTTGATCTCTGATGTTTCTGACTTTCACACATAACAGCAATTATTCTCTTAATGCTCAGATCAGATGTAAACTGGACCAGAAAGACACAGAGCTATTGGGCATTTCGTTGCAAAGCACCCGTGCATTTTAAAACCATGTGACTGTACCTTTATAAATGTTGATGTACTGATGGTTCTCAGGCTCTAATGCAGCCATCCTTGTCTCCACCTTGTTGTTGTTTTTAAATGGAGGGGAAGCAATCTTTCTGTTTGATCATATGTTTAATTCTGTAGCTGCTCTTACTGTGATCTAAACCATTTTCCATGTCTGCCCTGATCAGGTTGATAACATTACAGGAGGAGCTTGCTGCAGCATATAGAACATTGGATCACTCTGGAAGACCACAGATTATTATCATGGCTAATAGGTCTTGATAGAGCTACTCTTTTAGAATCAACACCATTGTCATCTTTTAAAAACAATCTTATTAAAGCTCAGCTAAATTCTCACATCTCGTATCTTATTAAAGCTCAGCTAAATTCTCACATCTCGTAGCTGAAAGTCCTAGAAGCAAATTGGGAAATCCAAAACCAAAGGTTGAGAACCACTGATCTTCACTACTGAACTGTAGCAGTCAGTCTGATACCACTTTAACTGTCATAGCTGCATCCTACAGAATCCTGGAATTTGTAGTTTGGTCAAATAGTTAGGATGCTCTGCTAGAAAGCTCTTCTCTGTTCCCTGAACTACACCAGTAGAGCTCTGTTACTAGTTCCCTTTTCTTCAGTGCTTCTCCAGGTATGTCACAGCAAACTAACCCTTCTTTGTGCTGAAATAAGGACCGATATGATGATGACAGCAATGGGGCTGTGGGGCTGTAGTGACTAGTCTGCCATTTTATTCAGTTTTAGATTTGATTCAACCCCCAATGAATACCGAGGCTTTGCATGTTCTCACCTGTTTTTATCAAGGGCTGGCATTCCATAGCCATTTTGCTACTTATCATGATATGAACTGAAGTTGCCTGAGAAGACAAGAAAAGGAGTGCTAGGACGATGGAAGTGGTGAAGAGTGTTCCTGTGAAACTGCCCATTCAGCACTGATATTTCTTTAGTTTACCATGCTCAGTTATAGCTGTATTCCACCTTCCCCCACTGAGCTCAGAGCATTATATGTGACTCTCCCCTTCTCTATTTTATCCTTAAAGCACCCACCCTGGAAGGAAGGCTCAGAAAGAGTGGCTGGTCCAAGGCTCTCCAGTGACGTTCATGGCTCAGTGGTGACTTGAACCTGGATCTTCCCAGTCCAACACTACCACCATTACTCTGCCCTCTTTCTATATATCATGGAGCACACTTCAATTGAAAGGGAGGAGCAGGCTACTGTCGCTTTCAGCATTGGTGGCACTCCTGTCACATTCTAAACATGTCAAAAACATGTGCAACATAATAATATGATGGAGCGACTCTTTTCTTCAATATACAAGGCCAGTGAGTGCAGGCGGAGAACTGCTTTCTTTTTAAATACCAGTACGTAATCACTCAAGAATGTAAAATGGGGAGGGGGGATCTGCCCCACTCAAATAGGTCTTGGAGAGGGTTGAATGCCATGATGGAATGGCTATTGTGAGAGCTGGTGTTGTTTCCCTTTCTCCACTCCTTGTCCTGCTGTTCCTTCTTTCTCGGAGCTCTTCTGTTTGGAGAATGCCAGTTACATAACTGCTTCTTCTGAGTCTGCCAGTGTTAAGCACCATGAGTCTGTGGGTGGAAGTACAGAGTGTGATTGTTTAAACAAAGTCTGGCTTCGCTTGCGCAAGTACCCAGGTGGTGTAGATTGTGTCCAGGGCCGGCACTTGTTATTGGAAAGGCTTGGCATGAGAGAGAATGAGAGAGGTTGGCCTGAACCATAGAAGCCAGCTTCCCACTAGCTCCCGGGGAGGTTGTACGGCTGGGAAGTAAAGGAAACAGGATGATTTTCGTGAGATTTTGGAAATCACCCTGTGATTTGACAAGCACTGACTTCAAGGGCTCCCCAAATGCTCTGTAGCACATGGATGTCAAGCACAGGATGGAAGTACTTTGGGGAGCAATTACAAGAGAGAAACTCTGGACCTGCTGTGCAGCATCCCAATGAGGGTTTGGTTTAAGGTGGCAGGAGCAGCTTTGCCTTGCAAATCAGGGCAAGCCTTGTTTTTTTTGTTGAGCTCCATCATCCTAACTCTTGCCCTAGAGGGCCGAGGTGATAAGAAAGCATCTCCAGTGGAGGCCCAGGTCATGTTTTATGCCAGTGAGGTGCATCATGTTTGGAGAACATCAGAGAAGGAGGTCTTAGCGGCAGCTTGTGTGCCAGAGCCTTGTGTGCTCAGGCAGTGATCAGAGAAGGAAGGGTGTGTATGTTTGTGTGTGTGCCCTAGGAAATCCTAACACACAAAGAAGCCATCAAGCCCTGGTGTCCTTCGGGGTGACAGCCGCTCTCTCCAAGCCTACTAGCATCACCATCCCCCTTATGGCATGCTCCAATGTAGGTTTCAATTACCACCTTCCCTTTGCTAATTCATGAGACAGTTGAGTCCGCATTGAGTGAGGATCAGCTGTCAGCATGTGGGCGGCAGAGAGAGAGAGAAAGAGAAAGAGCACAGGATGGGAAATTCCACTTCAGGGAAGGAGCCGGTCACACTTAAGCAGCAACTGCAAAATGAGGGTGCAGGGATCAGAGGGAGGCTATGAATAAAGGAAGTTGGAGCCAGGAAGGTAGTCTAGCATCTCTATTTTCTTAGCAACCTGGGATTTGACTGCTATCCTCCCCAACTAGTGAGAGATCCAGTCTGGCTAGGGTCAATGGGAGGTGTAGTTCAATCTATCTAAGAGTCACAAGGTGTTTTTATTAAAATTAAAAATACATTTTATTTCTATTTAAGAACAGTACAATCTTAATTTGTAGACTGTAATATTGTTAAATGGCAATAATTTAAAAAAAAACTGGATCCAGCATGGTATAGTGGTATGAGTGTTGGACTATGACTCTGAAGACCAGAGTTCAAATCCCTGTTCAGTCATGTAAACTCACTGGATGACCCTGGTCAAGTCACACTCTCTCAGCCTCAGAGGATGGCAGTGGCAAGCCCCCTCTAAGTGACTTGCCAAGAAAACCCCATGATAAGTTTGCCTTAGGATCGCCATAAGTCAGAAATGGCTTGAAGGCACACACAACAACAAACAATCTCAGTATTCCAGCCATTTCACCCTTTGTTACAAATCACCACCTTCCCACCCACCCCCTAATCATAGTACACAATAGAAATGCTACCCTGTCAAACCTCTTACATCTGCAATTTCCATTCTATTCCTTCACATATTATTATAATAGAATGTTATCAAATTATTAATCCAAATTTTAATTTGGTCATTTGATGGTTTATATTCACTATTACTTTGACACACAAAAGTAACAAATGGCTTCCACGTGATACCCAAAAAATAGTCTGTTATATCTCTTTTTGCTAGTCTTAATTTATAAGTTAACTTCTCTAATAGGGCTATAATCCAAATCCTGTTCAGCCAATTTTTAATTGATTAATCCTCTATCCCTCCCCCCCCCCCCACTTTTTGACAATTTCAAACCTTATTGCACATAACATAAGTGATGTGAGGTATTTATGTGATATTTATTCTCCCTTTCAAATAGGGATATCGTTAGTGATACTCCTCTAAAATAGACTCTGTTTGACTTATCTGCAAAAGAACTTCATCCCAAAATCTTTGAATTTTTGAGCACATAAGCTATATGTGGCTCCAATCCTCTATTTCTCCACACCCAAAGAGCCGCGAGGGTGTCTGAGTTGGCCATCATTGGTAGATGATGCTGGGTGGGTGGGAAGGAAGAACAATCTGTTTCTAAACTTAAAGGTCCTGTATTTCTGGTATCCTCTTTCTACTGACCTCTTTTTCTCCAAGAAGCACCCAGGAGGACTGTGAGGAACATTATGGAGAAACTGCCGTGTCAGGTGTAGATCGGTTTCGCAAAGGAAAGCTGCAAAGAAGGGCTTATCTCTGAGCCAGCAGGGGTGAAGTCAGGCAACCGCCTCAACAACAGCCTGGAGAACTGCTGTGCATTGATAAGGCCGTCTGAGAGATTGGATAGATTGCAGAGGAACTTTGGAACGCAGAGAAGCAGAAGAGATGGAAACTCTATTTCTGATGCCCACTGAAGCTGCTGAGGTTTGAGCCCTCTCACACTACACAATTATAGTGCTATGGTTCCATTTTAACTGCTGTGGCTTCATCCTATGGAATCCAGGGACTTGTAGTTTGGGGTGGTACTGGAGCTGTGGTTCTCAACCTTTAGTATTTGAGATGTTTTGGGCTTCATCTCCCAGAAGCCCCAACCAGCATGGTCAATAGTTGGGCATTCTGGGATGAGTGGTTGAAAACATCTGGAGGACTAAATATTTAGGACCACAACACGAGAAAACTGGCCGAAAACTCTAAATGCCCTTCCTAAACTACAGACCCCCAGATTCCATAGGATGGAGCTATGGCAGTTAAAGTGGAATCACAGTGTTATAATTGTGTAGTGTGAAAGCGCCCTTGGATTTTCAGTCCAGGCTTCTGTCATTGTTCATCCTGTCATGATTTTATGGATATATTTGGACTGGAATTTAGATTATTTGTGGACATCAATTATGAAGTTAGAAGAGTGGTGAGAATCATATGGTATTTGAAATATTGTTGGACTACAACTCCCAGCAGCACCAGCCAGCCAGACAATGACAATGAACGCTGAGAGTTGCATTGCAACAACATCTGAAGGACTACATGGTTCCCCTCACTGCTGTAGAGCAAGGCCTATGCAATAAAAGTCTCATGGTTGAACAGATGCTTGAGTCAAGATCTCTCCCAGCCAGAATGTGGCCAAAGCTCCTTTCATTGTGTTGCCCTAGGCTAGTTAAGCTGACATCAGATCAGGGCAAGCATACATTGCACTGAGCAATCCACCCATCCATCTATCCATCCCAGCTCACCCCTGGTTGTAGGCTTTCTATTTTGATTAGATCCCAGCAAGTGCTGAGCTTATTGAAAATATTCAGCCCGGTTGGATAAAGTCCTGCTATATCCAGCCTCCAACTCAGGCTGCTTTGCAAGTATGTAATCACAAAGGTGGGCACCTTGTGGCTCTCCACAGTCAGCCAAGCAAGTGCTGAGAGATAACCAAAGTTGCAATTAATATAATCTAGAGGGCCACAAGCTGCCCACTCACCTAGTGTAGTCACCTAGTGTAGCTCACATTTGGGTTAAAAACTGTTGGCGAGTCCCAGCTAGAGTAAGCCACTGAATCATAAGTCAATAGGTAGGTAAACCCAATTGATTAAATGAGAATATTCTAACTGAGACTAACAATAGGTTCTGGGTCAATCCCCCCCCCCAATTGATGGCTCCTTACTCCTAGCCAGACTCCCTCTTCCAACTGTTTCCCTTTTGATTTTTTTTCTCCCCACAAGAGGAAGGGGGGGCAGTGAGATTAAAACAGACAAGGATGAGCACACAAAAATGTGGATCCCCTGTTGTAAGTTTCTAGCTAAGGTTAAAGTCCCAGATCCGAAAGGTCTGAAAATAACTGCATTTAGAGCTCTTTCCTGGCGGGGGGGGGGGGTCTACAGTGGCCAGAATACCCTGGGCTGATCTCAGAGTATTCTGGCCCCAGAGTTGCCCTGAATCCCCCCCCATTACCTCTGCAAAGTGACACTAGGCATCTGCCTACATATGACTTCCATTGTGCCACTGGCCACCACTGCCCGAGTGCTAGTTGCTACCTCTGAAGTTGAAAACAAGGCACTCAGAATCAATCACATGGCTGTGTGCCTCATTGTGACATTAGAGGGGGTGACTCATGCCATCACCACCAGCTCCTGGCAGCACAGTGGGACATATGTGCAAAGTAAGTTTTTAAAAATTGGTTTACGGGAGGACCAAGCTTCTGGATAGAACTGGCCTCATGTCATGGAGACAGTCCACACTTGTATTAGGCATTTGGCCCAGCGTTGTGAGGGCAGGGCACTTTGGGCAGGAGGACCAGTTCATTTGGCCCATGTAGACATGCCCTTGCTTGCATTGCTAAGGCGATAGAACACATAATCAATAAAGCTGAAAGGGAAGGAAGATCCTCAAAAGCAAAGGGAATGCTCTGACACTGGAAGTCTGACTCTCCTGTTGTTCATCTGAAAATTGTCAGATGGTGGTGCCAGGACTTTTCACCCTTTGGTCCCTTTGCTTCACAAGGCAATTACTAATACCCTTTGCTCTCAGCATAAATTGGCAGCAGCAGCAGTTCTAAGTCCTCTGGTCCATTGTAGATCTTTACCGGCTCCACCAGTGTTTCTGGATATTAGAATCTCAGGCTGACACTGTCTAATAAATCTATTTTTATCTTTGCTATTGGCACCTCTTTCTTTACAAGTGGTATCTGGTTGATTCAGGGGAAAACTGTTCATGATCCATTGCTACCATTCCACCCTTTCTAATCACCCTTCAGATAATAATTTTCCTAATCTGGCATTCCCTGAATGGGTCTACAGCTACTATCATCTTCACAAAGCATGGCCATAGGTCAGCACATCTGGGCTTCATTCTTCTTAGATTTAAACCGGTTTGTGATTCGCCTTCACCCTGTGTTGGTGAATCGATTCCAAAAGGTCCGTCATTCCCACTATGAAAGTGGATCTTTTCATTATTCCCTTGTAATCACTACTTTTGGGCATGATTGTCATTTCCACTGGTTTGTGCCACTTCAAAATGCATGTCAATCATCTACACGTCATCGGTGACAAAAGCAACAACCCGGGAAGATGGTACCAGAGTGGGATGACTTTAGCAGGCTGGTCAAAAGTACACTATTTCCCTCTGAGCAGCCTGGCTTGGGAACTAATTTAAAGAAAAAAAAATGATAGAAGATTCAATCCATTGGTTTTGCAACTCTTGTCTTGCTGAGCTGTCATCGGCCCGATCACCTGTCTTGCCACCAAGTTGCAAAAACTGAGTCAGGATGGTAGACACCCCTCTGCCATTAGTCCCTTCCCTCCAGTATGATCCAATTCAGATCCTTCCTTCCCACCTGTTGAACACGCTTCGGAATCAATTCTTTCCAAAAGAATCACCAAAGAATTAGTGTCAGGAAGCAGCGGGGTTTTTTTTTGCATTTGCCTCACTTCATCATGATTGCAACCAAGCTCAATAGGGAATGATAGTCATATAACTCAATCTGCAATTTGCTTGAAATCATAGTGGGAACGAGGTCCTGGGCTAGAATGCCATGGTTAGTCACCACTAAAGTAGGCTGATTGAACCAGTGGGCATTACCTTTGTGTTGATTCAACATTTAACAGTTTATTTAATGGGTTATAGTTATGTTTCTGTCCTTTCTTTTGTACGCATAGTTCTTCCTTTGGTGTTCTTTCCCATGTTTGAGTAAAAAGAAACAGACTATAAGTTTGGCTGCAACATTCAGGAAGCAGACAGATACGGCCTTTCTGACCAGGCTGTGTTGGAAAACTTTTACAATAAGAAGTGCTAATCACAAAGCAATGTTTACACTTGCCAATAAGGCTATCTTTGCCTTCTGTGGTCTTCATGATAGTAAATAACACTGAAAGCAACCTCTCTCATGCTCTCTCCCTCTCCTTCTCTCTTTATATGTGTGTCTACAAGATTTGACTTTGTTCTTGCATGGTTTTTTGTGGGTTTTTCAGGCTGTGTGGCCATGTTCTAGAAGAGTTTCTTTCTGACATTTCGCCGTTCTTGCATGACTTGGTATCACTTAAAACTTTTAATGTCTGTTCCCTGCAACAGCTAAATATTGCTCAAATGTAAGTGTTTATGTGCTGAAAGCTTTGGTCAATCTAAAGCCTAATGGAGAGCAAAGGGGAAATCTCAGAAATGCTTTTATCTTCTGAATTTGAGTGATGTCCTAGCTTTCCTGCCTCCCAGGAAATAAGATGACAAGCTGATGGCAAAATGCCACTTTTCCATTTCTTTTCCATGACGATGTACAAAGATACACTTGCAGAGCTACATTTGCATTGTGAGTTTTCATAAGAGAGGATGACAGGAAAAATTAAGGCTGACACTAATCTCTCTATGTGTGGTGCTACAGCTTGTTTCAAAGGAAAGATGTTTCCGAGTGGACACATGGCCACAGCAGCAGCAGCGGAGAACAAGAGGGACAGAGATGACTGGGCTGTCTGTCACTATACTAAGAATCACTGAAATAAATGGAACTTATCCATTCTTCTCCTCCAGTCCCTACCAATAACCATTTAGACCAAGAACTTCCAGATCTCCTCTAGCAAACACATCATTATTTTTTTTAACTAGGGCATGGGTTAGATTTTCAAGCATGATTGAGAATGGTTTTTCAAGTAGCTGGTTCCCCCCCCCCCCTTCTCTTGTGCTGGTTGGACTCAATTTGCATTGGGAAATGAGAGAGAAGTACTTGAGAGAGATACCAACCAGCCATGGGAATTTGGTTCTACCATTGCTGTTTTTCTTCCATCCTTCTTTTACAGCCATCACTCAAGCCCAGACTGGTAACCTCTGAGCAAACCTGTCAGAGAGCTGGCTTTGTCATGCAGTAGATCAGATTTGGTGGTGGTGCCAGATCTCTGCCTGGGATCAGTGCCAGCCTCTTTCAGACTCGATGAAGGGAACAGCTCTGGGCATTGCCCATGACTCTGTCCCAGGTGGTATGATCAAGGACAGAATCTCAGTAGCAGCAGTTCCCTTTGCACATTTGGGGCATGGACATGGGTGGGTGGCAAATGTTACCAACCATGTGGGGAGGGAAGGCTTTTATTTCTTGATAATCATTGTCCAAGAAGGCTGTGTATTTATGTGATCTGAGTGTTGGACTAGGGGTCCAGGACAGCAGGGTTCAAATCTCTGCTCAGCCATTGAAACCCACTGGATGGTCTTGGGCATGTCATACAGTACTTTCTCAGCCTTAGAGGAAAACAATGGGAAATCTCCTCTGAATAAATCTTGCCAGAAAAACCATATGATAGGGTTGCCGTAAGTTAGAGTTGAGTGGAAGACACATAACAATGATAACAATGTGTGCAGTACCAGCAATGTGAAATCCCTCTGGAACTTTTGTTCCAATTTTGTTCCAATAATCCAGCCTTACCAATACTCATGCTCTTAGCTGTTGGGACTGGTTGGCACGGCAGTTGAGCTCATTGCTGCGTTGATGCAAATATGAGATGTACTGATTTAACACACTACACCATCTTTTCTCTGGAAATATCCTTGGTGACAGAAGAACAAAAGAAGAACTATGTAAGAAGTACATGTGGCTGCTGAATCAGATCAAATGGCAACCTTTCCAGCATTCTGTTTCCTAATCTCTGGGGACAGTGTCAGCCATCTGTGGTTTTGCTATAGAAATGGCTGCATTTTCTGAAGAAAAAAAAAATGAAATAAGAAGACATGGATCCTCATATAGTGCCACAGACCAATGGGCTGCCAGATACTTAGCAAGGAGCCTAGGAAGACCTTAGATAAGTTTCTGTTGACTTCATTGCCAGTTGGCTTGGGGGCTGTTTGAGTTTGAGTTCCATAAATAAACTTTTCAAAGCACTGGGATCATCATATTTGTATGTTTTCCCAAAGGATACTGATGTATTCCCATGTTAACTCTGGACAGAATGCATCTATTTTACTTATTCCCTAATTCTTCCTCTTCCAGATTGACTGGAGCACTTTCTGTTTGGTTTCCAAGAAGGTTTCCCATCCAGGTAACCCACCATAATGGCAGCTGAACAAAGCTAGCCATCTGAGTCCAATGTGGATTTTGCCAGAGCCGCTGATGCAGAGATTCAGCATCTTTCCTTCTTATTTACTTTTCCTCTGTGTTGCAGATGAGGCTTTTGCAAACAAGACATAATTTGATTTGAACCATCTAGCCCCAGCTGTAGGGAAGACGTTGGCTAAGGAACGTCCATTCCCTCTGGGAGAGAACTGAGGCAGAACTAATGCAAACAGGATGCAGAGAGTGAACAAGCAAAGTGCTCACAAAGGACAGGGCTGGCTGCAAGTGCTGCCACTCACCGCTCTGCAGTTCCCATTGCGAGCTTCCCTGCGGCTCTGAAGAGGCTCAAGGAAGAGGCTATTTCACCCCATATTTCAAATCTGGACAGCTGAAAAGCTCATCTCTGCTCTCGCCTGAGATCAGCAACCATCAGAATGACTCACATTGTGCTCCCATGGTGCTTGTGTTTTGTCACATTCAACTCTGAGCAGCTATATTTGCTCTTTGTGGTGATAATTAAGGAACTGTTTCATTCAAAGGGAGTCCTATCTAGCCCTTTATGGTCACTGATGCCCAGCCAATATTCTCAATGACCTCAGGCACAGTGAAGTACAGTATTTCCAAACTTCAGCGTCTTTTTGAAGGCCAGAGCTTTTTTTCAGACCAGTGCTTCTAATGCTATGTCATGTGGGGAACCAACAAGATTCCCCCGCCCCCACGCAGTGTGTCAGGGACCAGTGCCATATTTGTGCCCATTGATACAACTGTATCTTTCTTTCCTTGGCAGCTTCCCAGGGACTAGCAACTGATGGTCCAGGGATCACCATTTCAAGTAGGACTGTTTTTAAGACAGTGTCCAAAATCCTTCAGCCACATTCACTTATATCCTGGAAAACTACTGTTCCAAAAAGGGACTCTTTCAAGGTCTGCCCCAGATGCTTTTGGACTTGAACTCCTAGTCACTCCAGCCAGCATAGCGCATGGTGAGGGATTATGGGAGATGTAGTTCAAAATCAGGAGGACCACACTTTCTACAATTTTGTTTTAGCAGGAGAGGAAGGGGTTTGACGTCAGGCAGAGTATTTGTGTTTGTCGCACACACCTTTTTTGGTTTGGAGTAAATTTATGCCTCAATGTTTTATGGTAAAAATAAACCCCAAAGGAGTTTACAAGAAAAAAAAATCAAAAACAATTCTCACACAATTAGTAAAACAGCATCATAAAAAAAGCATCAACCACATCCATTCAAAAAAAAAAAAAGTTCAATTTTTAAAAAGTGCTTGTTGGAATAAAATAGTCTTAAGAACCTGTTTAAAAGCCAGCACAAGCAACAGCTTGGGGATTTTCCTTTGAGGGACTATTCTAGTGTGCAGACCCCACATTTAAAAAGTCCTTCTTTCTTGTCACCAGAAGCCATTTTCCATCTGACAAAGGGACAACAAGGTTGGGCTCACCAGCTAAGTGCAAATCTTCAGCAGGTTCATAGGGAGGAAGTGAATCCTGGCCCATGTAAAGTCTTATAATTATAGGCAGCACCTTTGACTGCACAGAGAAGCACATTGGAAGGGAATGATCTGGATACAATATTTGGCCAGATAAGTTTGGAAGAAAAAAAACTTCAGGTACACATCTGGACAGAAACCCAATCAAATTTTCATACTGTCTTCAAGGGTAGCCCTGCACAGAGTCTGCTATAGAAATCCAACCCAAAGAGGGAGCAGCCCTGCTATGGGGCAGAGTGACCCAGCCACCCTGGGCAGCAAATTTTGCATGTCATAAAGGGGCATCAAATTGGTGTTTACTTTTTACTTTTCTAATTAATACATTTTTTCCTACTAAAATATGAGGGAATGGAACTTATGAGAGGTTCTTCTTTGTCTCTCCCCTGCCCCAAAAGGTTGGCTGGCTGACTTTGGTTACTGTGCACCTTGACTTAGGTGCCTTGAGAGTTGCTATTAGTTGCTCTGCTTTAAGCAGGAAAATGGAAAATGGAAAATATTCTGGATGGGCCTTAGGAAATGGTAGGGGAGAGCATCTGAAAGCAAAACAGTGAAATCTAGAATTTGTACAGTTTTTTTTTTAAAAAAACAAACAAACAGAAGAAGAGCTTGGGGGAATTGTGGTTGACGTTCTCTTCACAGAATGTTCTCTTATGAGGAAGTCAGTTGTTGTCACACTGTGTGAACTATCAGAACTGGCCCTGGAAGCAAACCACAAGCAGTGCCTGCAAGACAATACAAAAGTTCTTTGACTTCATCTGCGACTATCTAGCCAGAAAAAAAGTCATATGATGGATTAGATAGGTGTATGACTGCCCTAGGACTGTAGACTGAAACTGACTAAATTAACTGCTGTGAACTGTAAGGAATTTTAGTGAGTCAAGAGTAAGGAATATATAGCTGAAGAGGCTGCAGAGCGGGAGGAGAAAAGGCTCAAAGGAGGGAAATTATTAAAATAGGAATACTGACTCTGATTATCGCAAGGTTGGCAGGTTGGCAGGTTGGCAGTTCAAGACCCAAGTACTGCCTGACAGAGTGATCTCTCATCACTAATCCCAGCTTCTGCCAATCTAGCAGTTTGAAAGCATGTAAAAATGCAAGTAACAAGTACCACTTTGGTGGGAAGGTAACAGCGTTCGGTGCAATCATGCTGGCCAAATGACCACAGAGTTGTCTATGACAACACTGGCTCTTCAGCTTAGTAATGGAGATGAGCATCACCCCCTACAGCTGGACATGACTAGACAATCTTGTCAAAAGGGAAACCTTTACTTTTTAACAGAACAAAATTCTCCTATACTCAGAAATCATCTGCTACTCCCAGGGGAGTTATCGAGGGGTGGGGGAACCCAGTTGTATCAATGGGAACAAATATGGGGCTGGTCTCTGGCAGTCACATAGCATTAGAAGCACTGGTCTGAAAAAAGCTCTGACCTTGGGAAAGACTCTGGAGTTTAGAAATGTTTCACTGTTCCTGTGGTCATCAAGAATATTGTCTGGGCATCAGTGACCATAAAGTGCTAGGTAGGACTTTATAACATCTCTTGATACAACTTCTTTCATAGAGTTAGTTTCTAAGATGCTACAAGATCACTTTCCACAGTGGCATTCCTAGGGTTGGTGTTACTTGGTGTGGTAACTCATGGTGTCTTCCCTCCATTGACCTTCTCCCATTTTACACTATACAGAATCCCTAGCAATGCTTTTTTGCACTAATGTTACTTATAAATCATAATTCACATATACCACTGAGTGCAATGCTAACAGTAGTGACATAAACAACTACCAAAATTAAAATTATATCTTCAAATTACAAGATCATATGCACAACCTAAATATATTTACATATGCACAGTGAAGATTTGGTTAAAGTATGATTTTTTAAAGAAAATTTAAAAAAATTAAAATTAAATTTTTTGAAATTTTAATTAAAAATAATTCTGGAGTCTCTCCTTTCTCCTCCCACTGAACTTCACCCCACTCCCACCATCTTTTAAAGCATTTTAAAGGGAAGCAGATGAATGTCACAACCCATTTCTGCCAAAAAGTAGGTGTTTGAGGAGCAGTGGTGTCACCCCCCCTTAGGGTGTCACCTGGTGCTGTCTGCACCCCTTGTACCGCCTAGTGATGCCACTGCCTTTCCATAATGACAATCATTAATGATACCCTAAAATCTAGCCTCTTATGACCAAAGCAGACTCCAGTCTAGATTTTTCAATATGCAGTCATCATAGTCCTTAAGCTTTCATAATAACAGTCAGTTAGGACTAGACATTTCATGTCAAGGGGAAACCTTTACCTTTACCTAACACTTTTTCATAACCATTTGTGTATGGGGCAGATTATGAGGCATAAAAGGATGATCCACTAAATATTAAATGGGGCCAGAATAAATATGCCATCACCCCTCAAGAAGTCCTTGCTTTTCATGTTCTTTTAGGCACTGTCTGATAGAGCATCTTTTGACCAGAAACCCCTCCCCCATATTCTTGAATAACTGAGCTTTGATGAAGGGAAGAGACATCTTGCTAATGGCTGCTGGTGGACCCCTAAAGATAAAGTTAATTTTGACAGAGTCCCTGCTTCTTTTTGCTGGCAGGTTTACATCTGGGAAATACTTTCTGCTGAGAAAGATAAAAACAGCACTAGCCCAGCCACACTCTGCAAGAGACAAGCTAAACCTCTCAATTTCCTTTTACAAACAAATTCATAGCAGCCTTGATATACAATATCACTTAAAGACTTATTTAGTACCATGATGAGGAATGTCTTTCAGTTCATGTCTCCAGATTCTGCATGTGGCTGGAAGAAAGGAAGCGGGGGTGAGGGGGGTAGTGGTTGCATTGGATTGCCTATAGTCCATCACAAGGCATTCACTGACACAGAGAATGCAGTTGCTAGTTTGTTGACTGGAATCACCCTCTTGGAGCTTGTATATGATTGTACCAATTTTACAATAGCTGCATTGGCTTTAAAGAACCCAAGCCCCACCTTTCCCAGCTAGCATCCTGCAAATGATTTAGACTATAATTTCCATCCTTGTCTATGCTGACTGGGGATGATGGGGTTTGTTGTTAACACATTAGGAGTGCCCTAGTTGAAGGAATGTTACCCTAGATGACAGATTACAAGCTTCCATGTGTGGGATTAAGATGGCTCTTGAAGGGCCTGCTCATCTTGCCCATACATAAGGGTGGGGACTTCTCTCCAGTGGCACCAACACTGTAGAACTCCTCCTTGTCCCTGAGTCCCCTCTTTCCTCCTTGCTGTCTCTAGGCAGCTAGTCAGGGCAGGACTGTATTGTTCCATTGGGATTTTGTGGGGTGCAAAATGGCTTTTATTACATTATTTGTTAACCACTTGCTGTCACAATTTTTTAAAATTCTTTAGTGATCCTCCAGGAGTTTAGGATTTCAACTCCCAGGATTCTTGGCTTTTGACCAACAGAGGCTGGATGGCCATATGTTGGGGATGCTTGATTTTGAGTTCCTACATGGCAGGGGGTTGGACTGTATGTCCCTTGGGGTATCTTCCAACTCTATGATTCTATGACCATGGTGACTGAGGCTTATGGGAGTTGAAGATCAAAACACCTGGAGGACCAAAGTTTGGAAATCACTGCTTTAGTGGATTGCTACTGATAGTTTGGTACAGGTACTTTTAATATTTTGTATTTCACAGATATATATTATCTGCAGGGGCAACACTTGGCCCACTAATTGTCTTGAGAGTCAGAGACAAGCTGAACCTCTGCACATTTTGTGCAGAATGTCCTACAATTTTTTATACACAAATATGTTCCTGCATACTGCTGTAAGGATAATCTGTCAATTGCATATTAATTAACTGGCATTCTGTGCCGCTGTCTGATCATTAGTGAGCAGCCTCTGTGAAGGACATTTTTCTCATATCTTCTACTATGGAGAATCATAGAATTGGAAGAGGCTATAAGGGCCATTTAGTTCAAACCCTTGCCATGCAGGAATACAAAATTAAAGCATTTCCAAAAGATAACCATCCAGCCCCTGTTTAAAGACCTCCAAAGAAGAAGAGTCCTCACCCTCCATGACAGTCTATTTCACCTTCAAACAACTCTTACAGTGTTTAGGCTGAATCTCTTTTCTTGTTGTTTAAATCCACTGGTTTGTGTTCTAGTCTCTGGGGCGGCAGAGAAACAAGCATGTTCCATCTCCTAAAAGATACCCCTTCAGGTCTTTAAACATGGCTATCATATCAGTTCTCTCCTTCAGTCTAAACACACCCAGCTCCTTAAGCCATTCCTCACAGGGCTTATTTGCAGACCTTTGACCATCCTGGTTGCACTTCTCTGAATGCTTCCAGCTTGTCAATATCCTTCTTGCACTGTGGCACCCAGAATCGGGCACAATATTCCAGGTGAGTAGTGAGGAGCCCTGGTAGCACAGTGGTTAAATGCCTGTACTGCAGCCACTCATTCAAAAACCACAAGGTTGCAAGTTCAATGCCAGACAGGAGCTCAGGGTCAACTCAGCCTTGCATCCTTCCAAGGTCACTAAAATGAGTACCCAACTTGTTGGGGGAAATTGGCTTACACATTGTAAACTGCTTAGGGAGTTCTTAAGTGCACTGATAAGCGGTATAGAAATGTACTTGCTATTGCTTGCTATAGTGACCAAATCAGAACAGAATAAAACTATTCTCCCCTCCCCCCCTTAGTCTGGATGCTATACTCCACATTGATGCATGTATTGAAAGAGGAAGGGGACTGAACCAAACATACAGGTTAATGTTACACTTGGTACAAAAACAGACATCTATCTGTTTCCTGAAATCTGAACAATGATCTCATTGTCTCAGCTGGGAAGGCAGGGGTACATGTACAGTTTGGGTAGGAAGGACACTACCTACCTAACCCCATTTATTTATTAAAATATTTATACCCCACCCTATAACCCCTGCCACTCATCGAGGGTGATACAAGGTATATTTAGAGCTTGCAAGGGAGAAAGCTGGATAGCAAACTAGTTGTAGTTGGCTCTGGCAAACCTCTTGGCTTAGTTTCTAGTGAGCCTTCCCTCTGCCCCACCAAACCCAACGGGCATCCACAGACACTGGGAGGAGGTGTAGCATTTCCTCAAAATACAGACAGGCATGGGGAGAGCATAAACTGAAAGAGGAAATTGTATCAAGTTCTTCTTACTCAATCCAATATAACATGTGCAACATGATCCCATTTTTCCTCAGAAAGAACTCCTAACTGGTCCAATAGGCTTATATAAAATACGACATGACATATTTTATACAGGGGGATTCTTTTCAGGGGATTGTCCTCTCAAAAGAATTCTGCCCCAGTGAAATTTTCCTTCAGCCCACAAACTTCTAGCATCGTAGAAAGTGAGACATTAAAAATCATTCATGCTTAGAACATAGAACATGCTTAGAACTTTTTCTTTAAATCTCTTGTTATATTTGGCTGCTTGTTTCTTTGAATGAACTGTATTTCTAAATGTTCAACTGATGTTTTAAGTACTGCAACGCTAGAAATTTTGGAACTGGAGTAAAATCTCCTGGAGGAGGTTAGAATTCTTATTTGGGAGCAACGTATTCATCTCCCCCCCCCACCAGAGCTACATATCTGTATCACAAGATACATTTGGTGAAGCCTTGCTCTGTGGATATCTTGTCCTTAATCCACTTCATCCACTTCTCATCACACACTGATCGCTTCTTTGCATAAGACTTATGTCTTCAAATATAATCATAAAAATAGCTCCCAAGCTGTTGACATGCTGATTTGACATGAATGGAGCTATTCCATTAGAACTTGCTTTAGAGAAATTGGCCCTAACTTAAACCTTATGCATTACAATTTCTTTAAAGCAGCTTTCATGGTGTGAGTTAGGAAGTTGTGACTGCAATGAGAATCCTAATATATTGTGGGGCATAAAAATACTACAGGTCTAAAGGACTGTTTGTGGCTCGAATCCTGTCAATGAAATATGTGTGCTTTACATGCACATATATCCTGTTTAGAACGTTTTGTCTGGTTTCTTGTGCCCTGTCCCAGACCTCTCCCCTTCAGGTGCCAAGACCCATGGATTGTTTCACTGCTGTGGGTGAGGTGCAGTGGGGCAGAAGGAACTGCTTCTCTTCCCTCGTTCATTTCATTACAGAGAGAGGCCGAAGAATGAGGTTCATCTTCTTCCTGTACCTCTCTCATTTTAGCAAACCGCAGTAGCAGCAGTTGTTGTTTGGTTTTAAAAAATTTTTACACAGCCAGTGGATAAAATCTGAAGACATTGCTCACAGCTGGGCACACAACAGTGCCAGTACATTATGCAACTGTATTGCAGATCTAGATCTATGTCAATTCCGCTATGCAACATGATGGTGTGTGTGTGTGTAAAAAAGCCCATCCTAGTACATAAGGTTTAAGAATGCAGTTCTGCAATTTTCTTACAATGATTGCTTCTTCTGCCTACTCCTCCTACTCCCCCCCCCCACTAAATATGATGCCATAGGCTTCCAACTATCTATAAAACTTACATAGCTCTTGCTGGGACTGTTGTGATGTTATGGAATGTTCATAAATATTCTTACTGTGCAAAGAGAAAAAACAATCACAGAACAGTGGTACTGTACTATAACTTTTGTGAAATAAGTGAAACTTCAGTTCTATAATGGTAAAAATTCACAGGTAACTTAATAAACAGGTACAAAACCTAAGGGATGAAAAGCTAAGTAGCAAAAAAACAAAACAAAACAAAGCAGAATTAATTAAAATAAAAATGGGGGGGAGCAGAACTATGGGAGAAAGTCCCAGAAGACAGAGTACTTAATGGAAGTGGGATAGAGTAGTGGATGGGTTTTTTGACAAAGGAGACCAGAGGAGAACTGAGGTAGAGACAGCAGTAGACAGGAGTATGACAAGATTTGAGGAGTGGGCATGCAGAACAGTTCTAACTGCTGAATTAAATTTAACTGTCTTGACTGTTAAATCAGAATACATCCAGTGGCTGAAGCTTTTAGGCCCTGCTGTACAGTTGTCCCTCCTGATTCATGGCCTTGCTGTCCCTTGACCCTTCATGGACAGCAAGCTGGGAGAGACATGTGCATGTACTTGAAGCACGTGTGCAGCACCGCACACAGGAGCGCACCCCCATTGTAATCAGTGGGACTCCAATATTGGTGATTTTCCTGATTCGCAGGAGAGTCCAGAACAGATCCCCCACAAATTGGAAGGGACAACTTTACAGGAACTGTGTATTGTTCCTGAATACACACATTTAAACAGTCCTCATCTTTTTTTTCTCTCCCTTTGAACTCAACTCACAATGTCCTGTCACAAACTGTTGAATCAGTAATCATATCAACACTGTAATTAAGTTAACAATATCTGTAAAACAGGGTTCTTGGAAAAACCTTAGTGCACATTTAGAAAGAGTTTGGAAATAATTACATCCCACAATGAATGGTAGTGCCATTTTGCCTTTGAAAATAATTTCCCCTGTATTGTGAAGAATTAGTATTAGAATACAGTGGTAATGATTCTGCTGTGTTATTAGGCAACCGCTCCTTGATGATCTCTGCCAAACTACAAATCTGTGCACAGTAAAATTGTTCTAGTAACCCACGATTCAGTAACCTTTGAAGAGAAAAGTCCCAATTCCAGTCAATCAGTCAGAGAGAATTAAAATGCTATTAGGTTTCTTTTGAAATGCCCAAAGCTTGCCTGAATACTGGTGCCTAATTCTCCCTTGGATTGTTCACTGCTTTTGCCACCCACAAAGTATTTGCTAAATACTGGAAACAAGTGATGGTATGTACATACTCAGGAGAAAAGGGTGTCAACTTCAAGCAAGCCCAACCCAAGAATAGTGATGTTGCTAATGTTCATAAACACCCGGCTCAGAATATCAGTTTGTGAGTTCATAAATTTCATCTATATTAGGCACTGAGTGGAAATTTTTTGTTTTGTTTTGTTTTTATTAAAATTCTTTTCCAATGAGAAATATAAAATAGGATTCTGGTTATGCACAAATGTTACTCAGTATTTAGCCCTTACTCTCACCAAAATTTTTACTGTGCATCTGCAAAATTTCTTCAGGACTAAGCCATTTATTGTTGTGCAGGGTTTTCTTGGCAAGATTTGTTCAGAAGAGTTTTTTTGTCTTTGTATTCCTCTGAGGCTGAGAGAGTATGATTTGCTCAAGATTATCCAGAGGGCTCCAGAGTTATAGTCCAATTCTCAAATCACTTTACCATGCTGGGTACTCGCACCAAAACTCCTACTTAGAAGGGGAAAAGTTCTTTTCAGTGGAGTTCTTTTCAGTACTCCAACTGATTGAAAAGAAACTGAACCACTTGTCTAGGCCATCCAACTCAATGGCCTCCTTTTTTGTAAATTTCTTCTCTATTTAGTACTAACATTTCAATTGTTTATTGTAAATGTTTTAAGGAGAGTCAGAGGGGTGTAGTGGTTTGAGTGTTGGACTACAACTCTGGAGACCAGAGTTCAAATCCCCAGATGATAAGTTTATTTTAGGCTTGCCATAAGTTGGAAACAATTTGAAGGTGTACAAAACAAAAATTTTAAAGAGGTTGTTGGTCCTATCCTACTTTTGTTCCCAAATGGGTTTACACTCATCTCTCCACATTTGCAGCTTTGACTTTTGCGGATTTGATTATTCACAGATTTTATTAATATGTTATCTCTAGGAATATCTAGGTCCTCCAGCACAACTCTGTGGTCAACTTCAACCAAAAGTCACACTTAAGGTGCTAAAGATTCCTAGAGAGAACAGTCCACTAGGCATTTGTAGCTCCTCCAGCACAATTTTATGGTCAATGTCTGGCAGATGTTGACCATAGAGTTGCACTGGAGGACCTAGAGAATCCTAGAGAGGTGTTCTCTAAGGTAAAAACATAAGTGGTTTTGTTATTTGTGGTTTTCCCACATTCATGGAGGTCCTGTGCCCCTAACCCCAGTGAATGTGGAGGGATGAGTATAGTCCCAGGGAGGGGGCTGATGCATTTATATATTTATCTGATACAGCTTTTTCTCTTCTTACTTCCTATGAGGTACCGTAATATAAAAAAGGCAAATAATATCTTTGTAGCACATATTAGCCACTATAATTCTCAGAGAACAGGATCTCCCCACACATACCGGTACATCTCCTTATGATTATGGAGCTAAATCTAAAGCAGTCTCAAGATAGTTTGGCTATCATTGAGTTTCTCAAGGTCATTTGCCCATCGCCAGTGTGCACAGACCCATAGTAGTGTAGTGATGGTCAACCTTTTGAGTCCCACAACCAAGCCAAAATGTTTAGATAGCACAACTTGCACACTACAGCATCTATGCAACCCCATCCATTCCATATTGGTTTGGAATGATTATACGATTAATCATATAATTGGAATGATTATATTCCTTTGGAGCTGTGGCAAGGACGCTGAGATAGGTACTCTGGTGGTGCAGTGGTTAAATGCCTGTACTGCAGCCATTCACTCACAAACCATAAGGTTGCGAGTTCAATACCCGCCAGGGGCTCAGGGTCAACTCAGCCTAGCATCCTTCCATAGGTCGCTAAAAATGAGTACCCAACTTGTTGGGGGAAATTGGCTTACACATTGTAAACCTCTTAGGGAGTGCTTAAGTACACTGATAAGTGGTATAGAAATGTACTTGCTATTGCTATTGCTATAGGGCAGGATGGGGTGGAAACATGGTCTGCAGACTATATTCAGCTCTTCAAGGCTTCCTATCCCTACCCCTGAAAGTTAGCCCCCATCATAATTTACACTCTCCTGCTCTAAAGATTTAATTACCTATTTGACAGAGGATTCTCATCTGTTGCTACAGGCTCCAAATACCCCCTCTCCATGCACATCCATATGTGTCTTCCTTCATGATTATATCTGGTAATAAAAACACATGGAATGATGTCATTAACATGCTCAGAAATTTCCTATTCAGTAAGCAATAGCCTATGAATGAGACAAAATATGTTAGCAGCTTCTGCTGTATGTCATGGATTATTAAGCTTTGTTGATAGCTCGCTTTGCTTGAGGATCTCCCCAGAGATTGCAGTTGATAGAGGGGCAATCCTCTGACCACAGTGATGTCACCCCATTATGCTTACATGTTTTTCTATATGCCTTCATAACCCTTATTGCTATTGATTACTCTAAACCATGAGTCACACATTAAAATTCTGTGCCAGATAAGCCTCATTTGCATTTCCCTGCAGAAAATTGCCATATACAACTGTCTTTTGAGAGGATTTTGTGCTGCATTGTATGACCCTTCATTCTTTAGCAGAGATCACAAACAACAAAAACAAAAGGGAATTTTCTTGATCACTGCTGACTTGTGGCTGAGAACACAAACATTTTCAATGAGTTTTCTTAAAGGAAAAAAATACCTGCCAGAATCCTACATTACCTGTTACATTGTGGAACTTTACATATAACTAGCTACATAGTTGAGGTGTTAAAAAACCACTCTACTAAATTGCGAAAATGCATAATGGAACACTGGCAAGAGCACCTGATGCGCATCAGGACTTATGTGCATTGATGAATTATGCACATCAGTGCAAAATGTATAATATTGTGTAATGCATCTCAGGCACCAAAATGCATTGAGCACTTTGCTAGCTCTGCTACATAGTAATGTTGACAGTATTACTCTACTAAGTACAGGTGCTACACAATTGTGCAATTGCAATTCCTACAGACATAAGTCCACTTTTCAAAACATAAGGCCTCAACAGATTCTGGCCAATATCTGTCTAATCTAGAGATATAATCTAGCCCATTCCTTTTATAAAGTAGTCAAATATATCCTCTTTTTTTATAGCTCATGCCCTAAGAATGTTCACCGTTTGCTCTTCTTTTGCACTGCGTCACTTGGTTTTTACAGGGTAGGCCATTAAAATGTGTACAGTTATTGTAGATTATGGCTACCAAGGGTGTTTGAGGCACTCACCCCATTAGTTTCAATTTCCTCTGCTCTCCCGAATGTGAGAGCAATAGAAACCTGCCTAATCCTTTCCAGAAACATGCAAGAGCTTCCATGTCACTGACTCTGAGGCCCAATGAGAAGATGGCATCACCTCAGCTTGCTTACAGGTACCTGTTTGGTGTTTACCCTCAAAGGTCTGACCTGTGGAAACTGCTGGATCCAGCAGGAATCTGTAGTCCTTATTGTTTTAGAATATAAAGCTTTCTCATATTACGCCAAGCACCAGTGAAACATTAACCTGTTTGTCTGGCACAAGCTACTTCTATACCTTTCCAAGAGGAAAACATGTTTATTCAGGCATTTCTCTAAGGGAACGTAAGGTGACCACTGACTTGCTACTTTCATGCTTACCTTTAAGAAGCACAAAGACAAATTTCAGTTGCTCCCTTGCATGCAGTACATTTAGGGACCTTATCACATGGGGCCTAAAGCAGACCTAATCCAAAGGGTATCTGTAGCTAATACATATTATTTCCCCGTGTTTACACACGACGTTACACCGAAACTTGACAGAACCCGGAGCTAATCCGTATTGTTTCTTCGTGTTTACACACGACGTTGCACCGAAACTCGACAGAACCCGGAGCTAATCCGTAACGAATTGAGATCTTTTGACATTCGGTTTTTCGGGGAAGTACAAGGGAGCTTTCGGAATCATTGCGCAATGGCCGCGCAGGCGAAATTCAGTTCATTTCGGTATAGAACTGAATTTATTCTTATTTCGGTTACTTTTTGCTTCGTGGCCAGCGTGTGATAAGGTCCTAGGTCTAGCCACAGGTTTTTGGTGGTAGTGGGTAAACTGCATGAGCTAATGCCAGTTGGGCTACTGTTTTACTTCAAATTTTTAAAGGAGTCATTTGAAGTATTGAACCTATCTGGGGACAGAGATTAGCATCCTGGTTAACATCTTTAATGTTCAGACTTAAACCTAGAGCAGATTCACTGCCCCACTGACCTAGGAGCCCCCATGTCATTGGCGTAGATAAATGTGCTAGGGCAACATAGGTAGAAACAGGGGCACCCTTCTGAAATCCCATTTATGATATCAAAGGATTGCTTCCTTCTTCCCCAAGTCTCCACATTCCACATAACTGAGGATAGTATTATGAGAGAGACATTGTGGTATAATGGTTTGAGTGTTGCACTACAACTCTGGAGACCAGGGTTCCATCCCCCGCTTGGCCATGGAAACCCAGTGGGTGACCTTGGGCAAATCACACTCTCTCAACCCCATAATAGAGTCACCTTTGGGTCACCATAAGTCAGAAATGACTTGAACACAACAACAAGACCTCTTACACTAGTCTATTGTCTGCCAATATGAAAGGCAAGATAAGATTTGGTTATTTGGTTTAAAGATACTAGAAAAAAAAACACAAATGGTTGTCATGGTGTTGGTGTCTTACATACACCTAAGTTCCCTTACATGTGCAGTTGTAGTTTTGTAGTGACTACATAATCACTGCATTCAACAGAAGGCTACAAAAGCAGAGTTACTCCTGTGGTGCCATTGCATATAGATGTGCATTGCAGGTTGTACATCACTGCACACTATTCCTTGGTTGCATGGCTGCTCATGGTGCACATGGTTGCACTTTGCATTTCGATATGCATTTGGTTGTGACACTGCACAGCCAAATGAGATGATATAGTGCAACCAAGGTATAACTCCATAAGTGTAAAGTTATGACACATTTCTTTGATGTGGGATCTCAGCTAAAATTGTGATCCACCATGTATTAAAATAAGCATGAACAGTTGAACTCTATGAAAAGGGATTAAACACACTCACAAACATTAAGATTATCAGTGGCTATGATTTCTACTACATATTAACTCCAAGATAATTAAGGAATGCCAGTGGAAGAGGGACTGGAAAATATAGAGAGTATGAGAGCCAGTGTGGTGTGGTAATTTGAGCATTGAACTATGACTCTGGACATCAGGGTTTGATTTCCTACTTAGCCATGAAAACTCATTGGGTGATTTTGGGCAAGTCACACACTCTCAGCCCCAGAAAACTCCATGATAGGGTCACCTTAAGGTCACCATAAATTGGAAACAACTTGAAGACACAGAACAATGATGTGTTTTTAATTGGTTAAGGCTGAAATCCTCTACATATTTACTAGGAAATTATTCCTGTCCAACTTAGTGGGATGGCCTGTTAAATAAACATGCTTAGGAATGTGCCATGTATCACTAAAGTGTTCCTAGGAAAGGAAGTGGTACAATAAGTAATGCTGTTATGGCAAATTGTCAGTATAAACAACCAAATTGTTTAACAGTTGTCAGTGCCAAGTGGCTACACCAAGAATTTATATCTGCCCTTGAAAGGAACTGTTTTGACCTGGGTGAGGGGTACAGAGATTTTAGTAAAGTTTAGGAACATCTAGCAGATCATATTGTAATGTATTTTATCATTTATTTATTTATTTATTTGTCACCTTTCTCCTAAATTGGACCCAAGGCAGTTCACAAACAAACAAACCTCCCAGACTGTATAGGACTGTATAGGACAGCGCTTGTAAGCATGGTCCATGGTGAGTGATAATGGGAATTGCAATCCAACAATATCTGGAAAGGCACACCTTTCTCATGCTTGGGTTTCTGTTTGCAACTAGTAGGTGAATCTTGCCAAGAGAATTCTGGCAGGCTGGAGTGATGTTTATAAATTAGTATTGCCAGTCTTCATGCATGCTTTATTCCCATTTACTCATGAGCTGTTATTGTGGAAATATCACAAGTTTCCAGTACAGGTACTCTGATTCCCTGTCTCTCCTTAGAAGGAAATTAATGCTTTAATGTTACACCAGAACCAATGTCAATGGATGTACCTGACATGCATTCAATGTGGACACAGCACCAGCCATTAAAAACTGGTGCAGTTATTACATTGTTCTGTTCTACATGACACTGTTTTAGTTTTGTATCTGGGAATCTAGAAAGAAGTTCCAATTAGAGAATGAAATGCAGCTTGACAAGTCATGCAAGTTTCAGTTAGTTTGCTGGGGTTAAATGAAAGTTCCAGTACTGAGGGCTGTAGATAGCTTTGACTGGAAACAGATGACAACACCAACAGAGACATCATGTTCCCTTTCATTTCTTTCTACCCAGTACTATCTCTAACTTCTAACTAACTAACTTCTTGCCGAGATTTTTGCACCTTCTTGAAGCTTTCTATAAGCCAAGGAGGGGCAAAGTGCAGGTTGCAGGCCATAGGTGTCACTTGGGACCATGATGTACACCCTCAAAGCCCTCAGATTTCCCCAATTTAATTATTTGCCATGTTTTGAGTAGTTTTTCACCCAAATCACCATAAACTGGCAACAAATAAACCAATTTACCTCCTCTACACACCTGAGCCCTGCCCCACACCCCAAACAAAACAGAAATTGGCTGAAAATTGGGAAAATTTGTGGCTAAAAGTGATATTGCTTCTCTTTCAGAATGCCAAAATATGATAAAATGGTAGAATTATAGACTTGGGAGAGAATCATGATAGCTCGACCCCAATGGAGGGGGTTGCAGATAGAAAATGGTCCTCTCCCCCTCTGCAATTTGTTAGGAAGGATCTTATTAGGGGAATTCATAATTGGCTCAAATATTCAAGAGTGGGGTCCTAACAAATCCCCATGGGACTGTTATTTATACCAAAGGACTAAGGAATCCTTCAATGGGTGACGCTGAGGCAGGCTTCTCCAATTAAAGTCTAAATATTTATTATTAACAAGGGAAAAACACACACACAAATATGGCACACACACTCTGTATAATTAGAAATAAAGGGATGAAAGCAGGGATAGTTTGAGAGGGACCAGACTGAGGGAGTTACTCACTTCTGAAGGCTTCCCCGGGATCTGCTGCGAATGTTGATGATAATGATGATGACGCACAGCCGCCGAAATGGGGGGAGAGGGATGGCAGAGGAAGCTATGATCAGAGTACAGACTGATGTGGAGTCAGCATGCACTCTCAAGATAGCATATGGAGTCTAGAAATCCAAGGGTACTTATAGGAAATTTCTGCCTTCTGGCTATTGACTAAATGGCTTGGATGAAGCCAGGACAAAAGCATTGATAGTCTTAGCTTTGTCAAACCTAGGTGTGAGGATAGTCTAAACAATGCATTTGGTTTTGGAACTATCAATGAAGGAAGGCTAGAGAAAAGGGTGCAGTCAAATCTGATCACTGCCCCATTAAGTGTGAGACTCAAGACAAATATACACTACTAGGTGTCTCTTCCAGTATAAAGATTTTTCCCTTTTGGCAACTCCCAAGCCTGTCTGGTAGGGAAGTTTCCATCTGTCGTGGACAGATCTCTCAGTGCCTACATGACCTGCCATCTAGGGGATTATGGCTGACATCCCACAGAGGTCAGTCAGTCTGAGGTCATAGAAGGAACTCCACATGTGTCCAAAATTTTATGAAAAATCACATATGCTAACAAGTTGTCCAGCCTGGCTATGAGCCAAGAAGGTTAGGACCTCAAAGGTCTTTGCTACTGGCCATGCTGGGGCAGAATTGTGGGACCTGTAGTCCAAAAATGTAACTTTTCCCAATCTCTGTCTGTAGTCCATAGATGTAGTAAGCCTTTTAAGAGCTCTCCCTTTTTGAAGCAGGGGGGCCCTTAGCCAGGATTCTGTGAAGCACAAAAGGCTACTGCTAAAAGCCAATTCCTGTGTGGATGAGGACAAACCTTACAGCATCCCAAAGAGACAATAGTGGGATACATGTGGGCAGCCTGTGTGACATCGCCTGAGAGACAGTGTGGTGAAATGATTAGAGTGTTGGACTAGGAGTTGGGAGACCCAGGTTCAATTCCTCACTGAGATGGGAAGCTCACTAGATGACCCAAGGTAAAGCACTGTCACTCACAGGCCAATGGTTGCCTCTTGGAACTCCTTGATGGAAAGGTGGGATTTAGATAAGATGAATCTGAAACAAAGATATAGTGTTGTTTTTCAGTTTCCAAAGGACCTGTGACCTTAACCAGGGCTACTGAAAGTGGTGGTCCATGGATCAGCTTGAGATGCATCTTTGACTGCTGCCACCACCATTCCTCCTCATTTAAGTTACAGTCAACCTTCCACATTTGTAGCTTTGACTTTTGTAGATTTGATTATTTGCAGTTTTGATTAATATGTTCTCTCTGGGTCATCCAGTGCAACTCTGCCAGAAGTTAACCATAGAGTTGTGCTGGAGAACCTAGAAGTTCCTAGAGAAAACACTGTTCTAGGCATTTGTAGGTTCTCCAACATGATTCTATGACCAACTTCTGGCAGATGTTGACCATTGAGTTGCATTGAAGGACTTGCAGATTCCTAGAGAGGTGTTCTCTTAGGTAAAAATAAGTGGTTTTTTTAAAATTAATTTGTGGTTTTCCCACATTCACGGGTGTCCTTCACCCCTAATATAGAGGGATTACTGTATTTTCCCTTGTCTGCTGTTATCACGACAGGCCATACAGTAACAGGACATCAATAAAGACCACACTCTGTATGTCACTTAAAGCAGGTGAATGCATTCAGTTCAGTATAGAAAAGTGGTGAGGCTGATGGGCCTGGACAACGTGTGCTAAGGGAAAGCACAGGGATATGCTGCTCAAATACAGTAGAAGCAGAGGCTTGTGTAGCTCAGGAAATGAAGAGGCAGCCACAGAGAGCAGTTAATTATTTTTAATGTGCTTCTCTTGTGAACTTTTGCCAGCTGGGGATAAGCCAAGGCAGTGAGAACATGACTCAGGGACCAGGACTTGGTCAGGCACAGCAAAAGGGAGCTCAAGGAAATCGAGGGGGAGACTGGTCAGCCAAACAAAGCAGTTCTTTTTATGTCATTGATCATGCTGGAGCCACAGGAACAGACAAAAGAACAACTAAGTCTGTGACAGCATCCCTTTTCAGTACTTTATGCTATGCATCACTCCACTGTAACTCTCCTCACTGCATGCTAATGCAGTTTGGGTTGATAGTGTTTATTTACAGTTTATTTGCTTGTAGCCATCTGCATCCAAAACCAATACATGTTCTCTGCTCCTGTACAGTCCACATATCTCAGTTTATTTCAGAATATTTTTCCAAGGACTAAAGGACAGTCAGACATTCTCCTACAACAATTTTTATAATCCTTTTGGGGGAGGATGGGGAATATAATTGTTCACATCATGCTGAAAAATTGTGATATAAATCCCCACTGTAAGTCTGCATGATATCTAACATACAGACACTCCTTTAAAAACAACTTATCTGGATTAATGTAACAGTGGCCTAATCTTGTGGGTTAGTCCCACCTAGAGTAGACTGATTACATTTATTTATTATTTATTTATTTCAAGGATTTATATCCTGCCTTTCTTCCACAATGAGATTCATATATTACACTAATATATGGTGACTGGTGAGTCAATGCAACATCACCCCTATTGATTTAATAGTTCTACTTTAGTTATAACTAACAATAGGGTTCAGGTCAGCATTTTTGACCAACAGAATAATGGCGATTCCAATGTCAGCAGAAGGGTGAATCCATTCTGAGTTCTGAACTCTAAACAAACTGTCCAAGGTGCTGAATACCTCTCTTCTTGTTGCTGCTGTGCACTTTCAAGTTGTTTCCAAGTTTTGGTGGCCTTAAGGCGAACGTATTTAGAGGAGGTTTGCCATTGCCTTCCTTTTATGCTGAGACTGTGACTTGCCCAACATCATCCGCTGGCTTCCATGGCTGAGGGGTGGATTTACCGTAAACATTGGTTCCCAAAAATTCTAGTCCAACACTCAAACCACTAGACCACTTCGGCTCTCATAGTTGTTATATGCCTTCAAGTTGACTCCAACTTCTGTCAATCCTGTCACAGGGTTTTCTTGGCAAGATTGATTCAAAGGAGGTTTGCCACCACTGTCCTCCAGGCAACCTGTCCCCTTTAAGGGCCAAGGGACTTCAGCTCCCAGAATCCCAGGAGCTATTGGCCAACATGGGATTATTGGCCAACATGGCTGAGGCTTCTGGGAGCTGAAGTCCCTCGGCCCTTAAAGGGGAAAGGTTGCCTACCCCTGGCCTAAGATCACCAGTGGGGATTTGAACCTGGTCCTCCCCCAATAATAATAATAATAATAATAATAATAATAATAATAATAATAATAATAATAATATTTATTTATATCCCGCTTATTGACAAACAATCTAAGCGGCTTACAATAAAACCCATACAACATATCCCCCCAAAAAGGCTCAGCATCTTGGCTATCTCTTCTTAGATTGCAGAGTAGAATTGCATACCCTAATGACATTGTGGCCACTGTGACAAAAGGTGCAGAGAGATGAAGAATGATACTCTGAAGATATTAGCTCTATCTTATTATTATTATTATTGTTTGGGAGTTTTTTTTTTAATTGGGGGGAGGGTTGGGATAGGGAATTCTCCTTTTAATCTTGACTGTAATTTTAATCTGTTTATGTTTTATATACCTGTTGTAATCCGCCTTGATTCCCATTGGGAAAAGGTGGAATAGAAATAAATTTATTATTACATTTATTATTATTATTATTATTATTAGCTACAAAGTTTCAATCTGCACATTTTTTGTACAGAGCTTGGAAAGCCGCCATCACCAACGTTTATCAAAAATGGGCTATGTTAAGCAGATTTCCTAAATTTGGTCAACATGATCTGATTTGTTTTATCTGTTATAATGCTTGTGCCACCTTCCTTGCATTGCAAGTAGCCTGTCTGCTGACATGTGTGTTTAGTTTCCTGTGTGAGAAACCATCACAGAACAGACAAAAGAAAATGACTTTTCTTAGCATTTAAAACCACAGCAGTAAGACAATTCAGAACATTTTGATGTCTTGATAGGGAACGTCATGGTTGAAGGGGGGAGCCACATTGTCACAGAAAGGCAGTCTTATGTATTTTTCAAGGCAGCCTTCAGTGAAGGACTGGACCGTGTTGACAGTTCCACTTCCCAGTCCTACCCTGGGAGCTGCGGTGGGCTGCATACTTTCTCTGCTGCTGTGGGCCATCCAATTTAGGCAGCTAATTTGGAAAAGCACACTAAAGCCCTTAAAACAAGCAACACACATGGATGTCATCTGCTAACAAAAATTTCAGTTGCAAAACACATTGTAAAAGCTACCATTTCCTGTGTTTTTTAAAAGGGCTTTTAGTAGTTTGCTGCCCAAGTTTGTTAGCACCACTTGCTGTTGAATTTTGGTGATGTGGTTTACATTCTTATGGGACCAGGCACTACAAAAGCAAGGGCTACATGTGGCCCATGGGTTGGGTGTTGCCCACCCCTACAGCAGATATTTTTCCACCTGAGGTGAAGTACAAGATTCTCCTCCTTCATCCACATTCAGCAGCTGCTAGTTGGACTAGGATTTAAATGCAACTTCAGTACTACAGGTGGGATAGCACCCTACATAGACCTGAGCCAAGAGCCTAGTTCAGCGAACCCAAAAGAATTTATGTGGGACACTCTCTACTAACTGCAGCCTGAGATGGTTGCTTCACTCTGCCTAATGGCAGGGCTGGCCCTGATATGTGTATGAAGAACTGGAAGCTGAAGGTCAGGAAGAGTTGGGAAAACCTAAAGGCCTCTTTGTTGGAATTCAAAGATATAACTGTATTAGTCTGTAGACTTAGTATGTAGAGAAATCTTGTACCACCTTTGATACATAGGGCCAATGCAGATGGCCCCTAAGGGGTGGCTCTGTGCCACCCCTGAAAGTGCCAGATTGGGGCCACGGTGTGTGGTTGCTCTTTTATACCCCTTTGGTGCAGTATGTCTACATGCTGTGCCAACGGGGAAGGCTGACACCACGCACCGTACAGTTGGGTGCGCGGCATGATGGCGGCGTTGGGGCAGAGTCAGGGCAACTGACATGCGGTCGGCCCACCCCAACTCCACCCCCAGGCTGGCCTTTTTGGCTGGTCTGCATCGGCCCTAACTGAAAAAAAGATGTTGGCAGCATGAGCTTTTGTAGACTAAAGTCTACTTCTTCAGATGCATATGGACCTGAGGAAGTTGGCAGCATGAGCTTTAGTCTAGGAAAGCTTATGTTGCCAACCTTTTTAGTCTCAAAGGTGCCAAAAGATCTCTCTACATACTAAGGAGGAGTTTTCTGGTGAAAGAAACCTATGAGGACATTTATAAGGGAGAGGGTGCTGGTTTCATGTTACCAGGGTCCATTTCCCATTACACAGTTACAGTACTACAATGCCACATTAAATGCCATGGCAACATCCTATGGAAATCTGGGTTTTGGTAAAGCACTAGAGCTCTCTTGTGTAGAGCCCTTAGCTACATGATAATAATTTTTCTTCTTTCCTAGTGTCAAATGAATGGCTGTTCATAAAAAGGAATGGAGGAAACAAGGATTTTGAGATCCCTATGACTGGGAAGCAGTGTTTCCAGCCAGAAAGCCTAACATAGTGGCAAAGATAGGAGTCTAGGTTTTAAAAAGTTCTTGTATAATGTACATTTTTTTTTGCTAAATTACAAGTGAAAGAAAATATTCTGTTTAGATTTCCCCCTAAGTCAAGTGATAAGGGTGTCTAGATGCCTGTAAAATTCAACAAAAGAGACAGGGTGAACTGCAGCCTAAAAACCTTTTCTGTCAACCAACCATGAGATTCCCCTTGTCTTTGTTTCTTTCTCTCTTTCCCCTGTGTCTCCTTCCAGGCTGCTCTTGAGACAAGTCCACTGTACAAATGAGGGATGGGTGCTGTGCTAGGAGGCTCATGTGGAGATGCATGCTCTTTCTTATCCCCAGAGATTAGTTGAGGCTGAGATACTGTGCTGCCCCCAATCTCACTTGCCTTCCTACTTGCTGGAGCCGACAAATCAGCTTTATATTCTGCTGGGCTGCAAGCCATCTGACTTCAGCTGGTTCAAGAGCATTAGGGCATTTTAATTAATAAAAAGGGATCAAGATTTTTCCAGTGAAAAGGCTTAATTAGTCTCCTCCGGTGACATGCTGGTGACATGAAAGCACATAGCGTGCTGTGGATTATACAGCGGCACCTCATGGAAGTAGGCATGGAAAATTCCTGTTCGTTTCTCTATTTTCTCTCCCACTTTGGTCACAAAGGCATTGCTTGGCCAATGACACCTTTAAGATGGGACTGGAACCCAAATAAGGGATGGCGAAGAAGTGAGAGGATATTTTAACTGGACCAAGTTCCGTCACTCAGGAGCATCCACTTTTCCATTCAAATAGTTCATGGCTCCAGATTAACAGTGTGTAGAATGTAAAGTTGCCTAATTTTTAAAGTATTTTTTTACTTGTTTCAGTTAGCAATTGACCTAACTAGAATATTCTTCATTAATATAATATGCTTCTTACCAACAATTAAAAATCTCCATTAAGTGGATTATTTAGTCAACCAGATGATCTACCTTCAGTTTCAACTTTTAGGACTGTATTTCCCTTAAAAACAAAAGAACAAGGTGTCTGTTGAGTGCCAAACTAGTGTGTGAACTGGTGCTTGAAATTAGAATTTTCTGGCTACTTTGGGATTTTACTGTGGGGTTTTAAACACTTTTTGAATTGTTTTAATTAATTTTGTCCAATGTCCTAGTTAAAGGGCTGGCTTGGGAGTTGGGAGATTCAGGCTCAACTCCACATTGAACTACAAAATTCACTGGGTGACTTTGATCCAGTCCCATTCCCTCCCTCTCTCAGTCTGTCTCTGCCTGACCTACCTCACAGGATTGTTGTGATGATAAAGCAGAGAGTAGTAGAGCCATGAATGCCACCTTGAGCCCATTGGAGAAAAATCAGAAGATAAATTTCACTAATAAATAAATACATTTGAAACTAACCTATATACTGTGCTACATTAAATAAAATAGCCTGGTTTTCATAGAATCATAGAGTTGGAAGAGACCACAAGGGCCATCCA
>CM034703.1:277888403-277899956 GCA_020142125.1 Phrynosoma platyrhinos
CGCATATATGACTTGTCCAAGATCACTCAGTGGATTTCCATGACTGACCAGAGATTTGAACCCTGGTCTCCAGAGTTGTAGTCCAATACTCAAACCACTATGCCTAGATGGCTCTAAGTAAGGGCTACTATATACATTTAGGGGCTATACAGATGGCCCTTTCCTGCCAGATCATGGCCACAGCAACCACATGCTGTGGTCCCGATCTGGCCTTTTCGTGGTGCAAAAAGAAACCGCAAAAAGTGGCTCCCTTTTGCACTGCAGAAAGGGTGCTGTACTTGCGATGGCAGCGGCTTTTCGCCAATTCTTTGGTGCAGTGCATTTAAACACTGTGCCGAAGATGCACTTTTTTGCTGCCCGGCATGCGGTTGCTTCAGCGGCGTGCCGGCAGCGTGGGGGCAGAGTCGGGGCAGCCGGCGTGTGGTCGCCCTGCCCCAACTCCACTCCCAGGCTGGTCCTTTTGGCTGGTCTGTACAGGCCCTTAGTTTCCTAAGGGGACTAGCCCTCCTAGAATACCCCAGCTAGCATGGCCAGTGAGAGCTAGGACTCCCGAAAAATCAGCTTTGCCCAAGCTCTGTTTTCTTCCATGCACACTCACCATCATTACATCCATCCCCCATTGGTCACCTTTTTCTGCAGAAAAGGCTGGAATTGGGGAAAACTTTGAAGTATAAAGACTTCAGGTAATAGGATATGCTTGGGATTTTCCACTTCCTCAGCTACATTCATTACATTTGCTTGTGCTCATTCATTCATTCATTCAGGCATGTGCATATTGAAAATTGCCCTTTACGCAGCATGGGTATTGTGCTGGAGTGCAAAATATTATACATTGTCTTTAATAGAAAAGTTTAAATTAATAAACAACAATAGTCACAAAACCAAGGCTGAGGCTGCCTCTGATCCCATGAGCAATTACATGAGAATAAAACCCTTTAGATCAGAGGGTCCTCCTCAAGAGCAAATGTGCTCACCGGATTAAACTTTCACCATGTTTTTATTGTTATCATGGCTGATAATTATGCTTTTGGTTGATGGAGCAGGGATGGAAAGATCCTTATTTTCTTAAGGAATAGATGAGAGCAATTATCCAGAATGCATGTATGAAGCCAGCAAGATGAATGGAGCAAGGGGATGAACTACCAGGAGGAGGAAGAAAATGGTCAGTGCAATTAGCACTGTGATTCCTACCAGCAACAGTACTGAGGCTAGAATGCTGTAATGAAAGCCTCTTGCATAAGAGCTTTGGTGGTGGAGTGGTTAAATGCCTGTACTGCAGCCACTCACTCACAAACCACAAGGTTGTGAGTTTAATACCAGACAAGGGCTCAGGATCGACTCAGCCTAGCATCCTTCTGAGGTTGCTCAAATGAGTACCCAGCTCGTTGGGGGCAATTGGCTTACACATTGTAAACTGCTTAGGGCAGAATGGTGGCAAACCTATGGCACACGTGCCAGAGGTGGCACTCAGTGCCCTCTCTGTGGGCACACGTGCCATCGCTCAGGCACAGAGTTTTCTAGAGTTCATTACTAGAAAGCCAGAGGGATGTGGCACTTTGTGATAAAGTAGGTTTTGGGTTGCAGCTTTGGCACTTGGTCTCTAAAAGGTTCACCATCACTGGCTTAGGCAGTGCTTAAGTGCACTGATAAGCAGTATAGAAATGTATTTGCTATTGCTGTTGTTTCAGGTCAAATATCCATAACACTATGAGAAACCCTTGTGATTCTTCAATGGTAAGGCTGGTAGTATATTGGTGGTACTATGGAGCAGGGGTAGGATTCTTTGGCTTTCCAGATATTTGTTGAACTGCCATGGCAGCATCCTATGGAATCCCTGGATTGGTAGTTTGGAGAGGCTCTAGAGCAGTGTTTCTTGGTCCACCAGGTGCTTTGGACTCCAAATGCCAAAAACCTCTGCCAGCTTGACCAATGATCATGGATTCTGGGAGCTGAAGTCCAAAACAAGTGGAGAGTTGAAGTTTGAGAACCACTACAGTAGAACTCTCTGGCAGAAAATTCTAAATATCCCTTCCTTAACTGCAAATCCCAATATTCCATAGTATGTTGCCAGTGTAGTTGAAGCGGAAGCAGAATACTACAAGTGCATAGTGCAAAAGGACCCGCAGGTGTGTGTTCCACTGTGCAGTTTTGTCTCTGTGGAGACAGCAGCTGGTTTATTTATTTGGTGTTCTAATCCGTCACATCCTGGAGGCATACCTGGGGCAGGAAGAGATCTTGCTATGTTCTCGGCTGCAGTTCAACTATGACAAGGCTGCATTGATCAGAGACTTTATTTGTTCCTTCTTTTTTGCTCTCCTCCTTCCTCTTGGCCAGATGCCATTGACTCTGGCTTCCTGGCTGCTATACTGTCCTTTGCTGGCTCAGCAGAATAACCCAATAGGCCACTGACTCTGCAAGCAAAGGCAAAAAGAGTGGCTGTCTTCCTTTGAGCAGGAAGTGGGAAAGGCTATGCTGTTCAGGATGGTAGGGCTCCTCCCGGTCCCTACAGATGATGTGCCCACATGGATGACGCAAGCTGAGCTGAACTACAATGCTGGGATTTGTAAGACACATAATAGGAAGGGGAAACAGCCAAAGGCAAGAAGGCCCTTGTTTAACAAAAGGCAGGAGGACAGAGTCACCAGAACAGATCAAGAGGGCTGCTGCTTGGAAGATCACACATTGTAGGCCTTGTTCCTTCTTTGGCTTGCTGCCCATCCTCTGAACTTGGAAATATTATTTTGTGACTGCAGCTCTCAGAGTATATTTGTCAGCCACTGAGTATTCTGGAAGTTGTAGTCTGAAAAAGAAACTTTGACTGATCTACAGTATGTCAAGCAATATCTTTCCAAATTTCACTCAGCAGTCTTCTTACAGTCTAGGCCCACATGAATGGCATTCAGTTCCAGTATGGATTCTTAACTAGGGACCTTATCACATGGGGGAAATCCCATATAGTCACAGGATTTCAAAGGTGGGGAAAACCTGCAAAAGCGGGTAGATTTTCACAAAACATTGATGTTAGTGTGCTTAACCTAAATGGAAAGTAATCAAAAGCCACTTCTTTTTACTTTCAGGATTTTCCAAAAGTAAAAAGAAGCGGATTTTGACTACTTTCCATTCAGGTTAAGCACACTTTAACATTGACGTTGTGTGAAAATCTACCTGCTTTTGCAGGTTTTTTTTCTATTTAAATCCAATTTCTGCATGGGATTTCCCCCATGTAATAAAGTCCTAGGTCTATTCTATATATGTATTCACTTCCTTGAATTGGCATTTTTCTACTGGGGGGTATTTTCGTAAGGAAAACACAACATAGAGGAACAGGTGTTGTTGTCCTTGTTTGGTACCCCCATCCAGCACAACCAGTGGCCATGCTGACTGGGTGCTTCAGGAAGCTGTAGACCAAATCCCAGTATAATTAGGTCATCACTGGATACAGGATTGGAAAGAACAATGAAGAGGTGTTACAATATGTGAAATCCAGAATTTACCAGAATGATTCCCTTCTCTGGATGCGCCCTAAACAGTGTTTCGTAAAGCTGCCACCTCAGCTGAAGTACCAGCCTTGCTGCTTACTCTGATGCTGGCCTGTCCAGAACCCAAACCAGTGCTTAATTACAGAGGGATGATTGTGAGCATCATGTCCCATTTAGCAGGCATATGTTTAAAAATGTGACTCCCAAGCAAGCTTACACTTTGTTTTCAGAAACTGAGGGGGAGCCCAGGACGCTGAACCATTAGTGCCGCAAACAGGAAATAAATCACCAGTTCTCTGTTTTAGTGGATGTTCCCTTGCTGTTCTGAATGGCTTTCCTGGCAAGCCTTTTTTCTTGACTTGTTTTCTTTGTCATAGGACCCTCCTTTTGCCTCAGAGTTCTGCCAATTAGTGACATTGTTGTTTCAGAGACCTTGCATTTTCATTGTCAAAAGTGACAAGGCAAAAAACTACCAGGTGAGAGATAGATAACCCTTGAAGCCTTGGATAAGATTGCCTTGTGCTAACCTATACTGCAATTTAAAATGTTTTGTCTGTCTCTTTTTCTGTCTGTTGTGCTGCAGCTATACAATCCACATGCTTGATCACTGTCATCAAACTTGAGCCAGCATCCTGTTAGTGACATACACAACAGTAATTTGCCTTATGCTTGCGTATCTATCTTTTTAATTGTTGCAGAGGTTGATATTAGTTCCACCTTCCAAAATGTCTAAAGCACTCCTCCCTCTGTTCCCACTGTGCTGCTACAATAGTTGTCCCAGTGGCCATTCCATCGCTGGTAGTGAGTTGAGGAGAACTGGCAAAGTGTTCGGCTATGTCCCATGCAAACTGATGATATTATCCAGTGAGACCTCTGGTAGACCTTAGAAGAACTTAGTGGAAGATGTCCTTAGTCTGTGTTTGGCTATGGCAACATAAGGTGTTTTTCCAATTCTCCTGCTCTCCACTTGCAACAGAATGACCAGAATGAGAGGGGTTATCACAACTACATGATGACTCCTGGGACATAGGATCTCAGTATTGATGTATTATCTAATAGTAGACCATAGTGAGATTTTGGACCTCTGCAGGTGGGTACTTCCTGCACAAACACATCAGATTTCTGTCTTGCTTTGCTCTAGAATGCCAATTTATAAACTAGTTTTTATATATTAGATATTTAAACTGAAGGTGACACCCTGAATATTTTTGTGGAACTCATGGCCCTATTGCCAAACTTCAGTTTTTTGCTAAAAATTGCTGGGGTTTGATCCATTTTGCATGGAACTTGATGTGAAACCATTTTAATGACTGTAGGCACTGCCACTCAAAATTTTGTTTCATTCATATCTCAAGTGGAATCGTCAACCTGGACAGTATCAGGTACATTTCCTAGAAAACACACAAAAAGATATAAGGTAGGTTAGGCCCTAAGAAAAAAAATCTGCAGTCTGTGGTCAGGATACCTTTTTATAGGGATCAACCAACTATACACAACATTGTCAGTAATTTCATGTGGTTCCTTACAGAGGTGACTGATAGAGCAGCAAGGTCACAGAAGAAAGACACAGAAAAGAAGTAGTGCAGTTACATAGCTTTCGATTTTAAAAAGGAGGAAGGGATGGGGAGAAAAAAAAAAGGAATGTGGCAGCACCTTTAATAAGTGGTTTTTATTTTAGCATGAGCTTTTGTGGATATTGACCAACTTCTTTAGATGTAATATGGAGTGACAGAGTTTTGGACTCTGGGCTTAATGGTCTTATAGAATGTATTCTCCTCTTTTAAATTTATTTATTCATTTCCACAATTTATTTTACACAGATGACCTTAAATGGTTATATGTATTTCTTTATTTACTTTAAAAAGGGCTATGCAACTCTGCTTCATTGGGGGACTCTGCTTCAGTAGGAGATCTTAGGCATCTTCCCCAGAGTTTGGCCCTGATGGCAACATGCTGCACAGAGGATATGTCTATACTGTGTATTTGCTTGTTTATCATTGCGCTATTTACAGGCAAGAGCATAAATGCTGCCATCACAAAAGATTTATTGAGTTGGTTAACATGCTTGATGCCTACAAGAGTCTCTGTGTTCAGTTATATGTGATATAAAGATAAAGCCTAGAGAGGGGAGTGTATCCTTCAGCCCACAGGGTCACAGGAAACTAAAGCTGTATTGTGAAGCTTTCAGAAAGAAAATAGTGAGTTTGTCTGTCTTTCTCCTCATCACAATGAGAGATGCAAATTATACATATCAGAGAAAATCTACAGTGCAGCTCAAGAATCAGACTGGATATCTCCTAGCTATTTCCTCTGAAGGCCTCAGCTTTACAGCCATGTTCTGTTTTTAAGCTGCTCATCTCACCCCACATTTACTTTCATAGGCCTCTCAAGGTAGCCAAGGGGCTGGAAACTGACAAATTCAGGAGGCGTTTTATGCTCTAAGACAGGGGTAGGCAACCTTTTTGAGCCGGGGGCCGGGTTGCTGTCCCTCAGACAATTGGGGGTCCGAAGCATCAAAAATAAATAAATAAATAAAAATTAAAAAATTAAAAAATGCATGCACACTCTCTCAGCCCCAGAAAAGCCATGGCAAAAACCCTGTGGAGATTTTGCCAAGAAAACCCCAAGAACAAGTAATAACAACAATAATCAATATCATCATGGTGGGCTGCAGCGGCAGCTGTGGTGGCAGGACCCATCTAGGGCCGGTCCAAAGGCCTCGGGGGCGCATCCGGCCCCCGGGCTTTAGGTTGCCTACCCCTGCTCTAAGACATTCTGGGGACTGCATAAACCACCAAAAAACAAAACAAACCCCGTAGAGGCCAGAAATTCACTTCCAATGATCAAAAATGTGTTTGCTGATGTTAAGCAGTACAGGGAGGTCTTAAATAAGATTCCTTAAATAACCTCCAACATTTCACAAATTAAAAACCAGGCCACATGTGGTCAAGCAACATCAGAGAGTGGTCAAGATGGCCAAAGTTATTAGTATGCTGTTTTAGTTATAAGATGTTAAAATTAAGAGTAAACTGAATGCAGGATTTTTATGTTATGAAAGGAATGGGGAAAAGGATTGAGGGATATGCTGTTTGCCTTGGCAAATGGGAAGTCAGTATTTGTTATTTTTTTTATTTACTATTTTGTTTGTTTTTTGAGAGGAGGATATAGGGGAATGTTGTGGGTTGTAGTGTCTTGTGCTTTTATAAATATGTATATATCATTAATATATAAATTCTATATTGATATAATGATGTGTATATCATTATATATAAAATATGTGTATATCATTTAATACATCATTAAAAATATATTTTAAAAAGATGGCCAAAGCTGTTAATGAGGAAGAACAAACAAGGCAGGAGAGGCTGCAGCTGTTTGGTTTTTCTTGAGCCTACTGAGAAAGGCAAGACTGCAATCTCTCCTACCCTCTTTCTTCTGCTGAGTTAAAGGAGTGCAGACACATTTGCAGCTTGAACTCAGTTTGCAGCCTAGAGTCATAAAATCATAATGTTGGAAGGGGCCTTATGGGCCACCAAGTCCAACCTCCTGCTCAATGCAGGATCTCCAATGAGAATACCCCCAGCAGGTAGCTCTCCAGACTCTTTTGGAAGATGTCTGAAGAAGGAAACCCCACTATGGGCCTCTACAGACGGTGCTTTGTGCCGTCTTGGAGGCAGGGAAGGGGAGGGGCAGCCACACGCCAGCCATCCCAACCCCTCTCTGAGGATGTGCCATTATGCACAGTGCGCACCATCAGAACGTCCTCCCAGCGCAGCATCTTGACACGCTGCTCCGGAAGAGACACAGAAGAGCCGTGCAGCAGCTCTTGGGGCAGCCTATTTGCTGGCTCTGAAAGGTGCGGCATTTTGGTGCTCCTTTCTGAGGTAGCAAACAGGAGAGTCGGGGACGACACATCTGGCAGCCTTGGCCTCGATCCTCCATTTCCCAGGGTGGCCAAGGGCCACCTGTCTGCATCCCCCCATCTCTCAAGTTTCATTGCTGAATTTCTCTCACTGTCAAGTTTCTTCTAATATTCAATCAAAAATCTACCCTCTTGTAACTTCCAAACCATTTCAATCAAGCCATTCAAACAAGTGAGGACAAACAGGGGAAATGGGAGGAGAGCAAAAATGGGACATGTTTAAAGCAGCTGAAAAAGTGGAATGGCAGATCAGGACTGTTCCTGCCAAATCAGGACAGTTGGAGGCTATGATGTAACCCCACACAATTTCTTCTTAGTGCTCCACATGAGGCTCTAGCAGGCTTCCATGGACATGACACCACTCTCCCTACCTGGTTCAGACAGACAGTAGGGACTCTAGCTGTTCCCTTTCCCTTCACCCATTCACTTAATCACAGTCTGAATGGATGGCAGGCAGAGATTGTCAGGAAAGCAGTAATGGGAAGTTTAATTTTAAACACAACAAACATGCAATGGATGTTGCTAATTGCAGGGGGGGGACCTCTTAGGAATGGCATGGAGAGGACAAATGAGCATAACAAGGCAAAGATCCTGGCTAATAATAAATAGCAGGCTGAAGCCAACCTCCTTGCATGGGGGAAGTAATGAGCTTATGTGTAACCCTATTTCTGTAATCTGCCTCTCTGTTGGGTTCTGCTTTGGACAGTTTGTGAAGCTCAAGGAGCTATTCTTGAGAGGTCTACACGTGTCTGGCAGAAATATTCCAGATAAACAAAGCCTAATGGCCAGCCAGGTGACAGTAGCAAGTTTCTATTATGCAAACAGATAATCTTAGTGCGGTCGGCTTTCTATATCCACAGATTCTTTATCCATGGATTCAACCATCCCCGGCTTGAAAATATTTTAAAAAATATATAAATGCCTAAAAGCAAACCTTGATTTTGTCATTTAATACATATTTTATTATGCCATTGTCTTTAATGGGACTTGAGCAGCCATAGATTTTGGTATCCGTGTGGGGTGGGGTGCCCTGGAACCAACCCCCAGCGGATGCCAAGGGCCCACTGTAGTAGAAATGGAGAGTTATCCATCGATTTAACACACTGTGTGGCTTGGGTTTTATTCAGCATCATTCTGTTACAGTTATATCAGTCTTGAACTCTCCAAAGGAACAGGTACAATCATCTGGCTGGGAGAGGAGAAACTTGAGTGCTTTTGTCCTCACAGTATTGCAACCACTTTAAACATTCATACCTGACACATGTTTGCAGGATTTTTCTAATAACCATTGAGCAGGAAAGCTATGATAGGAAAGCTTGGAAACATGCCAAGAACTGGGGTTAGTAAGAACCATACATCAGCAATAAGAAGGGAAGCTTCTTGTTTGCATGATTCCATGACTACTTCCTTACAATGTAGTGCCTCTTAATCAACCTGGTGTGTGTATGTCCCTGCAAGTCACCTATCAATGTATGATGAGCCCATGAATTTCATAGAGTCTTCTTAGGCATGGGATAGTCAGAGTTGGGTTTTCCAGTTCCTTCCTCTGAAATGTAGCTTACAGGACCTGGAGTTCATTGGTGGTTCCCATCCAAGTACTACCCAGGGCTGACCCTGCTTAGCTTCCAAGATCAGATGGGATCTGGTATGTAGATGGTTATAACTGGGGTGGGGCAGATATTGACCCCAAATGAGAATTCTGCCTCCCAATTAATTTTTCTTCATCCCCCCCAAAAAAATCTAGCTTTGCAGTAACTTGAAACTTAAATTGAGTGTTTAGGCATCCAAAGAAAAGGGGCAGGCAAAGTGACAAAGGGAATGAGAACACATATGGATTCTAGCTGTGAACAGTTTTCAGTATCTGTGTAATACTGGAAATGTGGATTGAAAGAGAATTTCATTGGGGAGGGCAGAATTCACATCTGGTGGGGAATGCCCTCTTTTTGCCCTCCCGTTCTTACTCCCTGGGACAGCTTATATAATTCAGTGTTCTTTGATAGAAAATTAACACTTAGCATTTAAATAGGGGTGCACACAAGGTCCTTTCTGTATACAATATGTGTACAGCAAGTGATTGAGGGGGTAGACAAAGTGCTGAGGAGTTTTTAAGAACAGAGAACAGAGGTCAGTGTAGGAGAAGGACAAGATGGGAGTGTTCTAAAACTGACAGCAAAATGGAAGGAGGCAGTGGAGGAAAAACACAGATCTCTATTTGCTCGTGCCTTCCTGGTCTCTGCACGTGAGGCAAGAGCTGCTCCAGCTGTAGAACACAAAAACAACAGAACCAACAGCTGCCTTTTTGATTGTGTTAGTAATTCATTCTCTCTCATTCCTCCATGCAGAAGAATCTGGCCATGGCAGCTCGGAGGAAATTCACAAATCTTTTACTTTCTGTAATGCCCCAAACACTCTGAGAATTCAAACACATAGCCTGTTAGTCTGGAAAATCAGTATGCAAAGGAATCTTGTATGCTACCAGCTTCTTTTTTTCAATTAGTCTCAAAGGTGTTACAAGATTTCTTTGTATCAAAACATGTTAGGAGATTATCACATGAAGGGAAAAGCAGGAAGTAAAAGGTATGTTCCTGGTATAATTGCACAATTGCAGTGAGTTTTCCGCACAACCTCACACTTATCCAGAGCTTCTCCCATGAAGACCCCAAATCCTCCAGCAACAAGTCATTCATGGGGAAGTCCTGAGAATGGCTTCTCAATCACGAGAATGAAGTGCAATTGGGCAGGTGCGAAAGTCAATCATCTTTCATTCTCACAACTGGGGAAGTAATTGCGAACATTTACTCACAATGCATTTTGCCAGTGGCAGTTCCTTCTCATGACTACATTCAGTGTTGCAGTGGATTTAGGTCTTATTTGTAAGGTATGGGCATATATTTGTTTGCTCTGGGTGAAATCTTGGAAATAAATAAATAAATAATGTGTAAAATTTACTTCATTTTATTTTATTGTGTGGGAGGGAAACATTTGGTGTAAGACATGTGACATTGCACTGAAATGGCGCATGTGTGAAACAACCAACGGCAATGTAATAATTTATTATTATGTGCGGAATGCAGTTGCAAGATTGTTTGGCTTTTATGTTGTCATTATTGTGCTATGGCTCTCATGTGCAAAAATATCGACCGCTGTAGTGGTACTGTCACATTCTCTTCCAATGCTGTGATTGTTGCTGAATTGGCTCTGGTGTGATAATCTCCTTAGTTAACCTGGATTTACTTTGTCTTTATTCAATGGGAGAGAATGAGAGAAATATGTGATATGTTCTGCTACAAATGCACTGTATTATATTCCTCTGCCAAGATCACAGAGTACCGGTATTTTCCTCTCTGGTGTGGTTACAGACACACATCAGACATGGAGTACCTTTAGTCCTTCCAGATGTTTTGGGCTCTAGCTTCCCATCAGCCCTACTCAGCTTGGCTATTGGTAAAAGACTGTGGGAACAGTCCAAAACATCTAGAGGACCAAAACTTCTGCACCTTACACTTTGTTGTTAACTGCTGTTAAGTGCTGTCAAGTTGACTTCAGTCTATGGTGAACCTGTTAATGAGAGACCTCCAAATCACCCTATCATCAACAGACCTGCTCAGGTCTTGAAGACTCAGAGCTGTGGCTTCATCAATTAAGTCTATCTATATGTAATGCAATCTTCCTCCTTTCCTACTGCCTCCTAACTTATCAAGATTCCCCCCCCCCCCGAGTGAATCCTGTCTTTTCATGATATGTCCAAAATATGACAGCTTCAGTATAGACGTCTTGGCTTCTAGGGACAGTTCAGGCTTGATTTGCTCTGTGTGTGTTTGTGCCTTCAAGACACTAGGGCCCATTTATTTGTCTTTTTAGCCAGTGGTGTCACTAGTCTTGGTGTCACACAGTGCAGAGGGCTGCCAGGAGACTCAGCCTGCCCCCACCCCTGCTGCCTGGTTGTCCACTGTTCAGCCAGTCCCTGTAAGGGCTGCTGGGCAGTAGCAGGAGTGGTGAACTCTCCTTCCTCCCCCTTCCCTGGCACTGCCTTGCTTGTTAGGGGCAGCCGGGCAAGGGAGGTACCAGGAGGAGAGGAAGGGGCACACTTGCTTCTCTTCCTCCTCCACTGCCTAGGCTTCCTCCTCGAAGAGCGAGCCAGGTCAGTGGAAT
>CM034703.1:277913434-277926800 GCA_020142125.1 Phrynosoma platyrhinos
AGACTGTGTTGTATTTTATATTGTATTTTTTATTGTTGTTAGCCACCTTGATTGATCTCAAAAGGGCAGGATATGAATAAATGTATTATTATTATTATTATTAATTTATTTATTTTCATTGACAGTGGAGCAAGTGTGCATTACTTGAACAGCAAGGAATGTTTTGTTGATTTTGATGCAAATGTAACTTTTCCTGTCTATCTTGCTAATGGTCAAGATGTTTTTGCACAAGGAAAAGGGATTGTTATTTTGAAAACAAAACTGGATCCTGACAGAACTTTACAAATCCCAGATGCTTACTACATACCGGATTTGCAAGTCTCCTTTTACAGTGTGCACAACATCATGAGGCAACCATATCAGTTTCAGAAAGCAAACCTGTTTTGGTTTTCATGATAAAAAATTGATTTTTAGAGCAGAATTAGGATCTCATGGATGTTATCAGATGCATATTTTACACTCATCTGTGAACAGTGTAACCAGATGTAATCACAAAGACTGTTCAACTCTATGGCATTGCCAATTTGCTCATTGAAATGCTGAAAATATTAAGAGACTGACAAATCAAGAGCTTGCAAGAGATTTTAAATTCAAAGCATGCTCTAGTAATGAAAAATGTGTAGAAAGGCTTCAAAGGCTTTCATGGCCAGCATCCATAGAATTTTGTGGGTTTTTTGGGCTGTGAGGCCGTGTTCTAGAAGAATGTATTCCTGACATTTTGCCTGCATCTGTGGCTGGCATCTTCAGAGAAAAGGTGCTAACCTGATAACAAACCTACAAAGATTGTCCAATGACATCTGAGTCTACTTTTTGAGAGTCCTTGTCTAAGAAAATCCTAAGAAATTCATGGGGCCACCATAAGTTGACAGGTGACTTGAAGTCACATACATGCACACAATTCCACTGAGTACAGACTGAGGAACTCTGAACATAGAACTGACCCTTCACTGCTGCCTTTCTAGCTGAGGTCCACCTTCTTTCCACTTAATTCCACAATCGTGCTGTGAGCAAGCTTTCTGTATCACTATTGAAAGTACAGCATCTGCAACCAGAAGTGACCTAAAACAACATATAGATGTTGTCAGGGCTTTTCTACAGATGGGAAAAGGTGACATTTAATGCTTTAATAACAAATCCGAACAGCCACCAAACCATTTTCTCTGAAGCTGAAAAAGTTACTTTTCTGGATTATAAACTCAGAATCACCACATAGTCCTAGTCTGACTGCAGGATCCTGGGAATTGTTGTCCAACCACCCCACTTCACCCTTTCTCAAGCTCTGGGCTTTCTTTGGAAGAACAAGCCAAGACTGGATGAGTTAATGGCTTACAGTACTTTGACTTGAAGCCCTCCATGAGCACATGTGTACACAGAGAATGCCTTCACATTTTTCTACCCATCACTCCTTGGAGAGCTGGCTCCTCTCCCGTCCCTTGTTCCCTGGACCTTGTATGACCTTCTCTCTCTTTTCCCCTTCCCCCACTTCTAGGAATTCCAGCTGTTGACAGCAGCTGAATGTTCTTTCTTGGCAGCCTCATGGGAGGAGCCCTGAGACCCTGCCAGGGAGTCTATAGATGCTCTGCAGCACAACAGGTTATGTAATTGAGTCACGGGGGGGGGGAGAGGAAAAGTCAGGGAAGAACAACAAAACTTTGCTGTATCTGCACAGTTAAACCACTGCCAGCAAGCCACCCAGTTGCAGACAGCCCTTTGCCTTGGGTTTTTGTTTACTTCTCACTTGCTGTAGACCAGGCTTGATAGAAACTGGACTGGTGTTTTCAATTAGGGCCTCTTGGCATCCCTCTTTCCCTCACTCTTTCTTGGCAGCAGGCTGGCCTTGGGTTTACAGCCGCTCTCCTCTTGGAGCCTGGTGTCCTCAGCCAGAGGCAGCTGAGAGGATTTATTCTCACTGTGCCGGGATTGTCTTTCTCTTTGCTTCTGGCTGGAGGCATTTGTTTTTGTGTTTACCCCTCAGTACAGACAAATGGCTTGCCAGCTGAATTCTGAGAGGAAAAAGGAAGCTAAACAGTGAAGGGCCAAAGGAACAGGTTTAGGGTCTGTACTGCAAGAAGAGAAAAGGAAAGGAGGACTGGCTGGAAGGGGAATAAATGAAGAGGAAGATAGGGAAGTAAGAAATGGTTTTAGCCCAGACTTCTTCAGAGCCTGGTGACTCTTGAATGATGACTCTTAAAATCCCTGAACCAGCATCACACCTTAAATATAAGTCTTTTAAAAAGTTATCTCAGTTGGTGGCTATCAGAACATCTTGTGAATCCTACATGTTACATAGGGGATGTAAGGTAGAGGACTTTGGTCTAGGTGAGAATTCAATGCCAATGTATTTCAGTTCTGACTCTTCAGTTCCATTGATAGGAGCCTGGAAGACTGAGGGAGAATACTTTCCCTGTATCCACTTTCTGAGCCAGTGTGATATAGTGGTTTGAGAACTGAACTATGACTCAAGAGACCAGGGTTCAAATTCCCACTCAACCATGGAAACTTGGTGACATTGGGCAAGTCACACACGCTCAGCCTCAGAAACCCCAGTGATAGAGTCACCTCAGGGACGCCATGTTGGAAATGATGCATACAGTATCATCCACTTTCTAAACACTTTCTGCATAATTTCATACACCTCTGTCATATTTTCCTCTTATATTATAAAGCTCCATACAGCACTTTCGTTTCCTCAAAAATATGTTGTATTACAACTCCCACCATCTCTAGCAAACATGGCCACTGGGTTACAGTCCATTCCAAATAAAGATTCACAGTCAAGAAAGGCTGGTCTCTCTCTCTCTCTCTCTCTCTCTCTCTCTCTCTCTCTCTTTACTAGAGATGTTGCTCCAACCACTTGTTTTTATGCCCTTTTCTTCACTTTTTCTAGCTTTATAATATCCATTTGTAGTTGGAGTGAATAGAGCTGTACCCAGTATTATACCACAAATACTTTCTCCAAGAGTAGATTATATAAAAACACTGCAATATCCTGACAGTTTTTCAGTCTGTTCATAATAGTTCCTAGTATGTGTGTATATTTAAAATTATTATCCATTCACCCAGTTTGGAGATATGCTTTTGGATCACTTCATGGTCTACTTCGGTTTCCACCATCCTGCATAATTGGGTGCCATTTAAAAACTTGTCTATCTCACTGGTAGTGGCACCCACTCAAGTCAAAGTAAGCAGTATCAAAGACTAAGCAAGTTATCCTGATGTCTGAGATAGAAAATCTAACAAGGACTTCTTGGCCTCCTTAGCAGGGATTCTTAACAAAACAAATAGTTAACAACTGGCTGCCCTTTCATAACACCTCAAATCTGCTGTCTAGGGTAGCTGTTTCATTCTGCTCACTGCTAGGGCCAGCCCTGTTCCTGGAACAGCTCAGATCTGACTCACCCCAGGCTACCTCACCCTACTTTGCAAACTTTACACCAGAAGTGTGAAGGGAGGAAGCATGACTCATTCAAATATCCATTCTTTTTCTTCTTTCTTATGTTTGGAGCTTTATGTTTCCTAAATGGGACCATAGATCTATCCACCTATAGATGGATATTCTGATGGATAAAAGACAAACAGCAACACTGAGAGACTGGGTTCTGCTTTTGATTCTGAAGTTGAAGTTAGCACATGCTTTAAAATCCAAAATAAAACTAAACCCTAGTACAAAAAATGTGGATTGGCTTTTCCCATCCATGAGTACAAATGCAGAATGCTGCTTCACAACGCTACGGCATTTCTCAAGAAAATAATGTGATGACATGCTCTTATTGGTTTACAACTGACCCAGGACATGTGCAATTGCTTGCTAGGAAGGACCTTTTCTCTGGATAACTTCCTGTTCATGGAGCATGATATCATGGGGTGTCACATTGTGCAAACATGATCGTGTGTAATCAAGCACTGAGGACTGCCTGCCTTGAGAAGGGCAATGAACTACTGAGTTCCTGCAGGGACAACAGTAGACAGTTAATTGTTTCTTCATGTTCAAGAGGAGAGAGGTTTCCTTTCTTTGTGTTATCAAAATAAACATTGCTAGGACATGTTCCAGTTAGCGCTAGCCTCCCCCTTTTCCTGAATGTCCTAAAACAGACAAGTTTTAAAATGCTTGTAGAATTATTACAACTTAAAAATCTTTTTAAAGGGGAAAAGGAGAAATAAAAAAACAAAGTCTAGGAGTGAAAATGATATTATCGATTTTTAAAGGCTGTTAGCCATGAGAGATGTATATTCCCATCATAGAGTCATAGAATCATAGGCTGGAAGGTACCACAAGGGCCATCCAGTCCAACCCCTGCCATGCAATACACACTGTCAAAGTACTCTCAAGAAATAGTCATCCAACATCTGTTTAAAGACCTCCAAAGAAGGAGACTCTACCACCCTCTAAGTCTAAGGCAATCTATTTCACTGTGGAACAGCTCTTGCTGTCAGGAACTTCTTCCTAATGTTTAGGTGGCATCTCCTTTCTTGCAATTTGAATCCATTGGTCATGTTCAAGTCTCCCACGCAGCTGAAAATAAGTTTGATCCATCTTCAACATGGCATCTTTTTGAATATTTGAAAATGGTTATCATATCACCTCTCACTCTTCTCTTCTCCAAGCTAAATATTTCCAGTTCCCTTAACCATTCCTTATAGGGCTTGATTTCCAAAACCCTTATCATCCTGGGTGCCCTCCTCCGAACACATTCCAGGTTGTCAATATCCTGATCAGTAACATCAGGAGTGTGCCTCTGTATGTCAATTGCTAGAAGGCATGTGTGCATGTGCAGAGTAGTGGTATGATGTTGTGCTCATGTCCTGCTGGTGAGCTTACCATAGGAGCCTGCTTGACCACTGTGGTAGGCCAGTATAGTTCATGTTATGTTACGACAGCTATATAAACCTGAAACATACTCAGGGCTAGCACAAGATATTTTGGTTCCAAAGGTGAAAACATTGAAATAGCTGCCCTCCCATAATTAATATGTGGCCAGGTCTCATATGCTGATGCTTCAAAAGTAAAGTGTTGTCTCCCATAGGTCAGTCCTCCTCTCTCCCATTATGATATCCTTAATTTCACCCAAAATCTGATTTCTAAGCAATATGGAAGGTTTTGAACATAATTCAGCAACTTTACTCAAGATGAGCTATTGAGCCTAACCATTGTTTCTTTGTTCTGAGTGAAAATCATGGAGAAAGTACATTGTTATTGCTTTTGGGGCCAGTTCCAAGGCTGCCCTGGGGCCATTAAATCCTATCAGTGTTCTGTGTACCTTTGTTCAGTTTGGAAACAATATACGATTTAAAAATGATTGATTGGTGTGCGTTTTCTCATTATGTAAGCACTCTACAGATTATATAATGGCACAGGTGAACGTGGAAGTCCATGTTTATGATATTCTGTAATATATATAGGGCATTTCAAGGAAATGTGATTCCACTCTTGTAAATAGATTTTGTTAACCTAAGCACAATTTCTCGTATTATCTCATTAGCTTCATTAGCAGGTATGCATCCAAAAGGAACTACTGATTTAATTTTCATGCAAGTACAACATGTTAATAAAGCAGGATGACAGTGGCAACTGGGGGTTCCCCTATCAGTGGGATGATATATTTGTTCTGGATTTTAGTCCAAGTTTAAAGGAACTGTCTAAGATGCTTACCCTCTTTTGGGGATAGGATTTGGCACTTTGAATTGTTTCTTTAAACTTTGCATTAAAACCTACAGCAGATTTATTACTCCATTGATATGGACATTACCACTGCAGTTGATTCACTATTCTATGGCAGGGCTGTAAACATTAGCCTGTAGTAGTATTTCTCCTAGTCGAAGGGAACAGCAGAATAGGAGGGCTGGGGTGAATTGTTCCAATGAAGACAATGCAATGAGCTGCTTCTGCCTCAAAACAAATAATATGTGTGTCATTGTCATTTACCTTTAAATTTTAAAAAATAAATACTTAAAATAGGTGTAGATTCAAAATGTAACATGGGAAAGATACTTGCACATACACCTGAATGATGGAAAACTATTATTTTCTTTTCTGAATCTGTACCAGTGCAGGGATAGATACCAGGAGAGAAATGTCATCTGGAATGCAGCACTCAAGTGGAGGTCTTGATTCTTGCTCCTGAAACACCTTCCTGTCAGAAGGATTTTAAGCATATTAGAATGCTGTTCATGTCAGTATTTGGCTACCCTATGGGATATATACAAAGGTCTTTCAGTAATTTAAAAGTGACAGCAAAATGGCAGCCAAGGGTATCTGTTGAAAAATGCTGTTATTTTCTGATATGTATTGGTGTAAAGTGGAAATTCAAAAGAGGAAGACGGGGCCGCGCCGGGAAGCTGCGGATCGGGGCCGAGGCATCCGCATTCCTCAGACCCGTGGCACAGCTTCGCTGCCCCAGGAAGGAGCACAAAAATAGCACTCCTTCCACAAATCGCCAAAGGTGCACCGCAAAAGGCTGCCGGCGCACCATCGGCGCCTCTTCCACTGCAGTGTGTATGGACGCTGCAGGGGAAAGGCATCCTTGAAGCGCCGTCTGTGCGGAGGGCCAGCTGCTCCGACGACGTCTTTGGAAGGGGTTGGGGCGCCCAGCATGTGGCTGCACCTCCCCTTCTTTGCCCTGAAGACGGCGCTTCACACTGTCTGCTTAGTCCCAAAAGGCACAGCTGAAAGAGCCCTAAGGCAGAAGGTAATCAACTGATGGGCATACTTAGCAAAGAGGAGTTCCTAGCAAATATCTAATAGTGACTGGGGGATTAATTTGGAGGTAAACAGAGTCTAGAAATGGTATTTCTTTTGGAAAATAACTCCCAGAATCTCCCAGCCAGCAGGCCCACTGGCCACATGGTTGTGGGTTGTGTGTGTGTGTGTGTGTGTGTGTGTGTGTGTGTGTGTATAGATGGATAGATCAATCAATCAATTGATGGGCATACTTAGCTCCCCCCCCCCACACACACACATGTTGTCTACCTCCAACATGTTATTTCCAGCCATTTTTCTTTTGGAACATAAGTGACTATTTTGTACCAGGTTGTATTGGTTCATCTAGCTTAATATGGTCTGCTTTGACTGGCAGCATCTTATTGGGATCTCAGCATCTTTCCTGTCACCTGCTACTTGATTCTTCAAACTGAAGATGCATTGATGAAGTGTTAAGCACACACTTTAGCCAATTTGCTTATGTATAAGACACTCCCTCACACCCTCACTCACACTTGTCTACATGCATGTACATGGTAACTGCTTCTCTGCTGCTGTAGCATATGTTTCAAACCACAGGATCCTAACTGTGGATCTTTTCCACTCATCATCATCTAGTTTGAATTAGTTTGAATCAGAAGATACACAGTTTTAAGCCAGAGAGAGGTGAGCTGGGCACTTGCTCACTGTGCAGCTGCCTTATGCTGAGTCAGACAGTTGCTCCCACACTGTTACTCATTCTGGTAGTGGCCTCCTAAAGTTGCAAATAGGATTCTTTCCCTATCCCAGCCCACCCTGTTAGTCTACTATCTGTTATATTTTAACTAGAATTTCCAGGACTGAACTTTACCTGGGACATTCTTCCTGTGTTATGCACATTTTTGTAAGGAAAAGTTAGTGTCTGCCTGTTCAGACAGTGTTTGGTGGGTTTTTTTTGTTTTGTTTTAGTTAAAGCAGTTGTGTGCATATTTTTTGTTTGCTATGGTTACACTGTCCTTGCCAAGCAATTCAACTGATTTTTGCACAGCCCTTGGTTTCCCAAGTGAGTTTATCTATTGTTATCTCATTTACCATAGCCCTGCAGTGCTGAGTGGCTTGCAAAAGCCATGGGGAAAGGGATTTTTTGCAGCACCTCTGTGCATTTCCTTTGAGCACATGCTGCATTGTGCCAGGCTGAGCAGAGAACAGAGGTATCCTGGGCAGGTCTTTGGTGCCGCAAAATGGGAAGGAGTGTACTGTGTTCACCTGGTAGTACTTCCCAAGCTGCTGACTTCATGGAAACAATGTGGCGCAATTATCTGGAAGGTAAACAGCAGCTGGGCACATTCCAGGGAACAAAAGAAGTTGCCCACACACCTAGCACTGGCAAACATTTATTCTTGCCATTATGTGTACAGAATGGAGACCAAACTGATGTCAAAAGGCAATGCAAAGAGGCACAGCAGGTTGCAGGATTATGGGGGACCGGGAAGTGACTCAGAGGAGTCCTCTCACTACTTATCTTATGCCAAGCAACCTGTTGAGCCCTGTTGGGACCTCCACAATCCAGAGTCCTAGTGAGCTAGAAACTGTAAGTTAACCTCACTGGTTTAGATTAGCCTTCTCCAATGGATCCCCTCCAGATGTTTGCCCTGACAAATCCCATTGTCCCCTGACTACTGAACATGCTGCCTGGGGCTGGTGGGTATTCTAGTCCAAACTACCCTGAGGGCATTGTGTTGGGGGAAAATGAGCTTGATGAACTGAAAACTTGGTATGTTCAGAAGAAGACAGAGGATGAGAGTGCCAAAGACTTCTAGAAACATCCACCACAAGGTGGGCCACAGGCACCCAAAAGATGTGTGTGAATGTGTGTGTTTGTGAGAAAGAGAGAGAACGAAGGCCAGAATCCTGCTAGTAACTGCAGTTTTTCTAGGGTCATGCAGTGATAGAAAGGGAAAGTGGGCAGAATCTATTAACCCTGTGAAGGCTGCTTCTCCAATGCCTTCCTTCCTGCTTGGCTTCCTGACTACTCTGCCTTCCTTACTTTTTCAATGCCTTTCCCCTCCTGTCCTCCCCTCACCACCATTGGCATAGTTACAACATACAAGTGTAGTACACCAAACAGGATTCCAGCGTGTGTTAATAAAACCTTAAAACCTTTTCCTTCCTTCTCAGGTGTGTGTTGTTGTATATAGAGAGGAAGGGATGTGTTTTGGGTGGAATGTATCTATAATATCTCACCTGCTACCTGCCAAGAAAATCCTGTCTGCTGACTCAGTTATATAGCCTTTAGGGGGGTTGAAACCTTGTCTGAAGAACAGAACATGCTTTGGCAGAGGGATGGGTATACTTTAGCACCCTGCTCTTTGGACTTCTCCTTTCTTTTATTTACAGTGTGTCTTATATTTAGCTTCTACTTGTTGACAGACCTGGGCTTTTCCTCATCCTGGGAGGAGTGTGTTGGCCTCAGTTCACATGCCTTGTTGGCCTTTTTCCCCCCTGGCCCTTGAAACGTAAGTGTTCCTTTGGTAGTCAGACCCTTATGCTGAAGTGAGGCCTCTATTCCTTCGTTGCAGGAATACAACCCTTTCGTGTAAGTTTACCTCTTCTGAGGGACAACCAGGTAACCTAAGCCACTTGCCATTGTATTATGAGGGCACTGCTGATTTTGTAGCCCATGTGTGCCACATGGAAAACAACCATGTCCACTGACAGAAGCCCTCTGGTTTGGGTTCAAAAGGACACATGGCCTTTTAGAAGAGAGAGGTGTCACAGAGTAAGGTGAACAATGTCTGTTCACTTTCAGAATATGATAGAGGCAATTTAAAAGGGTCAAAATGCCCTAAAAGCACCAGATTCTGTCTGATCTTGGAGTAAGCCCTGGTTAGTAATTGAATGGGAGAATACCAATGAATACCAAGTGCTGTAGGCTATGTTTCAGAGAAAGGGACTGGCAAAACCACCTCTGACTATTCCTTGCCTAACCCTATGAAATTCATGGGGCTGCTATAAGTTGTCAGGCATCTTGAAAGCACACATCCACATACAATATCGACACACAAAACTGAATACCAGTTGTGCTAATGCTCGTATTGTGCTTATGCTCATGTTGTGCTTGTGGTCTTCCCATGAACATTTGATTGGCCCCTGTAGTCACAAAACTCTGGAGTAGGTAGTCCTTAAATCTAATCCCTGAGATGATTTTTCTTATGTTTTATGACAGGGTGTTTTATGCTACAGCAATTGCAGCTGCTTGAGAGATAGAAAAAAAATGGCCCTTCAAAGGCTGTGCTTCTAAAGAAAGATCCCATTCCACACTGTTAATCCTATCACACCAGTACCTGTAATGTTCCCATCGAGTCCCTGGAATGTAACAATATGGGAACAGGTGTTACTGCATTAGATTATTGATAACGGCATAGTAACATTATGAGAACACATATTATTGCACTGCATTTACTCTTGTACCAGTACCTGCACTAAAGCAGTTCCTCAGCCGTCCCTCATTGGCGCATGCTCACTGTTGCAAAAACCCCTATGTCTGCATTGGAAAGAATGCTACCGAGAGGTTTAGGTAGCGAGCATTCCTTGTTTTTTCTTGTAAACCCAACACAATTCAATCTACAAAAATAAATATATATATATATTTTAAATTGCCTGTGGTACCTTCCTTGCATCAACATCGGAAGAGTTGAGTTGAGTTTGTGGACATTCTAGGACAGGAGTAGAGGAGGTTGTCTTAGCCAATCAGAACACGAGGACAGATTGAGACCGGTAGGATTATCACACACACACCATCTGGAACAGTCTGTAAGTGTTCTTGATGACTGAGGATGCATTTTTACAGTTCTCCTGCTGGGACAGGCTAGAGACTGTCAGAGCACAGAATGGGAACTCAATGAGGATCATACCATGCGATAAAATACGTTCCATTCCATTCTCATCACGTTCCGAGAACACAGTGCAATAAATTTATGTGTCTCCCATTATCTCCAACTCCTTGTTCTCTCTGCTGCTTCACTAAGGCTAACACTGGAAGTTGCCGAAGAGCATTAATGCTATGCCAGAACATATACCCAAAGGCTATGGTCTTCTCCTAGTGGAATTGATCATTATAATTTCCACACTTTCTGTGGTACGTAATGTTCTCTGTGTTCTACAATAATCTCTCCCAGTGTTCACCCTTCATAACAGAGGGATAAGAAGCTGCTTTATATCTGTTTTGATTTTTTTTTATTTAGCCCAAGTGCCAAGGTTTGGGGGATTTTTTGGTCCTCCATGGGACCTTGGTGGTCTGTACCTCCCCACTAGCTGTGGCCCTACCCCTGATTATTTTTTAAACTTTAAAAAATATTGGCCCCAAATGCCATGTTTTGGCTCCCCCTCCCATAGGACTCTTTTCAGGCCTAGGAGAGGTGTTGTTTTGCAACAAGAAATCAGCCAGAAACTTGTGGCCCAGTGGCAACACGTTTCCCACCTCTGATTTGCCCCATTGCTGTCCTGGCTGTCAGGCAAAGACCTTCCGTATGACCTGCCAGGTGATCCATTATTGATGATGCCAGGGATTAAATCTGGAGCCTCCAGCCTGCAAAGCAATGCTCCCTCCCTTGTCATCTTATTCATATCTGCCAAGAGCATCATGATCTTAAGAGCCGGAAAAAGACTACCAACAGGGCTTAAATTTAGTCATAGAGACTTTAGAAAATAAAACAAACTGGAATAATAGCTTTAATTCCTTTTTCCCTTTTTAGGACTGTTTTGAAATTATTTTAATGTTTTTGCAATTTTATATTTTATTAACATGTATTATTCAAACATACCTATCAAATTAAAATATTAATGCCTTTTACAATAGTTATCTACAAATATTTACATTTGACTTCCAAAGTATCTCCAGTTTGTACTCAACCATGCTTCAAAATTCACTCATTATCTTCATATACAAGCCATTTTATATATTAACTCCACTGTGTGTTATAACATCAGCTTTAACCATCTTTGATCTTTTATAATAATTATTATAAATAATTCCTGTTAGTATTCACATACCATTATTAGGTCATTTAATACTTTACATTTTCCAATCAGTTTATATCTCTACTCAATTAAGTTTTCTCTTTTACAGTATTGCAATATCGGGATCCAGTCTTGTTCAATACTTTCTACATTTTATTTGTTCAATCTAGCTGTGAGTATATTCATACTCATCATTTCAATAAGCCTTGTAAACCACTCACTGGTTGAGGGCACTTCTATTAGTTTCCATTTTTTTGCTAATGTAATCTGAGCTGAAGTTATCATACATAATAATATTCTCCCATATTTCCTTTCAATTTTTTTCTGGGATCTTATTTGTCATATTCAATAAGTATATTTCTGGCATCATGTCATATCTTATTTTAAATATATCACAGATTACCTTATGGATCATTGTCCAATATTTCCTAATTTTATCACAATTCCACCATACATGTAACCAACATCCTGTAGTTTGATTACGCTTCCAACATCTATTATTGCAATTTTTGTAAACTTTTGCTAATTTCGCTAGGGTAAAATACCAACGTTGTTCCATTTTTAAATAGTTTTCTTTCAAGCCTTGGCATTGAGTGAATCTTTGTGTCTTCTTTCTTGCCCATTCCCAACTTTCTAAATCAATGTTCCTGCCAATATCTTTAGCCCATCTAATCATTGTATCTTTTACTAGGTCTTGTTCCAGTTCTCTTTCTAGTAGAGTCTCATAATATTTTGAAGTTAATTTTTCCCATTTTGCTTAATCAATTTATCTAATTCAGTATCTGTCTCTTCAAATGAAATTCTTTTAATGTTTTGAATAGTTTGATTCTATTTTAATATTAATATTTGTATGTTTTAGCTATATGGTACTTGTTTTAAATGGTAGACCACCTTGAATCCAAATTTTGGGGGAAATGTGGGGTCTAAATAAAAAGGAGGAGGAGGAGGGTGATAATGGAATAATCATTTGTTGCAATAGAATAATCATTTGCCACAATATCCCTGCAGGTGGACATGCAACATCTCCTGAAGTATGGTAATTTGTTCCTCATAGCTCTTAGCAGTAGAAAGTTTTTTGAGTGTTAAGCTAACACCTGTTTTCTAGCACTTTCCATCCTTTGGTTTTAATCTTGTTCTGGAGTGCCAGGTAACAAGTCTGTTCCATCTTCTGTGTGAGAGCCCTTCAGAGATTAAAAAATTGTTATTAGTCCTCCTCTTAATTTTCTCTTCTTCCTGATAAAAATACCCAGTTATTCCAACCATTTCTCATAAGTCAACCCTTCTGTTCTCTTCCCAAAATGTACTCCATTTTATCAATCACTTAATTAAAAACTGCTGGTGCCCTGAACTGATGGCGAGACATCAGATGGGCATCACCAAGGAGAACACTGCCATCCAGGGCTGGTCCCACCAGTAAGCAAAGTCAGGAAGCCACCCCAGGCAGCAATGTGAAGAGGGATTCCAAAGCAGTGGAGATCAGATCAGTGGTGTCACTAGGGCTAGCATCACTTGGTGTAGTAACTCATGGTGTCACCCACCCCATTGACCTCCTCCTATATTACACCATACAGAATTCTTTGTAATGGTTTTTGTACTAATGTAACTCATAAATCATAATTCCTGTATATCACTGAATGCAATGGTAATAGTTGTGACATAAACAATTAGCAA
>CM034703.1:277946973-277966512 GCA_020142125.1 Phrynosoma platyrhinos
ACAACATTACAATTTCCATACATTAAACAGAACATAAAATCCCAAATCACACCCATCCTTTAAGAAGTAAGGGTTCTTCTAATTCTACGCAGGGTGGTGCTGGGCCTAGTGTCTCTCCCCCAGATGACATCAGATGGTAATGGAGGGAGGGCTCTTCTTATTATTATCTTCTTAATTATTTTTGATTCACATTAACCTTGTTGCTTCCCAATGGACTCAAATGCATTCTGGCTCAATTTTGTTTTTATCTTTTAATCTACAAACAGAAGGCTACTACACAGTTTCCATCGGTATCATTTTCCTTGTGGTTAGGATGCTCTTTATTGAATTTTGACAGAATTTGCCCTCTTAGAACCCAGTGGAAATCCTCTTTGTGGATTAGTTGTGCTTTTAATCACTACCACTTCCTCTCTAGATATGAAAGAATTGCAAATTGACTATAGAACACAGTCCTGAAGGTGAGCTCTTTTCACAAGAGGTTATTTTATTGTTTGAATATGTTCCAGCTCCAAGATTCTAGTACTCCTGGCACACTTTGTATGGGTGGTTTAATTATATTGCAACTCACTGTTACTTGGTTTGCTGCTCTACTTGGTTAATTGAGTCATAACTCCTTTTGTTACCAGCCTGAAGACATTTCTCCCAAGAGTCCATTCTGGTAAGTACTTATAGTGGAATTTAGTTGGCCTAATCATAACATCCTATATTGTAAGATAATTAGCCAGTGACTTAAAGATATGCTAGGTTCTCCATCTATTGGTTTTGAATCAAAACAAGATGCCTTTTGTTAAAATGTGCTCTAACACAACTTGAGACACCAGTTGCTAGGAAGTAGTCTCTCATCTGTTGAAAATTAATACTACTTTCTTAACTTGGTTTCTCTAAATTCTCTCCATTATTTTATTTTATTTGCTCAGTTGTCCAGCTGCTGTGATCATGTATAAACAGTAACAATTAAGGTGGTAAATATGATGATGGAAAAATACCTTGAGTTTGGCTCTTTGGGCTTTATGCTTATTTTTCTTTCAAAGAAAGATGCTTAGTTCAAGTTGGATTGGTGTGCAGATTCAGAATTGAGGATGAAGTTGGAAGATAATCTGCTGCAGAAATGATAAATAGGAAAGACTAGTCTAAAGCCAACTATCCAACAGTGGTATAAAGCAGTGCCACTCCCATGGTAGTCTCTGAACTGATGTCTGTCTGAGCCATTGACTGGCAGTCCCTGGTGTATTTCCAGGAAAGAAACAGTTACAGCCAATGGGCACAAATATGGTGCTGGTCCCTGGCACATTGGACAAAAATAATTGCCATCCCCAAGCAGCCTGAGAACCACTGGTGTAATCAACATAGATGCATTATAATTGCTTGAATGTAGAAACTAATGCTTATACATTAAAAAAAAAAAAAGGCATGCAAAGTAAAAGGTTGCATATCTATGCTATAGAAGGCTCCCATGTCAAGTTGCCCCTGCTTGAAAGCCATCTGTTCTCGTTACTGTGCCTCCTTTGGTCTGAATTGTATCTATTGACTATCTGTGAGAAGGCTCTTTTTGACTGTAATGCCCCTATTTTCTAACATGAAATTCCTTCTTCCAAGAAGCTCGCTTGGCACTTGCATTGTTTTGTTTCATGTATCCCGCAAAACCATTTTTATTTGTTCCACTTTGTAATATACTACTAATGCAGTTTAAGTATTGTTGGATTTTGTTTTATTTTGCTGGTTTCATCTTTTAAATGTGGTGGTGTGTGTTTGTACTCTGCCCCGAAACCAATTTTGAGGAGAGGAAGCATAAAAGGTATTTAAATGAAATAGAAATAAGAGTACAAGTATACTAAAAAATGGAGCATATATTCATTGTTGACTTAGGTAGTTTTCTGAGGGAACAATGTATTGAGAATTGGCCCAGGTTTACTGCTCAAATCCATTCTTTTAATTTTTATAGTGTCAAAAAAAGATAAAGTAATTTAAGGAAATAGTGTTTAGCCACATAAAAATGATGTGTGAGGTGACTTGAAATGCATGAGGAATACTTCAAGTGCGCTTCTATTGGGATTGGAGAGTAATGTGTAGAATCCCTTTGAGTCACTTTATAACTTAAGTGGGCTTCTGTTGCTTTCAGTCTCGTGATGCTGGAGTGTTGATGGCTCAGAGTATGCCAGTAATAACATCTGGAAATGAACCAAATCTTTCTTAGGCAGCCTGTGTTTGTTTGACCATGGAGTGGCTTAAGGGATCAAGAGCTTTCTGTTCTTACAGCTCTTCATTTAATAAGAATATTGATACTGATTAGTGGTGAGGTGCTAAGAGATCATTTTTGTTGCCACGCTCACCTCAAGAACATTGTATTTAATGATAAATGACAATCTGCTGAGATGAAAGAATGTGTGTTTCCAGTGAGAATCACCTTTGCAAAAAATAACCTGGCAGCTACCTTCATTAATAATGCAGTCAGGTTCCAGGTAAACTCCACATGCTGTAAGAGCTATAATCAGAGGGAAGAAAACCTCCTCACTGATAGAACTTTCCAGTGGGAATGATGAACCAAGATTGCAGTGGGCCAGTTGAAATCATGCCATTTAAAGTGGGATCCTCAGTAGACCTGCTAGTGCCACATAACCTTTCCCAGTTCTCTTTCACATCTCAGCATAAAGAGGAAAATGCACAATAATGTGTATTAGCAAATATTTTCTCAGAAGTGTTATTTTGCCAGTAAATGACCATGTTTGTGCATCCTGTTAAATGTGTGTATGTATGTGTATCTTCATGTTGCCTATTGACTTATGGCTACCACATGTATTTTGTATTAGGCAAGAAATACTCAGTGGTGTTTTTTTGCCCGTTCCTTCCTCTGAAATAATAATCTGCAGCATGATATTCCTTGGCAGTCTCCCATCCAAGTATTAACCAAGGCTAACCCTGCTTACCTTCCAAGGTCAGATAGGATCTGGTGCCAGAGTATTTGGGTCTCCTAGAGAGAGATCATGAACTCTCTGTTCAGTTCAGGAGCATTTTTTCTCAGTTTTACTTAACAGCTGGAAGTTGTGATTTCTGGACTACCTGACTGTGGTAAGCAGTCATTATGCATCAGCAAGCCAACTTCACAACATAGTTATCAAAACTGGCTTATTTAAATTAACAATAATGGATATTCACTACAATTCCGGGTCTAGCATGAAGTATTAAAGTAAAAATGGGTGCAAAAGCTTCCAGAGTCCTGTTACGCTGCTGGGGAAGGAGAGCAAGAGCCTGAAATTAGCTGTCGCTCATTCCTGCTCATGGACATTGCACTCGTATGGTTTAGCATGATTGCAAAAGTGGCTATTGTCTTCTCTACATTTAGTAGTATGTCTTATCTGTCAATTTATTTTTGTTCCATGGGTCTTGTGAGAATTTGACAAGCCTATGGAGCTGTAGTGGGAGTTGTTGCTTGGGCACAAACCTTGGATTTGTGTTTGAAGACCCAGTATATCTTAACACACTATAACATAATTAGAATTTATCTTTTTGGTCTTATGTTCACAAAATTGGTAATGGTGTTACTGAATTATTATTTTTTTCACCCAGGTCCAGTCTAGCTCTTTTCAATTGAGACTTGAAATGTTTTTTAACTGCTTTGTAGGTTATTTCCAGTCACTGGAACAGGCTTATGTCCTAGGTCCTGTTGTTTCTTAATTTCTCCAAAACTTAGAGGAAAAGAAAGGAAGGCCTTACCTCTGCTTTGAGTTATCTGGAAAATGCCACAAGGTTGGAAAAGTGTCAGTGTCAGATGCCAGATTATGGAGAAGATCAGAAATAGAGGCAGATATTGACTGTTGGCTGTGTTCTCAAAAACCACAGAGCAAGTGAGAGTTTGTAAGCCATAATGGGGAGAGGGATGTGTACTGATGAATATCTAATTTAGAAATAGGGCTAGGAATGGGGCTCAAATCAAGTGAGCTGGAAATGTGGAAACCTGAGTTTAGGCAAATAGAGTTTCAGCTGAATTACATTTCCCCAGTATAGTCAAATGATACTACTGAAAATGTGGATAATAGGTTACCATGTTATAACACCACATCAAATGTGCCAGACTAGAAGAAACACATTAGGGAGAAGAAGAGCCATGTGGTAAACATTGCAAGTGACAAGTGATCTGGGGTGCAGCAGATGTTAATGTGTTTATTTCTAGGTCATGGGTGGGAAACATGCACCTACAAAGCTGCTTTTGTGATCTCTGCCCCATCCTCTGTCTTACTGAGTAGAAAAACCTTTTTAAAAAATTAAAAATGCTATTTATGGAAGCCTTCAAAAGTGTTGATTCTTCATTTAAACAAGCTGCAGCCTCCATGGCACCTTTTTCGTCTCTTCCCCCACCACCACCCAGAAGACCCTAGAAATTGACCTTTGATTACTCCTGGGATTTCCCCCCCCCCCAAAAAAAAAACTCCAAAGGGTTGCAGTTTTGGATTCTGGCAGGTGAGAAATACATCCCCAGAGTTCTGGAACTTGCTCCCCCCAGCTAGTTACTAATGGTCACCTGACTCTGTCACTCTGGGTAATCTCAAAGAAGAGTTCTTGACTCCATATTTGCATTTCTCCAAAATAATTATATCTTTTCAGACAAAGCGTCTGTTACTCTGTGGTAGCAAAACCAAGAGCATCTTGGATTCCTTATACACTATTGAACCTATTGCAGCATAAGCAGTCATGAACTAGTGGATGCTGGCCTGTTTTTATTAGTGAATAAATTTATATCCCTCTACTGAAAAAGGTAATCAAGGAGGCTAGTAACAACACAGCCCAAATAAAGGAAGTACAGTTAAATCCTTAAAACAATTTTGATATTCAGAAATAAAAAATGACAGCACCCAATCAGTTAAAAACCCTTTCAACAATAAAAATACCTGAATGCCAAAGGCCTGGTCTGCACAGAAAAGCAAACAGAGAAGGCCTGTTGTCCTATGTTCAGGGAGTTCAGAGCTTGGGAACAGCCACTGAAGATGCTCTTAACTAGAGCTTGTAAAAGTTACTTTTTTGAGCTGCCACTCCCATAATCCCTCAGCAAGCATGTTTAATGGCTGTAGTCCATAATTTGAAGCTCAAGTCACAATACTGCCCTCATTTGTCATTTAAGGAATCGGTAATTTCTGTTGATAATGCCACATCTCATATTTGACAGTGGAAGGAAGTAACTGATAGGGAAACAGTATCTTAGCAATCCTGATTTATGTGATGGGAAACTGTTTTAATGGCAGGTGTTCCATTTCCTATTAGTTGTGTATTACAACAAAAGGATATTTTTGCTTTACTACATATTAAAATTAACACTCTGAGTATGTCACTAATATAGTTACCAATGTTCCACATTTCCCCCTCCCCCCCTTGTGAAATTGGCTGTGTGTGCCATCCGTCTTCACTAATGTTAACATTGCATCAGGAAAAGAGAAGAATACAGGTGGCATAATGGTTCTGCATTTCTCCTGTTGAGAACATTAAGCTTTGATAGATAGAGCTGTGAGCTCTTCCAGTGTAGCATTAGGCTGAGTAGTCCTGTTTACAGGCGTATGGGGGAAAATGCTGCGGTGTTAAGATAGTGGAGGTGCAGCTCCACAAGCATCTGAAAATCTATAGGAAACTGCTGCTTGCCTCAAGCAAGTGGCAGATGACATGGCTGGCAATTAAAGTTTGCCAATAGGCTGATGAAGCCAGTCTCATACAAGAATCCTGTAACTCATGGTATGGGGAAAAATAGTTTGCTCCTTGGGAACTCTCCATGTTTCATAATACTTGTAATGTACTGTGATAATAGCTCACATGAGGACAAAGGTAGATCTTAGTATGTATGCCTAGTTGAGGCTATTTTTTCATATTAACTGCTGTACCAATTTCCTGATGTAAATTTTCCTGTGGAACTTATTTGTCTGGGAAGACAGGCTTGTACTTGTAGCAGCTTGTAGACAAGGACTACAGTAAATATGTGTGTGTAGGGTTAAATCCTTTCTCCAGCTATGGTACATTTCTCAGTTCAGAACAAGCTTTCCACTACTATCACATAAACAACTTAAAAGAGTTGTTGAGAGTGGCTCAGTGGTGTTGAGTACAATAAAGTATTTGCCATGTATGAAAATCCTTGAAATAGTTGTGTAAACACCATAAAGAGCTAGTGGGTTACCAGTTCTATAGCTGCACTGATACTGGTAGTATTTAATATAAGCAAACCTTTAGTGTCAGAGTATTACTTAGGTTATTGGAGTTGAGAATTTAGGTCAATGCTGCAGAAGGGAACTGTGAAGCTAACAGGTGCTACAGCTGAGAAGTAAGAAGTGGGTACCTGCCAGCTGCATTCAGTTAATTGCCTGGAGTTATAGGAAGAGTTCAATAGTACATGCTGTCAATAGCTTTAATGCAAAGCAGATGTTGTGGTAGCAAAAGCAGCTGAAGAACTTCACAGCTTCTAATTAAATGGGAGGAGGGCGGTTACTGGAATATCTCAGTGTGCAAGAGTGATACTTAAATAGATTGTGAACAGCCAAAAAGTGTGGTGACTACAATGGAGGCTTTTTATTGGTGACAGCAAATAATTTATTGGAGAAGGCAGAGATTTTATATGAAGTAATAAAAAAAATCAATTTAAAGGCTTCCTCAAGAGAAAGGAATTTATCCTTTGTGTCAAGGAAGTGAATAGTTGCTGAATAGGAAAGAAAGCTCAGTTTAACGAATGAGGGTCTTATGGGTAGGTTAAACAGTCCATACGTTATCTTAATAGTGAAACATGTAATCACTTAATGGGAATCTGGATCCCTTCCAAATTTTAGCTTTCAGGCTATGATGGTTTTAGCTATGCCATATCTACACAGAATTCCAAGAAATTGCATTCTTGTTTACTGTTTGTAGGATTGTTGTCTGCTCTCTTCAAGAATGAGTTGAAGAAGGCAGTTTCTGCTGGCTTTCTATTCAAGATAAACAGCCATTGAAAATTTTATCTGTTTGAATTTTAGTCCATGGCACGTGTACAAGTAGCCAAATATATGCAGAGTTCCACTTGTATGCCAGTTTACATGAGGATCTCACCATGTAATGCAGATGAATTTTGTCAATTGCAGTATAACTCCAGAGGGAAAAGAGTTTGCATTCAATGGGTCAATTCATCAGAAACTGGAGAATTTCTTTAGCACATGCTTTGTTATAGGTATCTCTTTCCAGTTATGTAAAACAAACCAGTTGCTTTAGGAATAGCTGGTCATGTGGATGGCCTCAGATGGATGAATGAAGTCTGTGTCTTTTGAGCACTGTGGGTTTTCTTGGCAGCCATTAAAACCTTTCTTTCATGTTATACTGTCAGAATATTTCACATGGACGATTGTAGAAAGAGTCTTTAAAATACGAGTGACCAAAAATAGCCTAGTTTTCAAAGGAGGTAGAACATTGTGGAGAAACTTTAAACTTGAGAAATAATTTAAGGTTAAAGGGGAGTGCAGATGCTGTGCATTATATATAGAAAGGAATAGTAAAATAAGAGGGAAAAGGAGGATAGATTGGAATAGGTTTAGGGCGAGGAAGCAGTCATGAGAGACTTTTAATAAAAGGGGATATTCAACCAGAACAAGAGATCACTCTTGCAGTGAAGTGACAGTGTGTGCAAGTGGGTGGGTGTTAAGAATAATGAACAACAATAAGTGTAGATCAGAGATAAGGAAAGTTTGTGCCTCCAGATGTTGCTGGATTCCAGGTCTCATCAGTCTAGGCTGGCATAGCTGTTGGTCAGAGATTATGGGAGCCATAGTCCCAATTGTATCCATTGTTTTCCAACATCTCTGAAATTATGGAAGATCTCTTCTGTGTAAGAGGATTAAAGCAGTGCTTATCTGAAACACAGAATATTTTCAGAAATTTAAGATGGAGTGACTATATTCTGAGGTGGAGTGACTGTCTGTATCCTTATGACCTGAGCAGAGCTTGGCACTCTTGAGTTTTCTCTCTGATTGTAATGTCTAAGCATAAAACCCAAGGGCTATCCCTGTCTTTCTCATATTTTTGCAAACCTACTAAACCAGGGGTAGGCAACCTTTCCCCTTTAAGGGTCGAGGGACTTCAGCTCCCAGAAGCCTCAGCCATGTTGGCCAATAGTCCCATGTTGGCCAATAGCTCCTGGGATTCTGGGAGCTGAAGTCCCTCAGCCTTTAAAGGGCAAAGGTTGCCTACCCTTGTACTAAACTGTTGAGGGCTGAGAGAAGGTAGAGATGGCACTAAGACTCATGGAAGCTTCTATGCTGTTCTTGCAAAAATAAATGAGGAAAAGGATGAGAACTGATACCATTGATCAAGAGTGGGAATTGATTTCAAGGATGGTCTTAGTATATTACATTGATCATGGCATCTTTCTGGATTGACACAATGGGATGAGAGTAGGAGGCTTTTTTCCACAGTGGTTCCCCTCCTATCTACATGGCCGGTTCATGAGAATAGCATTAGAGGATTCTTACTCAGTCCCATGGCTATTAAGCTGTGAGGTCCACAGGGTTCCATCTTCTCCCCTCGTGCTCATCTATATCTATATGAAGCTACTGGATGAGATCATTAGGAGTTTTGGGGCTGGGTGCCATCAGCATGCTAATGACATTAAGCTGTATTTCATCTTGTCATCAGTCCACTGAGACTGGACAGATACTGGAACAATGCTTGGCTGCTGTAATGGGCTGGATGAGGGCCAGTAAACTGTAGCTAAATTCCAATAAGAAGGAAGCTCTGTGAAGTTTTGGTTCTTGAGTCCATGAATTGGCTAAACAGGCTGTTCTTAATGGGGTTGCATTCCCTCTGAAGGAGAAGCTTGGGAGTGCTTCTGAGCCATCTTCATCACTGGAGGCCTAAGTAGACTATGTGCTAACAGTGTTTTGTAGCAGGTTTAACTGGTGCTCCAGCTATGGCGTTTCTTGAATACCGATAACCTAACCGCAGTAGTGCATTCACTGGTCACCTCCAGACTAGACTATATGGAGCTGCCCTTGAAGATGACTTGAAAGCTGTAACAAGTGCAAAATGCAAAAGCTCAATTGCTGACTGGAATATAATGTAGACATTATATAGAGTCTTTAAAATTTGCATTGGCTGCCAATATGCTTCCAGCCTTGGAAAATGACCAGAAACCTCAGCTAAAGCAAAAGATATCAACTAGATGGTTAACCAGAGTACAGTATAGAAACCTTGTAACAGCAGGCTTAAAAGCATTATGCTGGTTGCTATAGTATTTATATTTCAATCTATGCCACAAGATCTCAGGGCAGCATATGGAAGAAATAAGTTTAAAGCAATTCACAACAATTTTTTAAAATGAAAACTTTAAATTTTAAAGCACATTGAAAAAAATAAAACAGGTGATAAAAGCTGGCTCATCAATCCTTGTTAATAAACTAGATTAATAATAATAATAATAATAATAATAATAATAATAATCGTATGTCTCATGGCTGAAGTGAATCTAGGTATATATTGGACTACAATTCTGTGACCATTTACTTGTGAATAACCTCTCTTGAACTCAGCAGCATCAATTTCAGAAAAGTTACATATAAGATTACACTGTTAAATAGTGGAATTATATTGGAACTGATGAAAAGAAAAACAGGGTTGGGAAAAGGGGGTGGTGGTATACAATCCTTAGCTTTTATCTTAGTGTCAATCGTGGTTTGAATTAGACAGTGTTAGATTTTCAATGAGCTGAAGGGTTTTTTGCTGTTCTTTTGATTGGACACTTTTTCAGTCTGGGAATTTGATTTCTAATTGCCTAGTTTCAGACTCTAGTGTGATTAAAAGTGGGTTATTTTAATCCATGTACAATGAAGTTAATACACATTCCCTTGGTGAACTAGAGGATTTTTGTGACAAAGGAGGTACTACTGCAATGCCCATTCTGAAAAAGATCTGTCTCTCCTAGTTTATTAGTCTAATTTTCAGTAGTCTCTTCAGAGAAGGTGAAGTCACTGCGCCCATGGATTATTGCAGTTTTTGTAGTTTCTGTGTTGCTCTGATCTCCCTGCCTTAATCAAAGTCTCTGAGGATCAAGCTGACAGCTCTATTATACTTGCGGTTAAAACCTTTGTTGCTTCTTTCCTGTGCCAAAGAGGGCAAAAATAAAAATCTTAGTGGAAGTACCTATGGTTTGGAAGGCAGGCAATTAACACTCTTTGATCAGGTGAAGCTGAGAGAGACCCTTTCCCCATCTGTGTACTTGTCTCTTTCCCCTTTGATTTTGTAGGGCTCACAAAATCTACAGACAAGGTTGTTGGCCCAGTGTCTTGCAGCACAATCCTAACAGATGTACATTCCACTCTTAGTGGGCTTGATCTCTGGTAGGTCTGGATCAGTTTGTGACCTCAGAATAGTAGTAAAGACATTTTTAGGAATTTTCTCTGCAATGTTCTTTTGTCCTTTCTGCACAGTTTGTGAAATTTCAGACCTTGTGATTTATCATTGAATCTTAATGCTATAATTTTTTATTGTTTCATATGGAACTATTGTAACAGATCCACACTTGAGACATCTTGTTTGCTCAGCATTTTACCATTTATAAAGCATGAACATTCTATTTGATCAAAGATTAAAAGGTCTGTCTATTTCTCTAATATTTGCCATTGGGAATTTATGCAAGGAATGGTATAATTTGGATAATTTTCAAGGAGGTAACAGTGTTAGCCTGCTGAAGTATAGAAACAAACAAAGTCTTGTAGTACCCTAAAGACTGAGAAGTTTTATTTGACTTAAGCTTAGCCAAATCTGTATAAATAAATGTCATGATGAATGCCTACCTAATAATTTTACATTGAGATGTTAGGGACATTTTTCATGACCAGTTTGTGTGTGTGTGTGTGTGTGTGTGTGTGCGTGTGCACACGCGCACGCACACACACACACACACCAACAAATCTATACATTAAAATTCTGCTTTTGGCATGTCAAACATTCAGATTCGTTGTAGAGGTTTCTCCTCACTAGTTTGGTGAACTTCTGTTGCGTAGCTCAATGTTTTTAATAAATACATCCTACTGGAAACAGAATGTTACACAGCACCTGTCTCTTCTGTTACCTCATCGATTCTTGGTGGAACCTGTACCACAAAGTTAGCATTCATCCAGTTTTCAGGCCAGGCTTATTCTGACTAGCTGCTGGCTGTATTGGTACAATTATAGCTATTGTGGGAGGTAAAGGATATCCAAGACCCAGCATCACTAACCCAAAGCCATGTTTTCTGGGCAAAGGATGGATAAACTGCACCAGTGCCAGCCAATACATGGGGTGGTGGTGGCAGTATCCTTTGTCTTTGTCTGTGTATGCATGCAAGTGAATAAAGAACCGGGGGGGGGGGGGTTGCTGCTCATTTCTGTTGAATTAAAAGTGTTTTCACTGTACAGTTACAGCAGTTTGATCCCATTGTGACTGTCATGGATTCATCTTAAAAGATCCTGCAATATGTAGTTTAGGGAGGTATTCAATATTATCTTCCAGAGGGCTATAATGGAATCTTCCAAATTATAGCAGTAAAGCTTTCTGTCCAAACACTACATACCTCATCAAATTATAAACTCCTGGGTTCCTTAGTGTGGAGCCATGATAGTTAAAGTGAGATCGATGTGGTATATCTGTGTGGCGTTGCTGAATTCTAAGAGAGAGGGAAAAAAGAAAGGAGATGCTGCTGTATGTTTATGAGGGTGGTGGTGTGTGTGCATGGAAGAGCAAGCGTGAAGGTTGGGCGCTGCATTTATATGAGAGAGACTTCATATTGGTCAAGTCACCCCTGCTTCTTCTCTCTGTGTGTACCTCTTTCCACATAATTTTTTGACTACATGAGTCTGGTTTGTAACTTTAGTTGGAGTCTCTGACTTGGCTCTTTCCCTTGAATATTGTTTGGTCATGGATTCACTTGATCAGTAGTGATACTAGTGGACTACATTCCAGAGTTGTTAGAAGCCACTCTGTCTCATCTTTAGCCCCCTTCCTTTTTGGGTTATAAGTGAAGACATTACAAAAGTATACAGCTGTTGTGCTTCTTGAACTATTGACAAACAATAAAGATAATAAAAACAGGAAGAAACAGAGGGACATTTACAAATAACCCACCATATCAAAAATTCAGCTAACTGTTACAGAACTGTAGTTAAATCAAAACTTTTCATTTATTTAATTATGGGAGTATTCTTTTTTAAAAAGGACAGTCTATGATTTATGTTTTAAGTCTGTAACAAATTAACTTATGCACCAGAAAGCATAGGTTTTTTGCACAAAGGCACTTTCTTTAATTTCTAACCCATGGAAGCAGCAAACTTTCTCTGTTCTACACCCTCCCATGTTGTGTTCACTTACAGCTTAGCCTTCCTATATCTGTATCTTCCTTTTGTTTGCTCTTTTACTTTATAGATTTAGGGAAGCACTTTTGCAGCACTCTGGTTCCAACTTAGATAGCCCCATGATGGCTAGATTTTAAACAGATGCCAAAACTGATTGTGGATTGCAGAAGTCTTGCTTTTGGCCGTGGTCTGGTATATCTGTATTTATTAAATCTATATTCTGCCTTTCCATTAAAAATAGTGATCAGGGTGACTAACAGTAATAAAATGCAGGTTAAAACATAAAAAAACAGTTGAAAATGCATCATTAATATGCACTCTTTTTTGTCAGTTAAAATCAAGTAAACATGTCAGCTTAAAAAGCCAAGTTTGTCTGAATCAAAATGTTTTTGTCTAGCTGTTCTCACTGCACAGCTGCATCTGAATCTGCCCCACCCTTAAATATTAATACCGTGTTATATGTAGCTAGATGGGTAGCCATAGCACTGGTTTCCTGTTACTAGAAGGATAAAGCCAGCAAGTTGAATTAGAGATGGTTCATCTGAAAGTGATAGCCATTTCTCATATTTTGTATTTTACAAATAAATAGCTTACTTGGGAAGATGAAACAATCATGACAAACAAATACAGACAATGTACTGATCTGGCTTGTCAGTAAGAATAGCAACAGAAAGTACAGTAACCAATGTAGAAAAGATGTTTGACAGAAATTCTAACAGTTGGGGTAGCATAGCTCCTGGAGCTATGAACAGAGAAGCTAAAATATTCTAGGCCAGAATAGTTGAGGCTCCCCTTCTACCCTGCTTGTTCATACAAGAATAACCTGGCATGCAGTGAATTGAGAGTAAATCTGCCAACAAGCAATCTGTGAAATTCACACTCACACCATACTGTTGCGGATATATATATATAGGCATAATACTGTGGCTCTAATGAGATTGTGAAGAGAAGTGATCATTTTTGTGCTCAAAGAGTGCCTGCTGTTGTAAAATTTTCTAAGCACAGTGTATAAATGTTCTTTTCTTGGCTGCCCTTAAATGTCAGGATTAGGCCTAGCTTGTCCTTAAAGATGTAGAAGACAGCCCTCCACCCACAGGCACACTGGATCATTGTGAAGGTTTACTTTGACCAATATACTGTTTCCAAAAGTAGCACCTCAGAAGTTGCTTTGGAGCTCATAAGCAGAGTATGAGAATCCCTCCTCTACTTGTTTTTGCCCCTATCCCACCCACTGGTATTCTGTAACAAACTGGCTCTGAACCAGGAAGCTTATTTGATCTTCATGTCTAATAGTTGTTTATGGATCTTTGAATAGATCTGAATCCTTTTTAAAGCTAAGCTCATAACCATCATTATTACATTGTGTAGCATTGAATGCTGAAAAGATCTGTTGAGTCCGGCATCCCTGTCTTCATATTGTTTTAACCAGATGTGCCTAAGAATCACACAGAAGATGTTAAAAGGGAAGAAACCTCTTCTGTCGTATGACTGATATTTAGATCTACTCAGCCTCACAAGCTGCAGGTTCACTCCATGCAGCCATTATAGCACAAAAAAACTGTTGATAAACTTATCTTCAACAAATGAATCCAGCCATCTTTTAAAGTAGAAATGTGGGTATTACAGATTATAGCAGGGAATTCCATACACACACTTAAGCTTGTACAAAAATTAGAAGGGGGGGAGGATTCTTTCTTCCTTTTAGCTGCCAGAATGACAAAAATAATTCAGCTAAATTTGTATCAAATTGCTCTGTTGCTGTAGTTGTCTTTGTAATTACTGTAGCTAATACCCAGTATTTTAAGCAAAATTCCTAGTGTTTCATAATTCCTGATAATTAAAGTTTATAATCTCTTAAATGACTTTCAGATTTTTCCAGTTTGAATACAGATAAGCTGTACGTATGATACTCTGAACAGGAATAATTTCTGTTGTTAACAGTGAAGAAAAATACTGCATTTTCAAATTCGGTTCTCAGGTGTAAATTATGTTGGCTGTCGAAGGCATGTTCCATAAGCCAGTTTGTGTTCTCTCAGCACAAATAAATGTTCCTGTGGGGATCTGTTTGCATGTAACGTTGGAGCATGGTTGTTGTTGTGTGCCTTCAAGTTGTTTCTGACTTATGATGACCCTATCATGAGGTTTTCTTGGGAAGATTTGTTCAGAAGTCATTTGCCATTGCTTTCTTCTGAAGCTGAAAGAGAGTGACTTGCCTAAGGTCACCCAGTGGGTTTCCGTGGTTGAGGCAGAATTTGAACCCTGGTCTTCAGAGTGTTAGTCCAACACTAAAACCACTACACCATGTTGGCTCTGTGAGGCATGATAGATATGTGTAAACCTATTGACAGAAGCTGCAGTGGTGACATTAATAAATAGCATTACCTGGGATTGCCCTATTTATACAAGCTTAGAGAAGCAGAAAATATTGAGGAAAACCTGAGTTCCACCACTTATGTCACAAAGCCTTTTTCCCCCTGAAAAAATTGAGAGACAAATGTTTATGGGATATTATGGAATATTTTCTTTTGGAATGGTGAATAAAATATTTTAACACAAGAAATTCATATATTTGTACCACTTGCACTTTCTAAAAGCTATGTAGCAGGGAAGCTTTTATGTAAGACCATGTACAGTATCTCATTGAATTCTTGGTTTTTGTTGCCTTTTCGAAGTTCTTTTGATCGGAGGAAGTACTTTATGGACTAGAGGAGAAAAAATAATTTGCCTTGTTTTACTTATGTTCATAGTTTATTTTGTTTTGTTTGTTCTTCTGTTGTTTTGTCTTATGTTAATAAACTGAAAAATGAAAGAGGTTCTTTATAATTCAGGATGTTGTAGCTCCACGGGTAACAAAAACCAAAATTAAGTGAGAGAGAATTTCCTGGAAAAGCTATTTCGGGGGGGGGGTACTTTCAACATATCAGACATAATACTTTTGTGCCAAGTCCTGTTTTGCATAATGAATTTTATGTTCCTAAAACAACAAAGTGAATTTCAATCTGAAAAGGGTGCTGATATCACATTTTTTTCAACTTTTCTCAAATTTTTCATTTTTTTTAGAATTTGTTTTCCAGAAGATGTTTTCCCATGATTTCAAAATTTCTGGAAATGTTACATTTCTGCACAAACTGAGAAATTGCTTGAGCAGTTGTTGGTGTTACAAAGACATTTTGGAACAGGTTTCAACCTACTTTTCATTCTCACAGTGTGAAGGCAGATATATCTGTTGAGCCTTCCTTTTTCTTTCCCACCTTAACAAAACATGCTAAGTAATTATCTGTAGACATATACATATAGTTATTTTCCACCCAAACAACTTTTAAGTGTCATTTTGGTTTCAGCTGTCAGCCCTAACATAACTTTCTCCACTCAGATTCACATTCAGAACAGTTTTGCAGTTAAAAGCAAACATTTTAAAGACAATGAATGGATAAACAGGTACTCAGTGGGGGGTTTTGTGGGAGAGAATAGGCAAACTCCATGAAACGTGGAGAAGGAGAAGGGCGGAAATCATAGCTGAAACAGTGAATGATTTTGTTAACATGCATGTTTCATTACATTTGTAAAGATAAGAGGAAAGTTGGTAACATCAAGATATGCCTGGCTCATTTGAGGCTCAGGAATGTGCTTAGAAGTAAGAGACAATTTATGTGCGTATGCATACAGTCAGCCCTCTGTAGCCACATATTTTTTATCCACAGATTCAACCAGCCATGGCTTGAAAATTTATTTTTTAAAAAATCCAATAAGCAAACCTTGTTTTTTTCCCATTTTATATAAGGGTCACCATTTTACTGTGCTATTGTATTGAATGGGACTTGAGCATCCACAGATTTTGGGTATCCATGGGGAGTTCAGGAACCAAACCCCAGGGATAACAAGGGCCCACTGTCCTCCTATTTATGTATCTGTTTCTTCAGCCACAGTAGTCCTGTATTGCTTATGTGTTTTGGGATGCTGCACATCTTTGCAAGAAAGGAAAAGATTGTAGAAGTCTTTCATGTTTGTACAGGGCACTTGAGAGATGAGTTCACACTAGCACTCTCTTACTGTTCATTTTCTGCTTGAATTATTACTAGAGGTGGCTGCACCTTGTAGACTGACACTTTTCAGGAGGAGTTAGATATTCAGCTGTCACAGGATGCTCCTAACATTAGTTTCAAGGATCTTCTTGACAGTAAGGATGCTTTGACAATGGAGCCAATTGCCTAGAGAAGTGGTGGGATCTCCTTCTCTGGGCATCTTCAAAGAGAGGCTAGACAGTACTGGGGATGTTCTAGCTGCACTTCCTGCATTCAGAAGGAAGTTGGACTTAATGGCATCCATAGAAAGAAGTAAAGAAACCATTAAATGCTCATTGGATAGGGAGTAGCTATATATATATTTCTGCACATTTTTAAATAAAAAACTAGGAATCAGTGAAGGCTAACTTCTCCCTACAAGCCAATATAACAATACTGTGACTATCGTACTTTGAATATCATGAGAAGACACGACTCACTAGAAAAGACAGTAATGCTTGGCAAGGGAGAAGGCAGCAGGAGAAGAGGAAGACTGCATTCCAGATGGATAGATTCAATCAAGGAAGCCATGGCCCTGAGTCTGTAAGACCTGAGCAGAGCTGTTGAGGATAGCGTGACTTGGAGGTCTGTCATTCATAGGGTCACCATAAGGTGAAGTTGACTTCACAGTAGTTAACAACAGGAAACGATAACTTCTACCGTGTTACTCAGTGCAAGAAAATCTGGGATAAGGGCCACTTTCTTTATGTTTTATTGATAAAGTAAGGAACATCAGGATGATTTAATCCACATTGCAAAGACAATGCAAGTCTTTTGAAAGAATGATGCTTTCACTGGTACAGTTGATGTTAAAGGAGTGCATTTGTACAACTAAAACTTGTATGCCAGCTGTGCCTGTTCCTTGAGGTGTCAGATCTGGCTACACTGATTATATCCCTTTTGGGCTACTGTAACACATTCTATGTGGGGCTGCCTTTGAAGAGTGTTTGGAAACTTCAGTGCGTTCAAAATGGCGCAGCCAGAATGCTGACTGGGGCCAGTTATAGGGAGCATATAACTCCCTTATTGAAACAGCTTCATTGGCTACCCATTTGTTTGCACGCACAATTCAATGTGCTGGTCATGACCTATAAAGCACTACACGGCTTAGGTCCAGACTATCTGAGAAACCGTATCTTCCTATATGAACCTACCAGAGCCATAAGATCTTCAGGAAAAGGCTTTCTCTCGGTCCCACCCCCATCACAGGTTCACTTGGTGAGGACACCCACCAGGCAAGTGTCCTCACCAGTTCCTGCTGTTCCTATTCTCTCTGGAATGCCCTTCCACAAGAAGCAAGGCTGGCTCCCTCCCTGCTTGCCTTCTGTCAGCAAGCAAAAACAGTTTTATTCAGGCAGGCTTTTAATGTGTGACCATGGGGTGGCTTTTTATATGGGGTGTTTATTTATGGGGTGGGTATTATGCTTTTTTGTGGTTTAATGTTTGTAATAAGTTTTTAATGTATTTTTATTTGTGAGCCGCCTTGGGTCTCTTTCTGGGGGAAAGGTGGCATAGAAATAAAATAAATAAAGTATTCCCCGGATGTTTGTTAAGATATGCATCTAATTTTAAGTTTTGGTTCTCCTGAAGGTTATGATTTCCAACTCTCTTAATGCTTATGTGTACCTTAGTGTCATTTTTTAAAATTCAGATATTGTATAATGTTTCCATTCCCTTATGAGTTTGGGAATTAATGCCTGTAAAACCAATTGATGTGCTTAGTTGAAATGGAAAGAACCAAAACAAAATGTAGTTGCTGCTGGTGATAATTGAAATGATTAGCATTTGTTGATGTGTGGTATTACAGTGAAGATAATTAAGCTGTATTAGAAGAGAAGTTCCTGTGATACAAGAAATGGAGTTCCCTAAGGAGATGCTGAAATGTACTGTCCTCTGACTCTTGAGTGCAGAACCTGTAACACAACTTTGCACAGATGCAGGTATAGCAGTTATCCTGCCCCTTGAAATATCCAACCAAACTCAGTGGAGAGGCAGCACCATCATCCTCTATTTTTTTCCTGTCTCATTATAGCAATATAAAGTACATTTCTATATCTTATCTTATCAGTGAACTAGCACTCCCTAAATGGTTTACAGTTGAGTACTCATTTTACCAACTTACAGAAGGATGAAAGGCTGAGTTGGACCTTGGAGCCCTCCTCTAGGATCGAACTTACAAAGTTATGGCTGCAGGACTGGCATTTCATAGAATCATAGAATCATGATTTAACCACTGTGCCACCAGGGATCCTTCCAAGTGGATGGGGAGTCCAGCTTGGAAGGTGTAAGTTGAGCATGCCAGCCCCTTCTCCTACAGGAGGATAGTCAGATGTTGCTTCCCACTTGAGGGACCCCAGGGCAAAATAGTTGTGAAGAAGCAGCTACTCTGGAGCTGGCCTTGTCACTACTCTCAAAATAGGGCTTAAGCATTCCACTCCCTGGAGACAGGACAAGTCTTCAAATCTAGCCATGATTACATTGTGCAGTAGTGCCTCGAAAAACTTCAAGCTGACAGTAGCTCTCCCCCCCCCCCATGGTCTGTTGTCAACAGTGTCTTCTTGCATGTTATCTCTTGAGGCCCAGCACTCTGAATATCCATTCAAATGTAATCTCTAGTCATAATTATTATTTGTTTCTGGTGAGAATTATCCTGTTTGTCTTCAGTTCTTATTGCTTGTATTGAGCCTCTCATTTCTAGTCCCATGATAGAGCACATTGTTTATAGCCAAGGTAGGCAACCTTTCCCCTTTAAGGGCCGAGGGACTTCAGCTCCCAGAAGCCTCAGCCATACCGGCCAATGGTCCCATGTTGGCCAATAGCTCCTAGTATTCTGGGAGCTGAAGTCCCTTGGCCCTTAAAGGGGAAAGGTTGCCTACCCCTGGTTTATAGCATATCTGATAAAGGTTTGTGGTAAGTGGGTGGAGCCGAAGAAAGGGAAGGGGCAGAACCCTATCTGAGGCTTTGAAGAGCTTGGGTCAGGTGGAGCAAACTTTACTGGGCAAGGTAAGCTTTGTTACTGAGAAGCTTAGCCAGAAGGCCTGTACACATTTGGGAGCACTCCCTAGGTGCTAGGGAGCTAGCACTTTTCTGACATGCCTCTTGTTCTTTGAAAGGCTCCATGAGCAGAAGACCCATGGCAGCTAGGCTCAATATATATATAG
>CM034703.1:277993386-278005877 GCA_020142125.1 Phrynosoma platyrhinos
AAGATAACTATTCTTGTTTGCAAGAAACAACTCTTGAGCATTGGTCATTGTTGGTAATAGAGGAAAAAGAAGTCCCCAGACCTTTAACATTGTTTTATTAGTAGCTCACATCATTGATGGAGAAAACACTAACTTCAGTGAGAATGTTTCCTGAAAAGTTAACAAATAGGACACTGGAGCTGACAGTTGGAGATGCTTGTTTCACTATTTTTGTTATTCTTAGCTGCTCTCGAGTTGACCTTGACTCATAGAGATCCTGTGAATGAGATGTTTCCAAGCCCTGTGATCCTCTACCTCTCTGCTCAGGTCCTGTAAGCATAGGCCTGTGGTCTCCCTAATTGAGTCTACCCATCCGGCATGCAGTCTTCTACTGTTGTCTACCTTTCCCAGCATCATTGTCTTTTCTATTGAGTCGTCTAATACCTTCTTGTATGTGGCTGAAGTATGACAGCTTCAATTTAATTATCTTGACTTCCTGGGAGATTTCAGGCTTGATTTCTTCTAGAACCCAGTTGTTTGTCTTTTTGTCCATCTACAGTATCCTCAACACTGTTCTCCAGCACCACATCTCAAAATGATTTTTTCCCTTCCTATTTGCTTTCATCACTATTGTTATGACTAGCCATGTGTCTTCCATTTTAATATCTGAAATATTGTGAAGTTCACCCCTTCATGACCCTAGATGAACCTGTCATAAGCTCTCAAGCGTAGGGTCATGTTGGTAAGTTTTGGGAGTTGCAACAGGGGTGATTAATTCACACATGCCTCAGGAAGGCTAGGCAGTCCAATCAAGAAATGTACACTAATTTCCTGGTGCAATACTTGTTCCTATCTCTCTCTCCTGCGGATTATCTAAAGTGGGAATCTGCTCATTTCCACACTAATTCTCACCTTGGATGCCCCCTCCCCAGGCAGTTACCTCATACAATTTGGACCTTTGGCTATGAGACCTCCTGTTCTTTGCCCAGATGAGATTCTCCTATAAAACCCCCAAATTCCCAGTGCTCCTTGGACTAGTTGGCTCACAGGCAGACTCTCTGCTACTCTGAACTAACTAAACCCATCTCTCCACCACTCCAAACATGCAGGAACGGCTGAGTCCCACACCTCAACTACACATCTACTGAAGCAACCTTGCTACTGGTAACTATAAGAGAGAGTGAATTCTGTGTGTATGTGCATTTAATTTCTTTACTAAAATATAGTTAATGGAAGAATCTGTTACCTCTGCACCTCCATAAACAATTGAGACAGTATCCTGGGCTGCTTGTAACTCAGCCATTTAATTGAGCTAGACCCCCTGGTTACACTATCCACCTTTCACATCCGTAAATGATAATGAGAAATACAGTGGTTTGGACAATTCTAAAGTATCTTTATACTTTATGATTTTGTCTAGTTCTTTCATAGTTCCTCTTTCTCTTCTTAATGTTCGTCGGAGTTCTTGACAATGTTCTGATCAGTGTTTGATCCAAGGTGTTGGAAATGTTTAACTGTTTCAATTTCATCATTATCTAGATTACATTTTTGGGGGGGTTATGTTTAACATTAGGCTTGCCTTTGCGCTTTCTTCTTTAATTTTCTTTAGTGATGGTTCCAAGTCTGTGATGTTTTCTGCTAGTAGTATGGCTGTTGTCTGCATATCTTAGGTTATTGATATTTTTTCCTCCTATCTTCACTCGTTCTTCTGTGTCCAAAGTTGCTTTTTGAATGATAGTTTCTGCATACAAGTTGAACATATAGGGTGAAAGGATGCAGTCTTGTCTGACCTCTTTGCCTATTGGGAACCATTCTGTTTTCCCATATTCTGTTCTTACACTAGCCTCTTGTCCTAAGTACAGATTCCTCATGATGACTATCCGATGTAGTGGCACTCTAATTTCTTAGAGAGCATTCCATAACCTTTCATCAACCTATGCAGTCAGAGGCCTTGCTATACTCTATAAAGCATGTGCTGATTTTTTTTTCTGGAATTCTTCAGCTTGCTCCAGTATGCATCGCAAGTTTACAATATGGGGCCAGAGCAGATGGGCAGGAAAGAGGGGCCCAAATCTGCTCTAGCCACATAGCCAACGTGAGCTGTGGCTACAGAACCCAACCCGCACCGCCAAGAGCCAGATTATCCAGGCTCCCTTTTGCTCCAGTCCAAAGGACCGGAGCTTGGCTTGGTGCAGCTTCAGGCCACTTTGGAAGCATTTGAGTGCCATGCCTGCAGAGCAGAACATGTTCTGGGCAGTGGTCCCTAGTGCTTGGTTCAATCCGTTATCCATTGTATCTTTGCAATGTGATCCCTAGTGCTGCTTCCTTTCCTGAACCCCACTTGGACATCTGTGATTTCTCTCTATATATATGATTGGAGTCTATGCTGCAGGATTTTGAGCATCATAGCATGAAATTAATGCTATGGTCCTATCATTGCAGTCTTTTGTGTCTCTTTTTCTGCGGCTGGGGATGCGTATTGATCATTCCAGTCTATTGGCCACTGTTTTGCTTTCCATATTTGTTGGCATATTTTGGTTAACACTGGAAATGATTCTGTTCATATGGTTTGAAGCTGTTCTATTGGGATATTGTCTGTTCCTAGTGATTTATTCTTTCTGGTTTCTCAGAGTGCTGCTTCCCCCTCACTTTCCAAAATTTGGGGTTCATCTTCATATGGCTCTTCATTCTAATGTCAGTAATTTTTTCATTCTTGTTTATATAGCTCTTCTGTGTATTGCTTCCATCATCTTTTTATTTCATTTTGATCATTTAATGCATTCCTTTTCTGATAACAGGCCATTCCCAGCCTTGATTTGAATATACTTTTGAATTTGCAGATCTTGTGGAAGAAGTCTCTCATTCTTCCTTTTCTATTGCCTTTTATTTGTCAGCATTATTTATTATAGTAATCCCCTTTATCTTTGCACACTAGTTGCTGAACAGCTACATTCATAGTTCTCATTCTGTGCCTATCTCCCTTTGCTTTTGCTTCTCATCTGTCTTTTTCTGCTTGAAGTCTTTCTTCTGTTACCCACCGATTTCTTCTCTTTCTTTTTGGCAACTGATACTGTCTTTCTGCATTCATTCTTGATTGTCCCTGGCTTCTGTCCATAGCTCTTCTGGTTCCTGGACACTTATGCCTAATAAAGGAAATCTGTTTCTCACATTGTCTGTAAATTCAGTTGAGATGTTCTTCAGGTCATATTTTGGTGTGATAACTTTTTTCTTTCTTCCTCAGCTTTACTCTAATCTTTGATATAAGGAACTCATGATCTGTCCTGCAGTCAGTACTTGGTCTAGTTTTGGCCATGAGAATAGAACTCTTCCATCTTCTGCTTCCAATTATGTGGTCTGTTTGATTTTTATATGATGATGTCCATGCGTATAGTCTTTTCTCTGGTTGTATTAAGAATGTATTTGTGATGAATAATTGCTGGTCTCACAAAATTCTATTGGTTGATCTCCTGTTTCAGTATAAATTTATAAAATTCTGGTTTGGTTATTGAATTTGTGGTCTTCAGTTTGTCATGAAAAGTTCTGATCAACCAGTTATGTTGACTGAAGGGCTTGCTGGGAAAATTATTAGTAAACTAGAATAAAGATAGAAGTCAACATCCTGGGTTGTCTGCTTCAACAGCAAAATAATGGTACTACAGGTAGAAATCATCCAAATGGGCAAACAAGTAGTTTGAATCATAGGATGGTTATTTCTGGTATCTGGTTGATTTGGTGTGTGTGTGTGTGTGTGTGTGTGTGTTTAGTACTACTGCCTAGATTTCTTTGAAGGGTGCATAGTGGGGAAACAGTCCAGCCTTTCCCTTTTTCCAGAGGCAAGCAGAAGCAGCAGAAAATAGTAAACTTAAAATTGTTGCAGCTTGCAGTGGAGGGTGGAAGAGTCAATGTAGCAATTTGAATGTGAAATTGATCTGAAGAACTGCTTTGTGCCTCTTAAGTTTTGCCATTGATCTTCATGTAATGGATTACTGGGACTCTAGGGCCCAGGATGAGTGAGTGGAGCTGTGATGTAGCCTCCAATGCTTTCAAACAAATGTTTTTCTACTCTCCCAATAAATCATTTACAGACAGAATCCATTTTGTGTATTACAAAAAATACTTTGGGTTTTTTTGTGTTTGTGCTTAAAGAAACTTAGCAAAATACCTGTAGAAATAGAATGAGAGAATTGATTTCTCTTTCAAATGTATGCAGAGGCTTGGAGTACGAAAAATAATGCCGGAGATTCTAAGGCTATCTCTAAAATTGAATTAATATGACTGCATTTGTCAATTTCATATTGTCATTGTGAACTTTGATTGGAAAATGAAAGTACTTAACAGAAATATCTTGTATTCCTTTAGGTTCTGGAACAAGATGTGGTTCTTCAATCAATTGATAGAGCTATCGAGGCCATTCATAATGTGGCAATGAAGAATGGGGGGAAATACAACTTAGAACAAAGAGATGTCCTTCAGTAAGTAGATCAAGCAAGAATGTTTGAGACAGTATAGAAATAATGAAGACACATTGTCTGAATGCAAATTCATTCAGTATTTACCATTCAGAGCCAAACATAGTGTTATGAGAGACTGAGATGGGCCCACTCTGCCATTTTTTTCTCTTTACAGCATTTAATGTAAACAGTTTATAACGTAATGTCCCTGAATTCTGCATTTCCCTTCTTCCCTCACTTTGAATTGTTGGCTGGTATGAATGAGGGGAGTCAGATGCATAGCACAATGGCATCCTGTAGTGTTTTTGTTAGATGTTAGATGTCCACCCTGACTTGAGATACTGAGTTTCCTTGAAGGGCAGTAAGAAGCTTAATGAAGTTTCTTCTTGCACATTAAGCTTCTAGATTTTTCAAATTAAAATGTTCTGACACTTGAAATATTTCTGTAGAAATGTACCTTTCACAGTGATCTGTATTCTAACACCGGTACTTCAGTTTCGCTTGAAACATGCCCTTTCTTCCTCAAATCCTTTTGCAGTTAACTCTGTTGGGAGGCATGAGCAAAAGTGCAGTAAGTGGTAAAAATGATTTATTCTTTGAAATGAACTCTTCATTATTTATGCAGCGATAAATCCACTGTACAATGTCTGACGTGCTGGGACTTGGGTCAGTCGCTTAAGTCTTGTTTCCTCAATCTGACTGTTATGTTACATTGATAGGAAGTTGATCCACCATCGGAAGGAAACTGTTTCTCGTAAAAGTCACTCACCATCCACACAGGGGGTAACTCCTTCCACCAGTGACCACCATTTGGACCTAGCCAGGCAGCCTAATGGTGTCTGCAGGACTGGATATGAGCGCCACCACAGCCTGCCTAACACAGACACCCGAGAGGATGAAGATGGCCTTTACCAGGTATTATTATTATTATTATTATCATCATCATCATCATCATCATCATCTTCTTGCTTTCCCCCCAAAAAAATTGGGACTCAAAACTGTTAGGATATGGATGGGATATACAGTCAAAGGTGAAATGTAAAGATGTGTGTGTGTCTGTAATTTTTCACTTGAGAACAGTTTTTGGGCAAAGCACAAACAACATTTAGAGAAACAGGGTGAATCAACACCAGGTGGCCAACACAGACATCAACATGTACTTTCCCAGAGGTAGAACTAATAGAACAGATTTTGTTATGGATAACAAGAGATATCAGAAAGGTAAATAATCGTTAGCTTGGGAAAGATAGTCACGTGGTGGATGATGGACAGCAAGAGGCTGGGTTAGTAGACATCATACAGACATTATCCAATTAAAATAAGGTTAACACCTAAAAGGTGGAGTAAGGGAAGGGCTTAGAAAATCCTTTGTCTAAAATTTATTGTTCAAGATATGAGCGTGTGTGTGGCTGGAAAGCAGTGGTTTTAACTGTAACAAGTTAGATCCTAATGCTTTTGGGATTGTTAAAGATGTAATCTTTCATGGCTGAACTGGACAAGTTCATCACAATGGATTTTACTTAGTTATCTTATTTTTACTTTTTATATGCATTAATAAAGCTATGCTTTTGGACTTTACAATGTGTCTTCTTGACTGAGGAAGACAGGATCCTGAAGAAGGGAAGCTGAGCCAGTTGTTGGTAAGAGTCTACAAAGTGGCTGTGGATCACAGCAGCCAGCTTGTCCTGCAGATTCTGCTGGGTGCCAAAAGGCATCACTACAACACTCAGCATCCACACACGAACAAGGGTTATGGGCCCAGCACGCTTTCGCTGCGCCAGGACAAGGAAACCATGCTTCAGCGGTTGCTGGGAAAAACAGGTGGCTTCAAATCTTCTTCAGATGTAAATAACAGTTAAAAAAGTTTACTGCTAAGCTGTTTTGCCTGATGGCAGAGTGCAGAACTCTATAAAGACAGTTGTCTGAGTTGTCTCCACTCTTTAAACAATAAGATGCAGAAAAAAAACAAAGCCTGGGAATGCTGAAAATACTGCGGGTTCAATGCAGTGAAATTTTTTTTTGTTCAAGCTACAAACAACTCTGTTAAGGACCATTTTGTTTGAAATAAAAGCAGCTGGGACTTGAGTCACAGAATACATGTTGCAATGCATACAGTTTTAATACAGCAGGTTTTTGTTGGACACAGGCGGATGCCTAAGCCAAAAGACTCATTCTTTTAACCCTCTCTGAGTTACAGTTAAAGTTTTGGGAGAAGATGTTCTTCAGCCAAAGGTTTTGAGAACTGAAGAGGAAAGTCATGAAATTCTACACAGTTTTGTCATAAATGCTGTGGTCAAAGGACTTTACAGTTCTTGGAGAAAAATACAAAAATCCCTGGTGAGGGTAAAGTTTTACACAGTGGTCCAAAGCTGTGTGGGGCTGCAAAAGTTTTGCTGGATGCTAAAGGGCATCACTACAACACTCATCATCCACACACTAACAAAAACGGCTTTCAGTTTAAAAGAACCATACAATGAAAAGCATACAGAAGTGTTGTTGAAATACTTGTATATTTTATTTTATGTAGTCTTGTCTGCATATGTTCGTTGTGCTGAGTTTGTTTTTTCTTACATTGGGAGGTAATTATTCCTTCCTGATATTGAATGTTCTGTTTGTGGTATATGCTGATCCTTAGGGATGAGTATAAAGAAATAATGCCAAGAAATAAAGAGCTATTTAATTTGATGTACAAGCTATTTAGAGGTTGTATAAACTCTGGAAGCTCATAGATTCTTATTAGTCATAGATGATGCAAAGAAAAAAGTGATAACTGTCATCTGTTTGATTCCATCTCAGAGTGTTCAGTTTTAAGAAGAAAGCAAGGGAGTATATGTGATATTAATGGATTGACAGGTGTCTGTTTACTGTTACATTTCCTGAATCTGACATGAAGTACAGAATAGACCTGGTTGCAGAGTTTCATTCATTTGCAAAGCTTTTTTGTAATCGCCAGGAGGAAGGTAGCGAAAGAGAGAGTTGTGTGAGCCAAATAGAATATTCAGCAATCTACTGATATGCTTTTAAAGACTTGAAAATTCATTGGAGAAGAGGTTGTAAAAATTATAATAGAACTGCTTAATGTTTTGTCTCTCTTCTTCCATCCTCCAAATTCATTTTAAATATGGAGAAGGTTAATTTCTACTCCATTTTGGGATGAATGGGGATGCTTCTTATTCCCTTGAATAGAACAAACATACCTTACATCCTTACTTTCCTAATGGCAAAGGAAGTATGGGAAATAAGACTTGGAAAAGAGAGTTTTGCCTATGTTTAAATATATTGCAAAGATTCTGTAGCTTCCAGATATGTCTTTAAGTTTGTAGACGAATTTTGATAGCATGGAACTATTGGAACTATTTACCCACCAAAGTATTGGCTTGGAAAGAGATCTGTTCCCCCAAAAGGAGTAAGGGTATGTCTTACTTGAAAAGCGAGTTGTTTGTTGTAATGATTTTGGAGACATTAACATTGCTAGTAATTAAAGAACTCTCTTGAATGGAATGGAGCATGCTCTCTGCTATAACAATTTATTTCTTGATCTGTTTACTTCTGTACTCAAGGCAAATAAGCATTAAACATCTTTTGGAAGAAACAGAAACTAGTAATACCTTTGTACAGACAGAAATATGGGCAGTGGAATTTTCTCCCCATCAATATTTCTCACTTACTGTAAGTGAAGCTCCAGTAAAACATGTACCTTGATGAATGGGAAGGAAACTTCTCATACCCAATCTTGGGAAAGATTTATGGATCATCTCTTTTGAGTGGGCTTTGATGCAATGGTTTGCATATTATGTCACATGATGAAATTAGAATCACCAGGGAGAGAAAATGTCTGTATCCTTTGATTATCCAGATGGAAGTATACTGATCTTTAAGGACTCTCTTCTCTCCACTTTGAAAACTTATTTCCTGGCTTTAACTTTGGTCTTCTGATACCATCACCATCATTGTCCCTTTCTAAGCAGTGTCTTAGCAGTTAGTTAGCTTGTTCCTGGGAAAAAACCCTGTGAGAGTCAAGAGACCCACATTGCCTCCAAAAGGGTCTGGGGGGGGAGGCACTAGGGCTTGGAGGACATGAATCACAGGGCATACATTCTGAAGTCAGTAATCCTTCCAGTTTTCTATCAGCAGCACAGTGATAATCCTTTCTTTTAGCTAAATGTGATTTGATGAGCTAGGTTTGGAAAATATGTCATCTGTTGGAGTCTGAAATCATATTAACTTAGGACGTTTCTGCATGTCTTGGCAAGCGGAGGTGTGTCTTTTGTTCTACTCAGGTATCTCTGGCAAGCACAAGTGTGATAAACCTGAAACAATCAATTTTTGGAACTAATATAAGGGTGTGACTGATGCAATGTTCTCATGTATGAATGCTTGCTGGGCTAGCAAAAGGTGAAGGGTGGGGAAAATTCTGCCGTTCCTCTCCTGCATTCCTTTTTAAAGGAATTATTCTGTTGGTGCTTCTTACAGCAAGCATCAGGAGCATGAAATTGACCTGATACTTTTCAATTTCACAGGTTTTCATTTCTGGCCAGTGGACAGAAAAACAGCAAACAACAAAAATGTTTTTTTAAATGATTTGGGGTTTTTTTTTGGGAGGTTACTATCAGAGGAACTATTGACTATAGCGGAGGAAGCTCAAATTGACTCTAGAAGTTGAGAACAAAATTTGTGTATTATTTGATAAGTATGGGAACAAAACTTTGTCTCAGAATGCTAGTTCTAGATAGGAGAATTTATGTATAGGAACTGGATTTAATGGGTGTAACCCTTTTTCCAGTAGCTGGTTACCCACCAGTGTGTGTCACCCAACCAGTTTCTCCATTTCTCCCCTAGATGTGCTGTGAAAGTGGAAGAAGCTTGGTTGTTGTGGAGGTTCATAGGATAATCAGTAGGAAGGAAGGGTTAAGCCCCTGCCCCAACATGCACAACCTTGTGTTTGAAAAATATGTAGTTGATGGTGTAAGGTATAGTTTTACCTCTGATGAGTTTCCAACCTTCATTGCAGTAGCGAATATGTTGTCTCATCTTGAGAGCTTCAAATGTGAGTTTTAAAAGTAACCTATATTTACACAAATTAGAAATTCCATTTAAGATGGATTTCCTGAACACCACTTAGGGCAGTGGTGGTGAACCTTTCAGGGGCTGAGTGCCCAAACTAAAAGGCCTTCTGGCAGCAGGTGTTGCCCGGTGCTGGGGGCGGGACTTCTGCCCCCGGAGAGGTAGCTGGAGGCCAGGGATGGCCGGAAAGGGGGAGGAACAGGTGTGCACCTCTTCCTCCTCCTCCCACCCTCCGCATGCTTGGAGAAATGGCTTCGCACGCCATTTCTGGCAAGCATACCATAGGTTCGCCCTCACAGACTTAGGGCTTCAGTACAGCTTTCAATCTCTTTGTAAATGAAGGACAAAAAGAGGTCAAAGAGAGAAGTTTTGTGGGAACTATTAAAGGCCTTCTATGATGCAATCCAGGAAGAAATTGACAGCATACCATCACTCTACATGGGCCTATCCTTATATCTAACTCGGAAACTGCAATTAGTACAAAACATGGCAGCCAGGCTGATCACTGGAACATCTAGGAGTGATCATATTACACCGATTTTAAGGTCTCTTCACTGGCTGCCCATTAGTTTCCGAGCACAGTATAAGGTGTCGGTGATGACTTTTAAAGCCATACATGGCCTGGGCCCAACTTATCTTAAGGATCGCCTTCTCCCATATAATCCGCTCCGCGCCCTCAGGTCCTCTGGGAGGAAGCTTCTTGAACTGACAAGAACTAGATTGCTGGCAACCTCCCAGAGGACATTTTCTGTTACCTCTCCCAGACTCTGGAACGCCTTGCCGGAAAAGATCCATCAGATAACCAACTTAGATGGCTTTTAAAAAGCCATCAAGACGGATCTCTTCCGGCAGGCCTATCCGGGATAGAATCACCTTTAAATTTGGTCTCTCCCCACAAGATGCTATCCTCTTCTCCAAATTCCTGCCTGCCCCATTTTAATTGAGCCAAGTCATTGTCTGTCTTCGTTTAAATTTGTTTTTGTTTTAAATTGATTTTAACAGAGATTGTATTTAATATATTTTTAATAGGGGAGTTTTGTTGTTTATTGTCGTTTGTATCTGTTTTTGCTGTAAGCTGCCTTGATTGCTACAGCAAAAGGCAGGGTAGAAATAAAAATTATTGTTATTATTGTTGTTATTATTATTTCAAACTAATCGTTGGAGACATGAATGCTAAAATTGGCAACAAAGAAGAATCAAAAACAGTAGAAAGATTCGGATTACAAACAAAAAATAAAGCAGGGATCAGCTATGAGGCCAATAATCTATTCATTGCAAATACCTGCTTCATACAACCAGATGGGAAACTATACACCTGGGCATCACCAAATAGTAAACACAAAAACCAGATAGACTACATAATTGGAAGTAGAAGATGGAGAAGCTCTATCCTTGTGGCCAAAACAAGACCAGGAGCTGATTGTGGCACAGACCACAAATTGCTCATAACAAAAATCAGAGTTAAGCTGAAGAAAAAGCAAAAACTATCATTATACCAAAATATGGCATGAATAACATTTCAGATGAATTCAATGACACTGTAAGAAACAGATTTGAACTATTGAGTCTAATCAATCGGGAACCTGAAGAACTGTGGATAGAGGTCAAAAACATAATTAAGGATGAATGCAAGAAAACACTAACTGTGGCCAGAAAGAAAGATAAGAAACAATGGATGGCAGATGAACACTTCATGCAGTAAAAGAAAGAAGAAAAGCAAAAGCAAAGGGAGATAGGAACAAAGCCAGAAATATAAACACAACTGTGCAATGTCTGACATGGTGGGATAAGGAGAAATACTACAATGACCAATGCAGAGAAATAGAAGACAACAATAAAAAGGGAAGAATGAGAGACTATCAAAAAATCTGAGAAATTTAAAGCCAAGTTCAAACCAAAGGCAGGGATGCTCTGTGGAGAAAAAAAGAACATAATACAGGAAGAAGAAGAAATAAGAAGACACTGGAGGCAACGCACAGAAGAGTTACACAAGAGAGATGAAGGAATGAATGATATGAGGAATGAGGAGCCATATGAAGATGAATCCCAAATTCTAAGAAGTGAAGTGGAATCTGCAATAAAGGAAGTGGGGAAAATACATCACAAGGAACAGATGATACCCCAATTGAACTGCTACAATGCCCACAGACAGATGCAATGTTAGTGCTAACTGAAATATGCCAACAAATATGGAAAACAAAAAGGTGGCCAACAGACTGGAAATGCTCGATATACATACCAATCCACAAGAAAGGAGATACAGTGGGCCCTCCTTATCTGCAGACTTGCCATCCGTGGATTTCAGCATCTGCGGATGGCAAGCCCCCGGTTGTCCCCAGTGGCAGCGTGTGCATGTTGCCAAGCCACCATTTGGGACTCCCAAAGAACATCTCAGCAACCAGGGGAGAAGAAAAAAGATGGGAGCAAGGCACCTCAGGAAGACTCCCGCCCCTGCCACACCATTTCTTTTTCCCTGTCTCAGCCTCCTTGGGGTGGCTTTTCTTTTCCCGCCCACCTGCCTGAGGTGAGAGGAGCCAGGCAGCTTGGTCACCACCAGGCCTGGCCTATCCTCCTCCTCCTCCAGCTGAGTGGAGTCGGGGTTGGGGGCAGCATGGCCTGGCCAGGCTGTTTTCTACCGCTGCTCAGCTGCCTCAGAAGTGTAGCGGCAGTGGCAGCCCAGACCAGCTTCAAATGGAGCCTGAAACCCACCTACCCCAGCTATGCCTTGCCTCTTCACTGGATTCCCCACATGATCTTTGTTAGGCTTGGCCCAGCCCCAATGACCTCCTTCCCTGCCTCTGCATCCCCGTTAGGAATCGCACCACACAGTTGTATGGGACAAGTCCCTAATGCCACCGCAGCCATTAGAGACAATGGGACTTGAGCACCTCTGCAGATACCAAGGTCCCACTGTACAAAAGACTGCAGCAACTATAGGACATCAACACTTATCTCACATGCAAGCAAAATAATGCTCAAAATTCTGCAGCATAGACT
>CM034703.1:278005977-278016213 GCA_020142125.1 Phrynosoma platyrhinos
TTATTATTATTATTATTATTATTATTATTATTATTATTAAAGTCAGAATCGTTCAGGCCATTGTATTCCCAATGACCATGTACAGATAGATGTGAGAATTGGACAGTGAAGGAAGCAGAGAGAAAATCAACTCATTTGAGATGTGCTGGAGAAGAGTACTTAGGATTCTGTGAACAACAAAAAGACAAACAAATGGGTTCTTGGACAGATCAGTCCAGAGCTGTCTTTGAAAGCTAAAATAATCAAGTTGAGACTATCGTACTTTGGCCACATAATAAGAAGGCATGGATCACTAGAAAAAAACTAATGCTAGGAAAGGTAGAGGGATAGACGAAAGAGAAAAAGACCACAGACCAGATGAATAGACTTGATGGGGGGGGGGTTATGGGGAAAGGCTTGCAGGATCTGGGCAAGACAGTGGAAGATAGGGATTCTTGGAGATATCTCATGCACAAGGTTGCCATGAGTTGGAATCGATTCAAGGGCAGCTAACAACAACAAAATGGAGGCCTTTCCTTGCAACGTCCCTTGAAGTCAGCTAACTGAAGGCTAAATCCTGCTGTTCCTTGTCATATCTAACATTTTACAAAGCCTATAATTTTTATGAAATGTCAAGTAATTAAGGTTAAGTTGGCCTTGATGCAGGTGTGTTTATAGAAGCAGGCAAATTGTCTTGAGCTGTGATATAGTTGAACTGAAGATGGATAGTTTCTAAACAAAGAAATGTGTTCATTGCTGTCTTCCATTGGATCTTTAGTCAGTATTGCCATTTTCCTACAGGAACATTTTCTTTAAATTGTTTTCATTCTAGCAATTTGCTTTTAAACTCTGAAAGTGTATCTTTTCCCTGTAACCATCCTGGTTACAATCCTGGTCTTGGCATAAAGAATAATAGAAGGCAGCAAGAGGATATGAAGACGAGGATGTTGGGCTCAGGTTTCATCAAGGTATGAGATGGAGTTAGCTGAAATCCTAGCCTTTCTTTAAGAATTATCACTTTTTATAGTTTCAGAAATATTATTAATCCTGTTGGGCAGTCACTATTAGAATTGCTGTTCAGAAATTAATCACATCTCTTAAAAGTAAAATCTTATCCAGACTTCCACAAATAAAACAATTGTATATTTCTCAAAAATCTAAAATCATTGCAGAGCCCCACTTATTTTCCCTATAATCTATTAATAACTTCCATATTTTAAAACATTATCTAGAGAATTATCATGCATTAAAATTGTATGCCTATCCATTTCTGCAATTCATAGTTTCAGCAGCCAGTCTCCTTGTGGAATTGTTGTCTGTTTCCATCTCTGTACCCAAATAATTCTCATAGCAGTTATCATATAGTGTACAACTCTTCCATGTTTTTTCTCTAGTCAGTCATCCAATATTGCTAAGAGAATTAATTCTGGTTTCAATTTAAATTTAATTCTCAAAATATTTTTCATCATTGTGTGGATTTAAGTCCAGGACTTTTTAGCTTGGAGATGGAACCTAAGTCTGAACACAGAATTAATTTATGTTTTATATACACCTTATACACATAGTCTGATAGTAATTTGATACAATATTTTTTAATAATGTGCTTGAAACAAAAGTGGGTGTACATTGAACCATCAGAAAGCAAAGATGTCACTATCTCAGCCATCCATGAAAAAAGTTTTGATTTTTAGAATATTTTGAATTTTGGAATTCCAGATAAGAGAAATTCAATCTGTACAGGAAAATGTATTATTTAGTGAGCAAGTTGTGAGTGCTGGGGTGCTGCTGGACTGCATATCCCATCCTCTCTCACCAAAATGTCACAATTCAGTATCTGGAGGGCCACAAGTTGCCTACCTCTGTCTGACTTGAATCAACACTTTTGTTATGATGTTACAATTGTTGCTCCCCTCCCCTCCCCCTGCTGCCATTGTGCTCCCACAAGGAAGGGGAGGGTGCCCTATGATACATGATTGCTACCCCTTTCTGGTATGAATGTGACAGAGGAACCGTTATCCAGCAGTAGCCCCACTTTTCCCTGCTCCATCCCCATACTCTGCAATCAGTATTTCAACCTTATCCGCTCACGGAGAAGTGTGTGACTTTGGAAACGTACTTGCTAGCTGTGGGGAGTTAAGCATTGCATACTAGTGGAAGCTTTTCCTGTCATGAGTCTCTGCAGGGAATGAATGGCATTGTAAATGGCCTTGTCTAGCCTGAGACTTTTTTCCAGTCTGAGTTTTAAAAAATGCTCTGTATGCATTAAAATGAAGAAAACCTACATGTGTCTCCTCTTTGTCTTTATCCCTTTGCGAGTATAATTTGTTGCATGGATCACTCCAAGTATATCTAATATGCACACGGCTTACTGCCTCTATGGAGAGGTTGAGAGCGACACAAAAACGTACGTGTTTGACAGGTCTGTGCAACACAAGTGCAGCACGCTGCTGAACATAGCAATTACACATGCTGCTTTTCTTGTCATCAGTAGGAAAGAAAGCAATGTGTTCTGAGTTTCTTCTGCTTTACTCTTGGAGGAAGCTGTTATTATTAACATTTCTTCATGGGCTTCTTTAATGAATGGAAATAGCAATGCTGGAAAAATTTGCACACATATGAAAAAATGTTATCTGTCACATATGCCTTGTTTGCCACTGTTACCTTTGATTTATTCTAAAATGTTTTCTTTTAGATCCCACTACAACCACACCGTGCTGCTCCTCTTTCTCCACCACCACCAGAGAAACACAAAAACCTGCAGTCAGCTACATCTATTAAAAGTAAGGCAAAAGCTTTTGCAGATCTGTGGTACAGGAATTGGTATTAGGTGGGCAACATCTTTCTCCTTGTGTTCTGTAAGATGGGAAGAAGGAAATCATAAGAGATGACTTCATGCCAAATTTTGCTTTGAGGCGATTGCCATGAGATTGAGATAGATGCTTGTAATCTTAAACCAAAGAAGTTTAAATAGTTCTCAGATCTTCAAGGATTAGTCATTTACCTAGAACTAAATACTGTTTCTATATACAAGATGGTTTTGAAATCACAGGGGTGTTGATACAGACCATTCCTTTGATTAACGCTGTCTATATAGAGAGGCTTACATGTCTTATCACAAGAAAGACATGGCTAGAACTGATGGAAACTAAAAAAAAAAATCTGGTGGGTTACAGGTTCCCCAATCCTGCAATAAAGATTTGAGGCTCAGGATGGACATTCCTTTATGTGCCCAGCTTGGTAGTCATAGCCCCAAAATTCATTTTCCGGAATCGCAGCCAATATTGGTATATAAAGAATATAAAAAGCAGCTGCATTTAAAAAAAGCATTAGTCTTTTTGTTCTTTAGAGGTAAGCAACGTTGAATCTGAAGAAGGAAGGAACTATGAACCTTTCAGGTTCCACATGGCATGGCCTTGGTGCACTGAGGAAAAGAATAAACAGAAGATAAGCCAAGAATACTAACCTAAAACAGATAATGAAGCTGATTCAGACATTTAAAGGATCTGAGGCATGAAAGCTGACATAAAATATATTTGTACTTCTTGTTTTTTACTGGTTAGTTCAGGGGTAGGCAACCTTTTTGAGCCGGGGGCCGGCTTGCTGTCCCTCAGACAATGGGGGGGGGCCCGAAGCAATAAATAAATTTATTTTTTTAAAAAATTAAAAAATAAAAAATATGCATGCACACTCTCTCAGCCCCAGAAGAGCCATGGCAAAACCCCTGTGGAGATTTTGCCAAGAAAACCCAAAGAACAAGTAATAACAACAATAATCATAATCATCATGGCGGGCGGCGGGGGGGAGGTGGCGGCAGCGGCGGCAGGACTGGCCTGGGGCCGGTCCAAAGGCTTCAGGGGGCCGCATCCGGCCCCCGGGCCTTAGGTTGCCTACCCCTGGGTTAGTTAGTGTGAAACTCAAATTATATGTGGATCACTTAGCACTAGGCCACGTGTGTGCAATGGATTTCAATTTCTGAAGGTCAAACTCATACTGGTGACAAACTGCAGAGTAAAGATGTCTGATCAGTCCTGGTCATCTGATGGAAATGTGTACCTCCTTAAGGCAACCTGCTGAATGATAATTGGAAAGCTTGGTTTAAGGGAAATGAACCTATCAAAATGTTATGTCCTTGGGCCAAAGAGACTAGAGTAGTTTTAGAAAGCTTTTCACTTAAAGCAATCCAGGTCACCAGTCCTTCTGTGTATACAAGAAAGATCAATAAGCAGAGAGATTTCCAGTGTTCCCTTCAAGTGACTTGTTTAAAAAGACATAGTATCTGGGAGTTCTAATGTTGTTAGCTTTGTGCCTTGAGTACAATGTAGTGAGAGTGTACTATTTGATTCATCAGCAATTAGAAAAGTTTCTTTGAAACAAAGAATAGATAATTTCTCTTTTGTCTCCTAAGAGATTCATGGGTAAAGTGAGTTTGATAAAGCTAATCAAGTGTTAGAATCAGCATTGTTGCTATTTGAATGTGCTGCCTTTTTCCTTCTTCAGATAAGGTTGATAAGGTTCTTGAGTTGTTTGTCTGTGTCACTATTTACCATATGTAATCTTCCTTGACTTAGCTATGGAAAGGATGACTGAGCAGGTTCTGTAGTGCCCCCCACTTTTTTGGGGGGAGGGAAGATAAGGAATAAAACTAAAGGCGACAAGGGAAGAATTTCAAGTAAGATAGCCTAGCTAACTGGAATATACTATTTCAGATAAATTCTGCTTACTTAAGTATTTGGTTTGTGCAGCTGTGAGTTTACTGGTACACATAATGTGGTATTAAAGATTGTCACTTGTCATTCACCCCAGTTTCTTTATCACATAGACTGCCATATCCCAGCCTGCTCCATCATCTGCTTCTCTCACATGGAAAGTGGTTTTGTCTGCAAAGGAGAAGTTCTTGTTTGTGAAGAGCCTCCGCTTGAAAAGGAACCCCTCCTCTGTAGGGTTGTGGCTCTCCATGTGATGAAGAGGGGAATTGGTACTCCTCTGATATGTAGTGAAGAAACAAGTGAACGGGACTGAAGAGCTCCCATTAGTGACAAGGGTGGAAATGGATTGATACTATTTCTTGACAAGACTAGCCATGCCAGGTTAGGATTTTAGAACTAATACAATATCATACAATGCTAGAAGGTCCAGAATAATGGGACATGTAGGGTGCTAGCAAGGAGCAGAGGAGACTGGAATCATTCCCCATAATCACACAGGGGGCTATAAGCAGATGTTGCTCTTACGTTTAAAAGTGATCATTGCCACCATAAGGTCCAGAAACTTGTTAATGTTTAAGAACATTCTGATTGCCTAATTGGGCTCTTCAGTATAGTCACAACAATAGTGTACTGGCATGCTAGGTTATGATCCAGATAAAATGAAAACAAATATCATTTAGGGAAGAGAACCTTGTTATAGGAATGCTTAAAGCTGAATGGGCATGTCCACATCCATTTCAATTCTTAACAGCCACACTTAACTATAAAATAACAGAAAAATCTGTGTTATTTTTGAGTCATAGCAATGTTTGAACTACATCACACTTCTGATGACATTATTTTGGGGAACATAAGGACTCAGCTGCTGCCTTACTCCCAACATTCTTCTCCCCCCGCCAACCATGTTCTTTATTTTGTTCTCTTCCCTCAATATTCAGCTGTATTGCCACCACCAGAAAAGGGTTGTCATACAAAAGCAGGGAATTGGTACTAGAGTTTCTCTTACTGTTGAGAACATCATGACAGCAGCACTCCATGGACCAGGATCCATGGGAAATGTAGCTTCCATGTCTCCTGAGTCCTTTTTGGATAAATGGATGCACTTATGCCAAACCTCATAATAGTTGCCATTGTCAAATAAGATAAATTGGGGAAGGAGGGCTAAGTATTTGGTTTGGCCTGCTATGAGTTTGTGTGTGTCTTTAAGTCACCTGTTCATTTATGGTAACCCCATGAATTTCACAGGGTTTTCTTAGGCAATGAATATTCAGATATGGTTTTGCCAGTTACTTCCTCTGAAACATAGCCTACAGCAGTTGGTATTCATTGGCAGTTTCCTATTCCTATTCAAGTACTATACAGGGCTGACTCTGCTTAGTTTCCAAGATCAGATAGGATTTGGTGCATTTGGTGCATTAGGGTATGTAGTTTACTGGTACACATAACATGACATTAAAGATTAAAAGCCTCATCACTTGTTATTCCAGTGTTGAGGCCAATCCTCCATTTCATTAGAGAGGGAATTAGATTTTAATAACTATAGTGATTCCTAACTAGGAAAATTATTTTTTTAACCCCAACAAGGATGGCAAATTTAGTGCCATCCTTATTCAAAATTAAACAGCATCTAGATATTTCCTGCAGCAGAAATAACTTTGGAGCAATTTAAAAATAAACTGTAGAGCTAAAATCCCACTGCCCAGAAAGCAACCAATAGGTGGATGATCCAAACAAAAATCCATCAGTGATACCTTTATTGGCCAACCAAAATGCACCATAAACTTGTTGCAAGCTATCACATTCTTTTTACCACATGTGATCTCTGACTCTTAATGACCGCCAATTTGTGCTCTCATTGGAAAATAATTTCAGAAATAACAACAGGAAGGAAAAAAAGGGACACTTGAGAATCCTATCTTTTACATTCAAGAAAGAAAGGCACATTGTTCAGAATAACAGCTGTCTGCTTAAAATGAAAAATATTGCCTAATCCTACAGGGAAAACTCTCTTCCATCCCTGAATTACAGTGAGGCCTTTGAAGAAAAGTTGTCTCTGTAGAACAGCCTTTTTTCCCTTGCTGTAAGGAGATTAGTGATCAGGAATACTCAAGAGACAGTTAATACAATTTTGCTTTGAGATGAGTAAACCAGGAAGGATACTTAAACTACTTTGGAAGCATGCACAATGAGTCTCTTAATGGACTCTGCTGCTGCTGCAGTTGGTTTCCCCCCATTTCCTTTGGTGCTGTTGCTAAGACATTTTAATTGTTCCTTTTCAGATACAGTTGAAATCACTTCTGGGTCAGTTTCTAGTGCCTCTTCAGTTAGCACAACTTCACTGGATACCTTGTATACTGGCTCAACCGAGTCAGGCCTCCCAACCGCTACTCCCAGCCCTAGCAACACCCCTCCTCCTGTTCCCAGCAGAAGTGCCCACACAATGGTATCACGGAGCTTAGAGGTTAGTCCTGTAGTGCAAAGGAAGCATGGGAGTGCAAGCAAATCCCCCCAGATCAAGAGAGCTGCTCCACCGCCTCCCATGCAAATAGAGGTTTCACGTGCAAATGATGAGAAGACCATACAAGCCAAGGAGACTGTGCCAGCTGTTCCTGCAGGATTAGAAGATTTTGACTCTCTTTGTCTGGAAGTTAAGAAGTCACCTTGTTTGGAGGATTTGGAACAGGAATCATCTGGCCTCATGGTGTCTGTGCCAAAGACAATAGGTGCTGAACTGATTGAACTAGTTCGCAGGAACACGAACCTCAGCTATGAGCTCTCTCGGGTTGCCATAGGTGTGGTAATTGGCCATATTCAAACTTCTGTACCAGCCACTAACAGCATCATGGAGCAAATTCTCATCTCACTGGTGGAAAGCAAGGTAGGTTTGAATGCTTTACTTTTGTTTCTGTGAAATATATACTACATCTTGATTTAATTGGAATGCTTAGGAAAATCCTCTTTTAAGTTCAATTTAAGAAATGTACTCTCCATATAGGATCACAGTTATATAATATAATAGCAGTTCTACAGTGCTTAAGTGCTTTAAGAGACAGTAGAAGCATAGGTCATTGTCTGTCTGACACAAAAGACTTGTGTGAGGACTCTCACACTGGTAGTGACTGGTGTTCATTCAGGTGGGTGGGGTGCAGCCAAAGAATCAACAGAAGTGGCACCAACTGCTTTCAGTTTGTTGTCCCATCTTCTTTTGCAAAGATCTTAAGGATGTTTAAGCAACACACAGCAAGTAATTAGCATCTAAGTAAAATGTAGTATAGTCTTTCACCTTGATTCAGAAGGTTTCAAGGTTTGTTCCTGTTACGGGAGAAAAGTTTTATGGGAACCACCCCTTAATGCCACCCCTTTGTCCGGTTGACACACCAGAGCTTGAAGAAGGAGCTGTTTAGCTATAATACTTTCAGAAGCATGGCTTATCTCATCTTTGAAATGAAGTTACCCAAAACGAAGGGCCTTTGCAGACTGCCAGAAATAGTGCAAATTGAGTCCACTTTAAGGGTTAAGGTTAGGGAATCATGGGAACTGTATTTTATTGTGGCACCAGAGCTCTCTGCAGAAAAGGCTCAATGTCTCAGAAAAAATAAAGTTCCCATGACTCCCTAGCCCTAGCCCTAACCCTTAAAGTGGACTCAATTTGCACTATTTCTGGCAGTCTGCAAAGGCCCTTAGTCTTGAAAAGAGGCTTGTTTTGTTTCTAAGGCGGATGAGAAGAACATTGGGAGGTGGTTCCATTGCTATTTGATGGATCAGAGGACAGGATCACCATAGACAGAGTAGTCTTTTGAAACTACAGAAACCAGTAACCCATATTACAAAAAGGGAAAACTCAGGCACTTTAAGGCTATAACTGCACAATTGGATAATTCACCCAGTGGGTAATCAGTAATTTATGAAATCCTCACCAATAAAGAGAAAATGAGGTACATGAATGTGAAGGTCATGCTTTTAAAGCAGAGTATGAGTGGAAGAAGACAGCAAAAATGAAGAATGCTTGAGAAAAGATTATGATAAAAATATCCACGCAGAAAAGCAGTCTTTCAAATTAACAGCAGCTGGCAGTCTGCAGTGCAGAATGCGGACACTGAGACACAACCCACTTTAAGATTTCACCTACAAAGTATGGAGATGGGATGTGGGTGGAGATCCACATAGGAACAAGAACCACTTCTTTTAGTCACAATTTTTCTATTCTGGTAATAACTACCATTGCACAGGCTAAGGAAAAGTGGCTTAGAAACCATGAGTACAAGTTGTAAATGGAAATGCATCCAAATAAGTTGTTGGACCCACATTTGTCTGCCCCTTTTGTTGTGTGACAATGATATATTCTCCATAGTACAGTCCTGCAGTTCTGAACATGTGCAGCCACCACTCATGATTAGTAGCAACCAGCAAGTTTCCAGTGGAAGATGGGAAGGATGGAGTTCTAAAACTGCCATTGATCAGGGCCTCCTCACCACCACAGACCATCTCTGAGCCAGGCTGAAGGAGATTCAGGAGCTACTTCAGTGGGAGCTACTGGAACTTCTTATCAGTGACTTAGGGTGCATCTGCACTGTAGAAATAATGCAGTTTGACACCACTTTAAGTGTTGTAGCTCCGTCCTATGGAATCCTGGGATTTGTAATTTTACAAGATATTTGGTCTTTTCTGCTGGTGCCTCATAAAACTACAAGCCTCAGGATTCTGTAGGATGGCATTTAAAGTAGTGTCAAACTACATTATTTTTCTACATTGTAGGTGCACTCTCAGAAAGCTTTTTATTTCTCTGGCAGGCATATTTAATTCATACTCTATTTCTCCCACTTAGTATGCTCAATAAGCTATCATTTGAGTATTAAAATATAATTGACTTTAATAATAATAATAATAATAACTTTTATTTTTACTGAATCCATATAGTCAAGGGGTGAAAAACTGAGATGGGCTAGTTTATTAGGGTAGCATTTCTAATTCTTCAGAAATACAGTGAAATAGTCTTAAAGTCTACAGGAGGCACCAGGGTCTTAAGGTTCATAGAATTGTAGAATCATAGGTTGTTAGCATGTAAATAAATATGTCTGGCTGACATGCAGTTGGGATGCCAAAAGGTTACTGATTTCTTTATGAAGGAGGAATAAGCCTCTATCTTGCAATATGCCTCTGCATCAGAAGGGTTATTTTCATTTTCCATCTGAATAGTGCAAATGGTGAAGGAACAGTTTTGAAAGTTCAAGAAAGTAGCATGAAGGGAGACATGATCATTTCTGGATTTTTTGATACAGAACTAGCTGAACCAATAGAACAGCTTACAGGCCATGCCACTGAATAAGTAAAAAGCAGGATATGGTAATAAGACCTTGTAAGTGATGTTGTGGTAACAAGCAACTAATGTAGTATGAGGCATCTAAGGAAAGAACTGCTATGCATGAAATTTAACTTTGAAAAGGATGAATCAGGAACTTGGATAACCTAGAATTTTCCCCCACCTGGTTTGCTGTTCCATTCTACTGCATAAAAATAGCAATTGTCTACTAAAAGAAAGTGCCGTGTTTTT
>CM034703.1:278016313-278032157 GCA_020142125.1 Phrynosoma platyrhinos
AAGGAGGCCTCCTTCCAGCCGCGGCCTCGGTTGTTCAATGGGCAGTCCTGGAAGCGGAGAAGCTTCTCCGCTTCAAGGAACATCCCATTGAACAGAGCAGCGCCTCCGCGGCTTCGGCTTTCGTAAGTTGAACACTTTCGTAAGTCGAAGCAAAATTTATCCGGAGGCGCATTTCGTAAGTCGCATTTTTCGTAAGATGAAGCATTCGTATGTAGAGATACGACTGTATAGAGAAAAAGATGGAAGCCCACAGCTTATGGGAAAACTAACTTAAAGCCACTTTTACTCTTGTGCTAGGGATGCCCAATCCCTATCATAGTTAAGGAAATACATAATATAGGTGCAGATTCCTTCTCAAAACTCCTCCTGCTGCAGAATTTGTACTTAAATATACTGAAGACTGAGTGTAGCATCAGTATATTTCTTCTACTTTGTATTGCGTGAACAGGGCGGCCAGGCAGACCGGAATAAAAAATACCAGAAGCAATTCATCTTTCACAAGAGCACACTGGGAATAAGTCTGTAATGGATTCTAAAATTGATTTAGTAAAGTAATGCTTTGACTTTTAATTTAAAGTAGGGGACCAGAAGAAAGGAGACAACTAATTAAAGAATGTAGTATGAAAGGGAGGGGGAGAGATTTAGTATGAAACAGTGTGAGGCTTTAATCAGTGATGATATCTTATTCTCTGGGTCAGGGGGGAGTTTCAGCTCTTCTCTGCTTTCCCAGAGAGAGCAGTATTAAAGTTAAATCCCAGGACTGCTGTCCACACACAACTTGAGGTTGTGTTGTTGTTGTTGTTAAAGATCTTCTTGGTGCTCCCAGAAGCTCTATTTTATGCATAAATGCACAGAGGACTATTTTAGCACTTTTCCCAAGACACCCACCCAATTTTTTTTTTAAAAGAAGACCCCAAAGACAGGAAATTGTGATTTTTCACTTGCACTATTTCTGCAGACCCTTTCTTTTTAGAATCTTAGTGTATTCCTGACTCTCAAAAGAGCTTGTTTCCGCTTACATCCATACTGGTATAAGTGGCATGACAAGTTAGTGAACCTCAGTGATGGGGCTTGTGTCCTTGTGGGAAGTTACGTATATATTCATGTATAAGTCTAGAAATTTAGGTTAAAAATTCACCCAAAAAACTTGAGTCAACTTATCCATGGTGTTAATGTAAGTACAGTCGCCCCTCCTTTTTCACAAAGAGCCATTCTGGACACCCCCTTGCGAAAAAGGAAAAAACACAAATATTCAAGCCCTATTGGCTTGAATGGAGGTGCGTGTCTGTGGGGGCAAGTGGATGTGTGCTGCAGGTGAGCAAGCGCATGCCCCATTTTGTGTCCCTCCATTCATTCCTCGCAGATGAGTGAGGGTTGTGGACTTCAAGTCTGCAAAAACAGAGGGACAACTGTAACACACACACACACACACACATGCGCGTACATACACACACACCCTGGTGAAAGAAAAAAGTTTAATCTTCTCTGGAAGCACTGACTCCCTTCTACTCACACATCCAACCAGTCTTTAATATGAGCACAAAAAGTTATGCCTGCTGGGATTTTGTAAGTTCTTTGGCAGTGTTTTCCTTTACTTCATCCCCTTCATTACATACCCCTAAGTTTTACCCTTGACTTACCCACAGGTCATATCAAAATCCATAATATTGGCCCAAAAATCTGCCCTCATGAGGTCAACTTACAGTTGAATATATACGGTAGTTGCTGCAAACACTCGACTTCACCTCCAGCTTCAGGATAAGTTCATATGAAAGTTGCACTAAATATTTGAAGGAAGGGATTGAGTTTTAATTTGTATTTAAACCTGTTTTCAAAACTTGCTTTGCTTATAGATTTATTAATGCTATGAGAGGATTTGCTTTTCTTGTAGGTGGCACTGGAAAATCCAGGATAGGTGCCATGTAGGTTATGGTACCACTGCCCTCAAATGTCATGGATCAATAATATTATAGAACCATTTAAAGTTCTCACCTATATTCTCTTTTAAAAGCTTGATGCTTGTGGCAAAGGGCTATGGAACACCTTTCCAATTTTTGATAAAATTCTTGAGCAGCTCTCAAACTAATGGAATACTCTTTCAATTTAAAACCTATAATTGCTGTCCTCCAAATTAGCCACATATATAGAAGTCAGTAGCCTGGCTCTTTTGGCTATACATAAGATTGACACAACCACTAAACACAAACTGAACAGTGTTAAGACAGTTATTTCCACAAGGGAATAAAGTAATTCTTATGAAACAACAAAATCACATTGATTAAATATCCTTGCTTGGCCATCTTAATAACTAAAAGTGTCTCCACCAGTCAAGTAAGGTTTCAGCAACTTGATGCCTAGACCAGATTTCCTTAAACTGCACCCTAGCCTATCCCTCACAGCCAGGAATAGATGGTACACAACAGTTTTCTTCTCTTTCCTGCTCTTGTTGCTTCTGGCTTCTGTTTCATAGAATCATAGAATCATAGAGTTGGAAGAGACCACAAGGGCCATCCAGTCCAACCCCCTGCCATGCAGGAACTCCCAATCAAAGCATCCCTGACAGATGGTCATCCAGAAGTGTTTGTAGAGATTAGAGGTTTGTAGCCTGGTTAGAGCTGAGAGCTTATGGTTCTGTGTTCTCCCCCCTGCTCTAAGCTTTACTACAGCCTCAGAGTACAGTGTCATCTCATTTTCTTCTCAGCCACGAAGTCCAGAGACCAAATCTTCCAGGTGAAATCCTTCAGGCTTGTTTTTTTTTTCTTTCCCAACCCTGAATACTCTATTCAACCATCAGCCACCTTCTTCAGCTCTTCTCTTCAACTGTTTTCTTTTTCATTCAAAGGTCATTCAAGGAATAAAAACACTCAGCAATTAACCAAGCAGGTAAAAATACTGGTTGAGGTATTGTTGGGCCCATATCCAGTTCCATTAGGCTGGTTTTTTCACTTTGACATGCTACTTGACATTGCTTTTCCTAATGACAGTAGTAGAAAACCTGGAACTGAAACAAGTCATGTAGAAGGCACCTGTTACAGGGATTTAGACTACTGTACTATCACTAGGTATCTGTTAAAAACTGCTGCCTCTCATTACTGATTACTGCTCTCCATTTGGAGCAAGAAGAGGAGGGCTTAACACCTGGTTTATATCTCTCATGCTAGGAGTGCTGATAGCTCCAAACCCCTTGGATAGCTCCAAACCCCTTGGATCCCTGAGAAACAACCAAATACCTTGACACCTTGATAGAAGAGGTGCATTCGACCAAGATCTTGATAGTAGATGTTTGCTGCTCAGTTGATCTGTAGAAGGTGCTTTGACTGATTGACCTGAGAATGGCAACAATACCACATAGTCAAAGTCAGAGAAATGCTGTAATAGTAGAAACCAAGAACCTTTGCTTTCACTCTGATACATCTGCACATGTGGAAGTGGCATTCTTGTAGAAGAGTTTGCAACAGGAAATTTCAACGGTGAAGTAACAGGATTATATCTGCAGAAAAAGAAGGAAAAATTCAGATATTACTACACACTTTGCCAGGGAGCTGAGCTACTTCTATACAAAACACTAAGTTTTCAAAGCCCTAGAGAGTGGCTCAATGAATTGAATTAAGTGTCTGTCTCACACAGCACTGCTAATCTGGGCTAGAGCCTCCTGGGGTGTGTTGATGGAATTATGGCCCTTTCTCTTGTATAAACTGTAGGTAATGCTCATATTTAAAACTGTCAGCAAAGAATGATGTACAGTGATATCATCTTTTGTAAAAACTTTAGTCTCGGAGATGGTGGCTGTGTGCATCTACCCAAAGTAGAATTAAAAAAACAACACTGTTTATAGACAGCCATTGGTTCTCTGGAGCAGTTAGCAGGAAAGACATAGTGCAGCTTTTGCAGAAACATAGCTAAGTTTACACACCAGAATCTGCATTCCATTTACTAGCAGTGGAGGTGATAGGGGATAAGGGATCTCAAATAATCACCTTCTCCTTGGCAGAAAATATGTGATTGGATGCTTCCCACATACAATTTTGCCTTCTAAATGCAGAATGACAAACACAAATGAGCTCAAGGCAAGTCTTTCAAATATTGTAGAATCTGTTTATTTACATTGTCTGCTGCCTTCCTGAGGCATAGTGTGGTCCCTTGAAACAATTGAACAGAGCGGCTGTGTAGCTGTAATAGCTGCCAGTTGCTTAATAAGAGGATATCTGACCCGGACAGTGTGAGTGAAAGAAATAGAATTAGTGCTGAAATCGCATTAAGACAGCACATGATATGTCAAGAAGTTAGTCAGATTAGAGAGCTTTGCTAATAGAATGATCTTGTTCAAGTCCATTAGCAGCTTGGTGCATGTGGAATGGAGGGATGGTAAGGAAATAAATGTATATGTTAAGAGATAGAGAAAGGTTTGGAATAATTGGGGCGGGGGAAGAGCTCTAAGGTTTTGTTGCCTCAACATTTTATCATCACAAATTACATTTGTTTTAAAATTCTTTGCTGGCCCCAGTGATCTTTATGCATCTTGCATCTTCTAGACAAGCACACAGGTTCCCTCTTATCACAATTTCATGCTTCTATGGTTTTGTTTTATTTTATTATAATAAGAGTGGTGTTTGTGTACCTGTATACTATTAAGTTGGTTTTTTAATAGATAAAAAATTCATAGTGGCATGGGGCTCATCTTGCGATGGAGCATAAAGTTCATTTTCAGGAGAGCAACATAGTCCTTAAGATTTTTGTTCTGGTTTATTGCTTCTTCTGCTGCCCTCTTTGCTTCCCCTTAACAGCCATATTCATAACGTGAACATGAACTGGATCTGGTGCTTGCTAAAGAAGCTCTGGCAACTATCTCATGACCATTTAAGGCTTTGATCAGTGTAATTACACCAAAGAGAACCTTTCCTATTGTGGCAGTACTGTTTTGGGAGGTCTGCATGAAAGAATCCTGTTTTTGTATCATCATTTTATGGTTTGAGGATTCAGTATTGTACTCATTAATGTTCTTTCATATCTTACATTTTTCACTTGTTTTTAACCTGTCAGAAATAATGGTTATACATAGCTTTGTGTTATTCTCCCAACTAGAAAATATTTGGAAAAAATGTGCTTTGAAACTAATGGATACAGAGGTGAAATGACAACAGTTCTATCAATAACACAACATGGGTTAAATTGGAAGAGGACCAAATACAAGTGTTGAAGGTTATGTTTCAGAGGAAGGAACTAGAAAAACCACCTCTCAGTATTCCTTTCCTAAGAAACCCCTGTGAAATTCATGGGGTCTTGATAGGTGGATGGGGAACTTGAGGGCACGTACACATAGGAATAGGAGGAAGAATGACAAAGTGGTTAGAAGACTGACAGCATACAGTTCAGTCCTTACAGTTAAATAGAATGTGTGTACCACTTTAATGAGATTCAAGGTTTTGTGAAGAAGCTTGGAATTGAAATGCAAAGAATATCCACAGGACAGCACCATATTCTTACATTAATACTAGCAGGAGAAGAAGGTCTAGTGTAGGAAGCCTAGTCTAGGAAGCATGCTGATAAGTGAGCTCTGGGTGGATAAATTCTGTGAATAGCTGAGTGGTGGAGGAAGGTACCCCTTAATTTTTTCAGTTGTCTCATAGGCTGTTAATCACAATCAAGAGAGTCCTAGAAACTGTAGGAAACATAAGCTCTGAAGTGGAGTGAATTAATTATTTATTAATCAATCAAGCCCAACACTTCATCAACATTTTTACTTTGTCACCTCTTTTTAATAGAAGTCTGTTTTTATTATTGTTGCAGATTATGCATTTTATTATTGTTGCAGATTATGCATATAGAGTAAATTCTATAAAGAGATACTAAGTCAAATAGAGGAATTAAACTATGAGTCTGTAATCGCTATGGGTGGCTGGAATGGGGTTTTAAACCCCAAATTAGATAGATGCTCAACGAAAAAAATTAAAGAAAATCAGGGTAAATTAACAGAATTTTTTTTTCCTGATGTTAGATAGATTAGGGTTAAAGCATGCATGGAGAGAGAAATATAGCGGAAACAAAGAATTCACCTTCTTCTCAAAACCTCATAATCTTGGGCGAGACTTGACATGTTCTTTATCTCATCACAATTGGTGAAATTGGTTTTAAATAATGGAGATACACCCTATGATTTGGTCCGATCACAATTCATTATCAATGATAATTGGCAAAGATAATAAATCATATAGATGGCAGCTAAATTAATCCCTCTTACATAGTGAGAGAATAGTAGAAGAGGCCAAAAAAACAATTTTTTTCTTTGTGGAAAATTGATATATAGAAGGAGCAGATCTTAGATATGGGTGGCATGGGTATCTTTTTTACAATAAATTGGAAGTAAATAAAAATTTCAATGACCATTATATTAGAAAATTGCTACTACGTATTTTGCTAAAACTTAAACCAAGATTGAGTATAGCAGTGCCGAAATGGGCTTCCATAAATGAAGCTTTTTTCAATATGACCCCATTAAGAGAAACAGAATGGGTCACATATGAGGATTTATTAAGTAAAAATGAAATGAAATTGAAAACATTAGACCACCTACATGAGGAAGGATAGCAGTGTACTTGGTTTATGTATTTTTAAATTAGAAAAAGATTTTTGCTAGATTTAAAATTAAATAATATTAAAGAAGTTGACCCAAGATTAGTAAAAATAATAAAATCAGATAATGAACAGAGGATAAAGAAATTATATAAGCTTTTACTAGCAATAGAGATGGAAGAAGAACAGATAAACCCCCAAATGATTAAATGGGCCCAGAATATTGGACACCTGATTAGTTTATCACAATGGGAAAAGACATGGACAAAAAGATTAAAATATACAGTAAACTACTACTTAAAAGATTTTTTATATAAAATGCTATATAGATGGCATCTTACACCATTCAAATTGTCAAAAATTTATAAAAAAAGAAAACAAATGTTGGAAATGTGAGAATGAGTTGGGAATTTACTGTCATATTTGGTGGGAGTGTAAACACGCAAAAATGTTCTGCAATAAAATACACGAAGAAGTGGAAAAGATATTAGAATTGACTTTATCCAAAGATCCCAAGAGAAATTTACTGAGTATGAACCAAGAAGAAAGTTTGGAAAAAGACTCATAAAAATAATGTGTTTTGAAATACCAGAATTAAACAGTGTTCACAGTCCATCCACTCCTGGTTATTCCAAACTTTCTTCATTACAGCAATATAATCTGATGGAATACTTTGTATCCTGCTGCTGCTGCTGCTATTAGATTATTGGAAGTCAGAAATCCATCCACGTCTGTTGCAAATCACCCACCTTCTGCCTGCCTCTGTTAAGCAAAGCTATTAAAATACTACTTTCTTATAGAATGCCGGTATTCTTTGTAATGTATGAAGCTGTGTGTCTGTGCTGTCCACCACCTACAATAGTCTCTTCAAGAATGGGATTAAAATCAGCATACTTTCTCCCTTATTGTCTCAGTAAACAAAAATTGGGTGGTGACTAACATTTTTATTTCAGTACCTCATTTGTACAGTTTAAAAGGCACTAACTGGTTCATACCTCAGCTTGTCAGTAAGCAGATTGTTATTGTTAATCAACTTCAAGTCAACTTTAACCCATGGTGACCTTGTGAATGAGACACCTCCAAGACACCCTACCTGCAAAAGTTCTGCAGACTTGGGTGTGTCCTCCTTGATTAAGTCTATCTATCCAGTATGCCATTTGCCTCTCTTCCTACTGCCTTCTACCTTTACAAGCACCAACATCTTTTCTAGTGAGTCATGCCTTACTATGATGTGGATGAAGTATAATAGCCTCAATTTAGACTTCTTGGCTTTTAGAGAGCATTCAGGCTTGTTTTGTTCTAGGGCCCATTTGTTTATCTTTTTAGCCATCCATGTTATCTGTAGAATTCTTCTCCAACACATCTCAAATGAGTTGATTTTCTTTCTACCAGCATACTTTCCCCCTCCAACTCTCATACCCATACATTGTGATGGGAAGTACAATGGCATGGGCAGTCCTAACTTTAGTGTTCAGTTGTATAGCTTTGCTTTTCAGGATCTTGCCTAGTTTTTTCCTAGCTGCCCTTTCCAGCCCTAGCCTTTTTCTGATTTCATGTCTACAATCTCCTTTCTGATTAGTGATTGATTTGAGGTGTAGGAAATCTTTAACTATTTCAGTTTCCTCATTGTCTGCATTTAATTTGTATAACTCCTTCGTGGCTTTTCTTTTTGTTTTCTTAATGTTCAAGAGTAAGCCTGACTTAGAACTTTGTTGTTTGACTTTCCTTAGTAATTGTTCCTTGTTGTTTTCCCACTAGTAGTTGTTTGACTTTCCTTAGTAATTGTTCCTTGTTATTTTTCTGCTACTAGTATGGTGTCATCTGCATGTCTTAAGGTGTTCATATTCCTTTTTCCAATCTTCACTCCATTTTCCACAGAGTCTAAACCTGCTCTGTGTATGATATTTTCTGTATACAAATTGAACAAATAAGGTGATGGCATGACCCCATTTCCAATTGGGAATCATTCTGTTTCTTTGTATTCTGTCCTAATGGTAGCCTCTTATCTTCAGTACTGGTTACACATCAGGACAATAAAATGTAGTGTCACAAGAAATTCTTTAAGAAGAATCCATAACTTTTCATGATCTATGTGGTCAAAGGTTCTGCTATAGTCTATAAAGCACATGCTGATTTTCTTCTGGAATTCTTTGGTACACTCCATTATCAAACGTATGTTTGCAATGTGATCCCCAGTGCCTCCACCTTTCCTTGCACCTCTGGAATTTCTTGCTCCATATATAGTAGGAGTATTTGTTGTTATGATCAGGTTAATTTTTGAGATGCTTGCTTGAATGTATTCAGAATCTTTTTCTGCACAGGTCAGGGAATGGTGATGCCTCAGAGGTAACACATGTGCTTTGCATGTAAATGGTCCCAGGTTTGGTCCTTGACATCTCCAGGCAGGTATAGAAAAGTTCCCTGTCTGAAACCCTATTGGGAGTCAATGTAGATAATACTGAGCTAGATGCACCAGTGGTAGCCTGTGTATAAGGCAGTGCCTTCCACTCCTGTTGCAGATAGTTCAGGTACTGATAAACAGCATTTCAAGGAAACTGCAGCAAGTTTAGGGCACGCCCAAAGGAAACCATCTTGGCTCAAATGTAATGTAATGCTCTTCTCACAATAACTATTTTTCAAAGACTTCTACTACCTACCATTTAGCATGCTAAGGAACTCCTTGGCTGTATCTAAGCTGCTGCTCTGCTAGGTCTTTTGTGCATAATCAACAAAATACACCAAGGGCATCTTTTCCTTCAGAAGATCATAGCGTCATTCCCAATATAGTGCAAGAAGTAAAATATCTCACTCTAAACTAATGGATAGGAGGGTGGTGAGGAATAGAGTAAAAAGAGAAGTTAGAGATAACAGTACAACATTAGTTAAAAAGATGTTGGATGAGTACAATGCTGGCTTGGGAGGGTATTTTAGAGTCTTCAACGAAAAAGGTGGGAGGAACTTCCATCCCTTTCTAGTTGAGGTCTGAGGGCTGTGACATCACATGTTGCAGTCACTCCAGTGTTGTTTGTTTCATTGCACAATTAGGGGGGAAGCAATCCAGCATATTCTAATTTGCGGAGAGAATTAGAGTGACTTTTATAACCCTTACACAAATATGCACAAATTTATGTATTTAATTGGTTTAATGACATAGCTGGCAGGTGCATAGCTAATAAACATAGCTAACAGTTTATTGAGTCCCAAATCGTTGCTACCTTTACAGGTGTGATTGGGCCAATGAGCTGTGCTGTGTTGACATTTCAGCTCCCTAGTATATACACGTCTTTGAGGAATATGTTTCTCTGTGTACTGACTGAATTAACTAATTGCTAGAGCTGTTTGTCTTCAGTTTCCCAGGACACATACAACAGGCAGTTCAGTTTTTATGGTACTAATTGATGCTTTATGATGATGTTTTCATAACTGACACTAACTCCTTTCAGCCTCTAATGGCACTTACAAATTATTGTATATGATGTGCAAAAGAATTTGTTTAAGGGCCCAACTTGGAAAGTGAATTCATCTTAACTATTTGAGGCTTGTTAACCTTTTGGACCTGTGACCTGAACTAATCTTGAACTGGCAAGTTTTGCAGAATTATTTCTCTCCACACATAACAAAAGAGTCAGGATCTCTCTGTTTCCCCTCTGAACTGCCTCAGACAGCACTCAAACCATAATTAGTTGATTGTTAGGTTCCTCAGAGATCAGTTTTAGACCAATACTGTTGCTATGATATAATGCTAGGTGGATGCCCTCTTTGGTTTTCCTTCTTTCTGAGGGCATGCGCATGTAAAAATCACCACAGTGGGTCAGATTACTGGCTACCAAAACCAGTGGTTCTCTCTTAAAAGGCCAAATAAGATGCTGTAGGTAGTTAAACTGAAGACACAGGAAGATACCAGTTACCATCTGCACTAGATAATTAGAAGTATAAAGCTCTAAGTAGTCTAGTGCCAGAATGAGCATTGATGTGGTTTGAGTACATGGTGTAGTGGTTCAAATCTCCACTCAGCCATGGAAATCCACTGTGGCCTTGAGCAAATCACCCTCTTAGCCTTAGAGGGAATTACAGATTTTACCAACAACACATGCTATGATAATTCACCAGTAGGTTCATAAGTTAGAAATGACTTGAAGGCACACGGCAACAGTCTAGTGTCAAGATACAACATACGCCACTACCTCTCATAAAAATGTGTGTGCATGAAACTTTTTCTCAGTGGCAACCTTGTTTAAAGAAGCTTATCTTGCCCCTTCTCTGTTGATTCTTAGATATCAAATGAACAGTTTTATTTCTGAGAGAATAAAATTGGGGTTTATTCATATAGGTATAACTCCTTGTACTTTTTTTGAACCTCTTGGCCTTTACTGTTTCTGAATATATTTCTTAAAAGCCATTTTCAGAATCCATTTGAATCCATTTGGGTTAAATAGCAGGATAGAAACTTCTTCTAAAATAAAGGAAAGTTTAAAATGTTATCTCTGAGTTTTGAGTTCTTTGTTATCATAAGTAATAGCCTTTAATAACCTATTCACCATTACCTTTTAAAAACTATTTAAGCTGAAGTCCTAAATCCTAGAGCAACAATGAACTAAATGGGCCTTATGTCTGAGTGGTTATCTGGTGATTGCACCCTAAGACTCTTGGTTAGTAAACCTTGCCTCCTTTTTGCAACCAGACTGGGGATTCTGAAACCCAATAGTGAGAAATGTATATCTTCCCTCACAAGGGATTCTCCACAAATGTACATGCAGTGTATGACACTGCTCATTAGGCACTCTAGAAGCTATTGGTTACTTATAGTTGATAGGAAGGGCTTTTACATTAAATTTCATGATTAAAGTCCTGTATTCTTTTTTGTTGTTGTAGGATCTCTGCTCAGGGCTGCCATCTGGACAAATCTGTCATGATGAACAGAGGCTAAAGGTGATATTTGCAGATCTTGCCCGGCATAAAGAAGATGCCCAACAACGAAGTTGGGCTCTTTATGAAGATGAAAATGTTATCTGCTGTTATTTGGAGGAACTGCTTCGTATTTTGGTAACTACCTTCTTGGTTGTGGTAGAGCTGAGATCTGTTAAATTTGTATGTATGTGTGTGTATTCTGAAGCAGTTAACAAACACAACTGAAAGATATATATTTCAACTGGTTTTATATGGTTGCTTTAACACACACACACGGGATTAACTTCATCCTTCTTGGATCTAGAACAAACTTGGGAGAAGTGTAATTGGTTTGCTTTTTAATCACCCCCTATTGTATATATAAGGGAGTAGGGGTGGGTGTATTAGTAGAAATATAAAACCAGCAGCAGGATAGCTTTATTTATTAGTTGTGGAATGTAGGGTAGGAATTAAATGAAGAACATAGATGTATTTTTGCCATGCATGTGTTGTAATAACCAAATTTTCCTCCATATTCCTTCTGAGAGAGCTGCTCTTTTAATATATAAGAGGTTGAAATGTTACTTATGTTAAGAGTGAATTTTATAAGCCTTTAGAAAGAATTACTGAGCAGGTTTAAATTTACATTAAAAGATGAATTTTCAAAAGATATATCCTTTAGGAAGCTGGAGGGGGGAGAAGAACCATCCCAAACAGTGTAAATATATCATATTCAGTACAATGGGTGCACATTCTTTACTTACTAATGTGAAAGCTGTTTGAGGATAGAGTTTTCTACACACACACATACGGCTGGCCAGAAAGGAAATGAAATTTGAAGGGAACTTAGAAGGAAGGAACTCTCTAACTAACTGTTTTTACCTTCAGAATGATAAATGATATACTTTGTAAAGGGAATATTCAAATAATACTGTTGAAAGATAGTTCTTATTGCTGCAAATTCTTGATTTGAAATTCTAAAGCAATAATGCTAGTGATGATAGCACTTTACTAACCTTCCTACAGAAGCAGCATTCTTAAGACTTGATTTGGGTGTTACAATTATTAGCTATTTGGCCCAGTTTGAGTCTAACTCAGCACTGAAACCTACTGCTATTCTGTCACACTGTTGGATTTTAAAATTCAGAGGGTTTCCACCTTTTAAAAATGTAATGGGGCCTCGTTATCTGCAGGCTTGCCATTCTCAGTGAGCATTTGTGGACAGCACGCCCTGTTGTCCCCAATGGCAGCACATGCATTTGGCTGCACTAGCAGATATTCCACCATTAGGATGAGACTTGCAGTCCTGTGTTTTTTGCTATCTATGGGTTGGGGGGTCCAGAACAGATCCCCCACAGATACCAAGCTCCAACCGTATGTTAGGATTTAATGTTTTTGTGTGATAATGCTGAAATCTACAAACAGACATCAAAAGAATTATGGTAGCAGTGTCCATTTGGTTGGACATCCCCAGCAGATTTTTGACTTTTGAACAGCAGAAGTCATGCCACATCATATACTGCAGAGAGGGTTGTCCCTAAGGCAAAAGGAGCTTCTGTTGGGGGGGGGGGAATCCCAGTTTTTACTTGGACTTGCAAAACAAGCAAGGCAGTTCTGTGAAGAAGTTTTGTTATGGGGTGATTATACTGATACACTTTCAGCATTATTGTTTAATTTTTGTAAATGGAAATTAATGTGGTTTGGAATAAGCCCATGGTTTGGTCTTCCCTGATTGCCATCAGAAAGAGTCTATTTTTTAATAAATATTTGTATTAAACAATTTAAAAATAAATCAAACATTCAGTGTTTAACAATTATTCTAAGACTGTCCCACCACCAATCAATTTCTACAGATTTCCCTCCCACCTCAACCTCTTAACTATATCATTAATATAACTACTATATCAACCAATATTCCCTACAATCTAAAATCTAAATAACTAAATATCTAAATATACTTCCCTAATCTACTCCTTCATTCCTTCCTTAATTATCCTTCAGTACTTCCTATTCACTCCTTCCTCTCTCATCTTATTCATCCTTCCTATCCATCCTTCATTCTATCTTCCCCCACCTTATCCTTCTCTCTGTCATCCAGAAAGAGTCTATTCTTTATATTCTGGAAAATTTATTTTTCTCTCCATATTTTCAGACAGATGCAGATCCTGAAGTTTGCAAGAAGATGTGCAAGAAGAATGAATTTGAATCAGTTTTGTCCCTTGTTGCATATTATCAAATGGTATGAAAGTGCATTCTGTTGTCCTTGTACCAGAATAATGGAGTGTTGGGACACACAGCTTTTATTAAATCCTAAATCATTATAGCATAATTATGCATATATCAAATGTGTTCATGGAAAATATTTTTAGACAAAGTTAAGTCTGTCTGAACATGACTAATCCAGAGGTTGCATCAGGACTCTTACTCTGCCCCCAGAATTCCCTGTTCTGAGAATAATTCCAGTTGGTCTGTTTAGCTCAGGGGTTGGCAACCTTTCCCCTTTAAGGGCCAAGGGACTTCAGCTCCCAGAATCCCAGGAGCTATTGGCCACATGGGACTATTGGCCAACATGGCTGAGGCTTCTGGGAGCTGAAGTCCCTCAGCCCTTAAAGGGGAAAGGTTGCCTGCCCCTCGTTTAGCTCATGAAATCAGCAGGTAACTATGAAGGTAGGAGTATTCGGCTACTTATTTGAACAACAAGAGGATGTCTGCTTTCACACTTAGCACTTACATGCACACACACACACACAAGAACTAAAATATGCAAAAGGGTGGCAGTGGATGCCAAATTAAAGGATTGCAATGGGCAATGCTAACCAGTCCAGAAGCCAGGCTCCAACCTGGGGAATGAATGCAGAGTGGATTAGATTCAGATCACTACCTGGGACTGAGTTTGGCTAGCAATCTGAGGAGTTTCAGCTGGATTCTGACAGCATGCCTGTCTGACCCCAACTGAGATTGAAATAGGAGTGCCTAACCAGAAGTATTTATGGGCCAAACTTGACTTGAGGCAATTGAGTTGATTTTTCAAGAATCTCAAAAACAGTGGGATTCCCACCTGGTTGAAGGTTTTAATTTCAGAGTTACAAAAGGAATATTTTTGGTTGATGGTGGTGACATTGATTTAATCAAGCAGGAATAAGATTAGGACAACCCCAGGGAGTTTGTGGGTAGGATCAAGTGTGAAAAAGTACAGTGTGGAGCTAGCAGAAAGATTGGCTTAATGCTTTTGGCTGACAAACCTTTGTGACCTTCAAGAGGAAATGCACATGGCAAGGCGTGGGGAAGCAGCGGTATTCACAGCCATAAAGTTACTGGGGTCCTTTCCACATGCCCTCAAGTCTGTGTGAGCAGTTAAAAATTCACTTAAAGGTCATCTGACCTTTCCAAGTTCATGCTCATGGCCTCTCTGTAACTGTTATTATAATAAAAATATAACAAAATATTTGTACCCCAAAATAAAGCAGGGTATGCAGGCTGTGGTAACAGTTCTATGGCCAGAAGGTTGGAACTAGGGGAGGAAGTGTGGAATCTGATAATGGTGCACTAAAACAAGAGAGAATAAGGTGTAGACAAATACAAAGTAATGCATGATTTGAGCTTGCATACAGGAAAAGTTTGGAAGAAAACAAGTCTTGTATTTGGGTCACAGACTATTTCTTAAATGGTATAAATAAGAAGTAGTAGAGTCCATGTTAGGAACTTGCAAGATAAAGCTAGCTGCCTTGTTTTTAAAAGCTACACTCAGGAATAGAGGTAGCAACTTTCCTGTCATTGGGAGGAAGGATTTCTAAGAATGCCTTGGGAACCTGGGCAGGCTGTTCCTGCTCATCTCTTAATTGAGGCACATCTGTGCATTGGTAAACAGCTCTGGGTTGGAAATTAGGTTATGAACAGCCTTCCCTGGGACAAAGGAAGGAAATCAAGTATGCAGAGTAACATGTGGGAGTTTGCCTTTGGTCTTGCAAAAATACTCCCCTTGCTTCATTCCATTCTGAAGGTTTATTGCTGTTGCAGTCTGGCCTAGATAAGCTACTCTCGTTAGTCTGCCCACCCCCACCCCATGGCTTCATTAATTGTTTCTTTTTATTTAAACATTTATTTCCCAAAAAATACAGAGCATAGAATATAACACAAGTTGGGAGTGTGACTGACAACCCATGCTTGTAGCCCTCCGATTAGTGAGTTTTCCACGTAATGTTGCTTTCTGAGATTATCTGAAATTATTTCTCTAGAAAGAAGGTAATGTGATGATTAGGTTACTCAGAGATACTAAAAAGATAGAAATTTTGCCAGAATGCTGGTAAAAGGCATAAACAGTAGATTCCTCCCAATGACTGTAGAAGTATAGTGTCTAGATCAAGAGAAGTCATAGTGCCACTGTATT
>CM034703.1:278041081-278081803 GCA_020142125.1 Phrynosoma platyrhinos
TCTTATACGCCCAGTCGTCTTATACGCCGGAAAATACGGTATATATGGCTTGCATGCTATACCTAACATGTATATTCATATTTATTGTATTGTAGTCTGCTTTTCAGCCTTGGTGGACTTTTTTAATGTGGTCAAGAGTGCATTTGGGCAGCTAAACTAGTGTGCCAGCTTGTCCTTTCCTTAAGACAGGCTGTGGTGACACATGCCTTGATTATATTCCATTTGTATTGCTGTAACACAGACTACTCTAGTGATATAGGGCCCAGTCAGTGGATATTGCTAATTGCTGTGCTGGTGTGTGTGTGTGTTGTATGTTTTAGCCTGGTTTTAATTTTTTGATTGTTTAATTATTTTTAGACTTCCATATCTTGTGCATTTTTAACAATTTTTTTAAACTGTTGTAAGCCACTTTGAGTCCCAATCTGGAGGAAAGGCGGGATATAAATAAGTGGAGGAAGAAGAGGAGAGACTGCCTTTGGATACTGTTCAGAAATTTCAGTGGGTTCAAAATGCTGTGGCCAGAATGCTCTCTGGGGCTAGTTATAGGGAGCATTTAACTCCCTTGTTGAAACAGTTTCATTGGCTACTAGTTCATTTCCTAGCACAATTTAAAACACTGGTTATGATCTATAAAACCCTGTAAGGCTAGAGTCCAAGCTATCTGATATACTGTATCTTCTGATATGAACCTACCAGAGCTTTCAGATCTTCAAGGGAAGGCATTTGTACAGTCCCACCAGCATCACAGGCTCACTTTGTGAGGACACAAGAGAGAGCCTTCTCAATGGCTACTCCTACCCTCTGGAATGGGAGGATAGATGGCTCCCTCCCTTCTTTTCTTTCATTGGCAGGCAAATGCATTTTTGTTTAAGTAGGGAGGCTTTTTATTAAGGAAGCTTTATTTATGTTTTAAACTTTTGATAGCTTTTTAAAATGATTTCAGTGTGTTTTATGAGATGATTTTACAGTCAGCCCTCCATACCCACAGATTCCTTATCCACGGATTCAACCATCCATGGCTTGAAAATATTTCAAGAAGATAATAATAATAATAATAATAAATTTTATTTTTAACCCGCCCCTCTGCATCGCAATCGGGGCGGCGTACAACAGTTAAAATACAACAGTTAAAACAATTCAAATCCTGATCCCTCCTCCCACATCCCACCCACACCCCTTAAAACAAAATTAAACTTGAAGGATGTATTAAAACAATGACAATGTAGGAATAAAATAGAATAAATACAAGGACAATGCAAACAGCGGCAAGGCAGTAGGAGCTAGAAGGGGGGAGAGAGAGAGTATTTTAAAAGATGTATTTTAAAAAAAAAAACCTAGATTTTGCCATTTTCTAGAAGGGACACCATTTAACTGTAATATTGTATATAATGGGATGTGAGCATCCATAGATTTTGGTATCCACGGGGGATCCTGGAACCAAACCCCAGTGGATACCAAGAGCCTGCTGCAATTGTTTTAAAATCTGACCACTTTTAATATTTATTATTTCTGGAAGCTGCCTTGCGCCCCACTCTGGGAGAAAGGTAGCTTATACATGAAATAAATAAGTACGGTGGAAATTTGGCATAGAAAAAACATGGTAAGAATTTGAACAAAAGATAACTGATTTCCTTAGCTGGTGAAACTGTAGCACAGAATATTGTAACTATCTCAGTGGATTTCTCTTTTCAGATCATCAGAAGATGTGCTACTCTGCTTTGGTTCTAGCAATGATATTTTGTATGGGAGAACCACTGCCATATCATCACTATGGTAAGAATAAGCTCTGCTGAGGATGTAAATCCTCAACTATTTCATCCCTGCATCTGTGAATGAATAATTGCAGTAGTTTGGGATTTGACTTGTTTTTATTGTATTGTGGTTTATTTGTATGGTATTTTTAACATTATAAGCAGCCTCAATTGCTCAGCAGAGGGGTGGGGTATTAGTTTTCTCTCCACTGAGGGAGAAAACAAAATATTCCTTGGCAGTATTCTTTCAGTATTTGAACATCCCCAAGTTTTGTGGAAGAACTATTCTGCATATCAAAACACATTGGGTGGCATCGTGTTCTATAGTTATGAGATTGCAAGCTGGGTATGCAAACTCATAACATTTGTGGTCAGCTTTCACAGTGGTTAATGACTGAACATGACCCCCAAAATGACTTCCTAAACCAGGCAGCGCCCCAGCCAGAGGGCTTCTGAGGCACTGTGGGTGGGTGATCTGGGAAATGATGACTACAGTTCCATCATGAGACATGTTGAGATAAATATTTGTGGCGGAATCCTAAGGGGTCTCTGTAGCTGCCTGTCTCAGTGTGTCCCATGAGCAGGAGAGAGCTGCAGACATTCTTTTTCAGTTCCCAGATCTGCAGCACCTTGGAATCCCTTCAGTTGGGGTGTTGCATGGCTTAATAGATAGTTTTTTGAGGCAGAGACGGCTTTGACAGACATAGCTACAGTGGCAGGGTTCCATTGTTGTAGCTACTTCTGACAGTGCAAGATCTTGGTTGTGGTTTGTTTGGACAAAAATCATATTTTCTGCACACACACAAATTTTCCTGGCCAGGAAAAAGAGGAGGTTGCACAAAAAAGGGGGTTCACAAAAGAATACATACTTTTCTATGAAGAACAATTCCTCCACAACAATCAAGGGTGATTGAATACTGGAAGAAGATTGTGCAAGATCCTTTTTAATCTGTTATTCTTTCCAACAGAGTTTCCCCACTGTCAGGAAACCCATTTTTCCATCTGGGAGCAAATAGTAATAAATACTCTTCTCATCCATAAGCTCTAGCCTAGGTAAGAAAAGTAAATAGCAGGCTTCCATTGAGAAGGAAATAGTGGGGGTGGGGAAACATCTATTCACCTATAATTAAAGAGAGACATCTTGATCAGAGGCTGGTCTCCACAGTCTGGAAAATGGCTAACCAAATCACATATGGGAAATGAGTAGAACTGGATAGAGTCCAGGCAAGTGAAATCTGGCCTGTTCTCTTCTGAACAGACTGTTCAATTCAGCTTCCTTCAAACAAGTTGAGCCATCTGCTGGAGTATTGCCAAATCTCTTCTACTAGCAGGCAAGTTGCCCCTGGATCTTCCTTCAATTATCTCCTTGGCCTACCAGAATTCTAACTAAAAAAGGGGAGGACTACACTGAATTCCATGTACAAAGCTACTTTAAAAGTCTGTAGCAAAGAATTTCCAAGTCAGAGGTTTGTCCTACCATAATCTGATTCCATCAATAGGGATTCAGAAACTCTTAATTGCTAAACAAATTCCCAGTCATGCATTTATATGAAAAGCAGCTCTTTTGTGTAAATATCCAAAGAAAACAAGCTGCCTTTTGGACAAGGTAGAATACTGGCTTGTAATAAAGCAGACGGCAACATTCCAGACAGAAATCTGTGATCTTTATGACAGAAGTGGGAAACTTCTGGTTTTGCAGCTCTCTATGGTGAGAGGATTTCAGCTCCCAAAAGCCCTAGTCAGAAAGGCCAGTAGTAAGGAACTGTAGAATGCAGAATGTCTGGTTCCCCGCAGTTCTCTAGGGTGAAGCTAGATGCTGTGGTACAAGACTTGCATGACATCTCTTGTAGATTTTTCCCCAGTGTTGAAAGCAATAATAGGATCTTTATACTGAAACGGAAAGAGATAATGTATCACCTTCCTCAACCCCCTCCAGCAATCCAGATTGCTATTGTTTGCTCAGAGGGCAGTTTTTCAATGGAGAAAGGCACCAACCTAAATTCTCCCCAGGTAGCTTTGAGGAGTAGGGATGCATGGAACTTGTTGAAAGCAATTTATAAAATGCCATTTAGCCTTATGTATACTAGGGTGTATTTGTATAACAGGTATGACTGTGAATAGTCATACAAAAGCAGAATACTATAAAAATGATAAACTATTAATATAGTTTTCTGTGGGCTTTTGGGCTGTGTGGCTGCATTTTGGAAGAATTTATTTCTGACATTTTGCCTGCAACTGTGGCTTACATCTTCAGAGGGTGATAGCATAGAAGTGTGTGAAGTATATATACCTGGGGGGCCCTTGTTGGGAAGAAGTGTTTTGGGGTTTTTTACATGTTAATGGTGGAGATAGTTTGTACTGTGTGTTGTACTGTGTTGAATAGCCAGCCTGGAGGTGTGTTATGTAGAGGATATGTGAGGGGGATTTGTGTCTATTTAATTGGTAATCCATTGTCTTTAGGGAAACCCCTTGAGCCTGAGTGGTATTAATTTGTTTGTCTTGTGTCTTGATTTTGGTGTTTGTCATGACTGGTAGCCAAACTTTGTTTACTTGCAGTGTTTCTTCTTTTCTGTTGGAAGTTGTCCAGGCATTTGTGAATTTCATAATAAATAATAATAAAAAAATTTATTTATACCCCGCTTAAATGAAGACAATCTAAGCGGCTTACATCAGTTAAAACCCCATACAACAAAATTTCAATGGCCTCCCTGTGCATTCTGACCTGGTATTTATTGGCATGGTCCAGAATTTCGGTGTTTTCAAATAGCATTCTGTGCCCTGGTTGGCTTATAACATGTTCTGCTATTGCTGATTTTTCTGGCTAGCACAGTCTGCAATGTCTCTTGTGTTCCTTGATTCGTGTTAGAATGTTGTGGCCACAGGGCTTTACTACATACCATGCACCTGTGGACGTCTACATAGGGACCACCAAATGCTGCATTCAAGTACGAATCAAGGAACGTGAGAGACACTGCACTTTGGGCCAGCCAGAAAAATCAGCAGTAGCAGAACATGTTATAAGCCAACCTGGGCACAGAATGCACCCTCTGAATTCTTCCAGAACGTGGCCACACAACCCCCCAAAAACCCACAGAAAACTATGGATGCTGGCTGTGAAAGCCTTCAACTTAAAAAATAAATAACTTGACATCAAAACAACAAACAAGCAGCCTATACTGTTAAGATAAACAACCCAGCTTAAAATAATCATGCAAACTATAGTTTTGACCTGGTGTTGGAAGAATTGCATTGTCAGCACTAGACACACCTATAAAGGGAAATCCATATTTTTTTACTCTCAGTTTGCCAGTGCAAAGACTTCAACTGGAATCTTGCATCTATTCCTGTACACTAGTCCCTCCACATTCACTGGGGTTAGGGGCACAAGACCCCCGTGAATGTGGGAAAACCACAAATAACAAAAACACTATGTTTTTACCTGAGAGATCACCTCTCTCAGAATCTCTAGGTCCTCCAGTGCAACTCTGTGGTCAACACCTGCCAGACATTGAGCACAGAACTGTGCTGGAGGAGCTGCAAATGCCTAGTGGAGTGTTCTCTCCAGGAATCTCTAGGTCCTTCAGTGCGACTTTTGGTTAAAGTTGACCATAGAGTTGCACTGGAGGACCTAGATATTCCTAGAGAGAACATACTAATAAAATCCGTGAATAAAGCCGCAAAAGTCAAAGCTGCAAATGTGGAGAGATTAATGTCAATATAATGTAGAACATTTAGAACATAGCAGGTATAGATCTGGCTCTGGTAAATGAGTTATATTTTAGTGTTAAAAGACTAGTTTCATATCTGTGACTGGTTTCGTATTTGTGGTTGCCTTGAGTCCCACACTAGGAGAAAGGCACAATGTAAAATAAAATATATTGATTTGGAACACAGGAACTGAGGAAACTACTTTACACTAAATCCAAACACTGATCCAGCAATGTCAGCTGCTCTCTAAAATTTCAGGATATTTTTTTTCCCTAACCATAGTTGGAGATGCCTGGCATTCCCTTCTGCTTTCTGCTGCAAGTACTAATTAGGCCCAACTCTGCTTAGTTTCCTTCATCTAATGAGATCAGGTGTATTACAGGTCCAGTAGTGATAGTAGTAGTGGCTCCACTTTGCAATAATCCACACAGACACCATAATGTTGGATGGAAAGGCCATAAAATTATAAGTTACATTTGTGAAGCCTTGGCCATTCATGGGTCCAGATTTCAACACTGAGCAACCCACCTGTTCACCGGTGACTGTGCACACTCAGCATGTCTGCTGCAAACAACTTGGAATGGCAGAAATGGGATTCCACATAGGCAAAAACCACAGTGTGGATTCCTTGCCAACTGGAAGCCAGGCTAGATCATCATCCCTGTGCTGAGTGTGACCTTAGTTGCCCACACCCCCAGAGTCCCATGGAAGACCTCGAACTGGATCTGACAGACCTGCAGATCCTGTCTTCCCGCAGACTGGATCTGATTGCATGCAAAGCTGCCCCTAACATTAACAGTGAAATGTTACATTTCAAAACACTTTTCTCTTTTGTACAGAACATCTAAACTCTCAGTTTGTCCAGTTCCTGCTGGATGTAATTGAAGATGGACTGCCATCAGATACCACGGACCAGCTGCCTGACCTGTTCATTAATGTTGTTCTGGCATTTAATCTTCACATTCCAGGTCAGTAGTGCCATTATCCAAACTGAGAAGATGGTGATCACATCTTGCAGTGAAGTGTCAAAGTCCTTAAATTGGTAAACTGCAAAAACCCTTGTTGCCCTGAGCATGTTTTGGGATGTTTTGGGCCAGGTATATATTGGAAGAGAACACCTGGCTCTATTCTACAGTTTGAAGTGGGAAAGATTCTATGGAGCACATTCTTTGTTCTGAAAATGAGAGATTGGACCCTATTAAAGAATGTTTAAGGAATTCAAATGTTTATGCCTCTGATTTCTCCAGATGAGGGCATATTCTGTCACCTTGGTGGAAGTTTTCAGCAGAGTATTCCCATTGGGATTTTATAGTCTCCTGGCCTCTGAACCAAAAGTTTGAGGGAAATGACATTTCAGTCACAGGTGTATTTTTCCACATCTTGTGATTTTTTTTTAATTTTTTTTAATTATTTATTTTTATATTTATTTATTTATTGAGAAATGATGCTCAAGAATATTTCCCAAGCATCTGTTAAGCCTTTCTGGATTAGAGTAAGGCCCCATCTAGTCCAGCATCTTTCCCACACTGGCTGGCAGAGGCCTGTAGGGAACTTACAAACAGGTCATGAAGGCAAATACCACTGTCTTAGTGTTGTTTCCAATGACTGGTGTTCTGGCATTTGCATCTTATTATCCAGGAAGTAATTGTGTTTGATAGTCACTGACAGCCTTGCTTCCTATGAATTTCTCTTAATTCCTTTTAAAAATAATTCAGGTTGGGGGACATCACCCTTGAGGTAGCAAATTCTGTATACCAGGGGTAGGCAACCTAAGGCCTTGGGGGGGCTGATGCGGCCCCCTGAGGCCTTTGGGCCGGCCCCAGGCCAGTCCTGCCACCGCCGCTGCCCGCCATGATGATATTGATTATTGTTATTACTTGTTCTTGGGGTTTTCTTGGCAAAATCACAACAGGGGTTTTGCCATGGCTTTTCTGGGGCTGAGAGAGTGTGCATGCATATTTTTAATTTTTTTTAAAAAAATATTTTATTTATTTATTTATTTATTTATTTATGGTGCTTCGGGGGCCCCCCCAATTGTCTGAGGGACAGCAACTTAGCCCCCGCTCAAAAAGGTTGCCTACCCCTGCTGTATACTAACGACATGTTTGTATGAAAAAGTGCTGCATGAATCTTGAATATTACAAATCTTTTGTCCTTCCGCTTCATTGGGCTCTAGTATTGGTTGCCCAATTCTTACCCATTTGGCTAAGCAGAAACATTTTCATCCTTACGCCCTAGAGTTGATTCCTCCCAAACATGATGCTCCTCAGTTTCTGTTGATTTTTTCCCCCCAAGGCTAAAGAGCTCATATGAGAACTTGCAAATGTATAATTGTTCCATCCCTTCATTTTAAAAGTTAAGAATTGGAATGCTGGGAGAACTCCACTCTGACACCACCTAATGCTTGCTAACAGAAACTCTTCCAATTTTGCATGACACTTTTGAATACTAGTGACGTGTAAAAGTTTCTTGGTTGCTTGGGTTGAAATCTTCAAGAAACCTCCACTTACAGCAAGTGGACACTTTGGCTTTTATTGGTATAATTCTGCAGCTAACCAGACATCTTCCTTCTTTCAGTGATGGGCTGAACTTCTACTTATCCATTGTTGAGGCTTGTGAATCTCATTAACTGTGAAATCATTGGAGGTCATGTCTTATAAAAAAATATTCTGCTGGGGAGCAGTTTCTCCTGGAATGCTTGATCCTTACTCATTCCTGATGAGCTCAGCCTTTAGGGAAACAGCTTAACTCATCCTTGCTGGTGGTAGTTGGTTACAAATATTTTTCCTTTTTCTAGTGGGGAGTCATAAGCAGGTCAAAGCACACTGTGGTACCAGTATGCCTCTTGTTAATCTTGAATGCTTGGCAAGTTCTTGGGCTACCGTGTTGCTTTAAATGACTTGTCCTAATTGGTTACTGCTTTTATATGTAATGCAGTTCCTTTCCCCTGTTGCATGAGGGAAGGAGTGTGTGTGCTTTCAAGTGTGGCTAAAGCAGTAATAAAGACATCCAGTCACTTGCCAGACAGTTAAGGAAGAACAGTCGTTAATATTTGGGCTGTGATTTTCTAAAAAACACCCACACAAAATTAATCATGCAGAGGCTAAGTTCGTTTTCTCTACACTTTCATTCATTCCTTCTCTCCGCCCCCCCCCCCCCCCTTTCTTCTTTCTCCCTATGTTGGTTAGCTGTAGTAATTACACAGTTGAACTTGACAGACACTGTAGTTCTGGGAAATCTTCTTGCCTAGCTGGTATACAGTAGGATGTTGGAACTTCTCCTAGTCAAGAATTCATTAAATGATGCTGTATACTTTTTTAAATGCATTTTTTCTTTTTTTTAAAAAAAAAAATCTACATTTCAGGTGCAGTCGAAATCTAGGCACAAAAATCAACATGCTTTTTAACAAATGGTTTAACATGTGTCAGTGTGCTTTTTCAACATGAGCCTTTCTGAAATGCTTTACAGCTTCTCCAACATGGAGAGCAGCTCCTGCAGGATGTATTTGCCTGGATGCAGCTCTCTACCCATTTTTGCAGGCCTTAGAAACCCCTTCTCCCTTCACAGAGAAACAGAATCCTCTCACAGTTGCCCCATTGCCCCTCCCAGGATTCCCAGCCCTGGTCCACTGTGTTGTCTCTAAAAATGTCACTTTTTTTCCTTCTTTTATCTCATTCATACCAGTTCTCCTCAAAACATGCACTGCAGGACAATGAGTAGCAGTACGTGCTGAGAAGAGCGAACATTTGATCACAGTATTTAAAACTTATTTCAAATGTCTTTGGAAGTACTCAGGCCCACTCCAAATTCAGAATTATGATAACTATGGCTATTTCATGCTTAACAATTACAGTGGACCCTCCCCATTCGCTGGGATTAGAGACACAGGACCTCCCTGAAAGTTGAAAAACTGCAAATAAATGCTGGCAGTTTCATTCTTTCAGTTAGTCTCAAAGGTGCTACAGGATATCTCTACATACTAATTCTACAGACTAACACAGCTATATCTTTTAATTTCTGCAAATTAAAAAAAAGAACTTTTTTTATATCTGAGAGAACATGTCTCTAGAAATCTCTAGGTTCTCCAGTGTAACTCTTATGGTCAACATCAACTAGATGTTGACCATAGAATCACACTGGAGGACACAAAAATGTCTTTAAAAGTATTTTCTCTAGGAATCTCTAGGTCCTCCATCATAACTGTGGTCAACATCCAGCAAAGTCACACTGGGGGACCTAAAGAGTCCTAGAAATAACATATTACTAAAATCTGTGAATAATCAAATTGACGAAGATCAAAGCCACAAATGTGGAGTGCTGACTCTATAGCACAATGTTTCCACTTTAACAATGGCTGTCTCCTAGAGAATCCTGGGGTTTGTAGTTTGGTAGAGCACTAGAGCTCTCTAGCTTAGAACCCTCAAATGAAATCCCAGGATTCTGTAGGATGTTGCCATGACAGTTAAAGTGGAATTATAATGCTATGGTTGTGTAGCATGAAAGGGCTCCTAGAAGCATTTACCTTTCTTCTTCAGAAATGTTTTACTCATTTCTCACACCACCAACAGCCACCCAGAATCTTATTATTTATCCATTTATTTATTTATTGCACGCACGCACACACACACACACACACACACTCACTCAGCCCTAGAGCTTCCAAACCAACATATAGTGTAAAAATAAAAATAGTGTCAAGATCATTTAAAAGCAACATCATAATTTCATGGGGACAAAAACTCTTAACATTAAAGAAGAACACACTGAAAATTTCTATTCATAAATAGTAATGAGGAAGATGCAATCTGTGAAACTGGGAAAAGGCTGAGGCAAAGTCAGGTGTCCCCAGCAACCATTATAACCCTCATCAGGAAAGGCAATGGCATCTTGCTTTTTTGATTATCATGTGCATTATTCATTTGCTGCCTTCTAGCAAGTTTCCCTAAGTGGAGAGCTAAACAAGGAAACCCAAACTAACAGCAGTATTTCACAGGGAGGAGGGGAGAGTTTTTGTCACAGTTACTTGTTCTTATCTGTTGATGTGTCTTTGTGCCCCTTCTATGAGAGTCGTGCCATGATGTGTGACAAGGTGACAATTACCAAAGAATGAACAACAATACCTGTGGCCATCACTCTGTGGCACTGGCTGAGCCCTCTTTACCCCCCACTTCTCTCTCTGGCTTCTTTCCACTCCCCACTGTTGAATCATGTATGTTGTTACAACAGTTTGATACCACTTTCATTGCCATGACTGCATCCTGTGAGCCCCTGGGATTGGTAGTTTGGTGAGACACTAGAGCTCTCTGTCTGAAAATTCTAACTGCACCTCAGTAAACAGCAAATCCTAGGATTCTGTAGCATGGAACCATAGCAGTTAGTGGAGTCACACCACTGTGGTGCATAGAATGAAAAGGACTATTGATTGCTGATTGGAAAGCAGAGAAGCTTCAAGTTACTTGTCCCAACACATGTCTTCAGGTGAATTTTTGGAGTACAAGCTAGTAGATACTCCAGGAGCAAGCTGTGAGTCCATATTTGGTAACATACCTAACCCAGTAATGAAGCACAAACAGAATAGAAATGTCAAGCACATTTTGTTTAAACCTCTGTACTTTATTATACAATTCTTGATCCAGTCTTGAGTTCAGGTTTACCTGTGTCCAATATTTGATTGTGTTGAACGGCTAATGCAAATGTTGCAGGTATCAAAACAAGAAAAGTACCCTTTTAAAAAAAAAAAGTAGTGCTGTTGATTTTTGAAGCTCTAACCAAGTAACCAAGAAAAAGAGTCACAGAGGACGATGTGCTCTAGATCCAGTATGCGGAGGGGAAAACAGAAACACAGCATTTGTAATGTCCATGTGCTTTACAAGAAGGTCGCATGATGATAGTCTTGCATGGTTGAGTGTGGTTAGCTCTTTGCCGATGAAGAATTAAAATTGCTCAAATTGTCTGGTCAGAGTCGGATGTACATCCAGATTTAATTAACGTTATTTGCTAAACAACTCTATAGCATCCCCCACTTTCTATTTTCATTTTGTCATTGATTATGAAGTAACAAATCCATCTGTGGGATACCTCCACTTCTAATAAAGCCTATTTTATTTCTTAGTTCCTGAGCATAATGTGATCATGGTCACTCTGAGCAAGCACCCCAATGTCAAAACCTTCACAGAAAAGCTGCTGCTTCTCCTGAACCGTGGAGGTGAGTGTCAGCAGTTTTGGTATTTTCTATGGTATGGCAGAATTAATGGCACATTAGGTCTGAGAAAAGATGACTGCTAATATTGCAGAGAAGCAGTAATCAGAAAATAGGTTCCAAGCTCCAATGAAGGTTTAGTCATTTTAAAATTTCTGGGTCAGGGAAGTCATTTCTACTTCTGTGGTAAGAAGAGTGACGACCTCAAATGGGGATACTTGCTCCATGGTATGCCGCCATAAGGACAGGTAACCAGTAGCTTTTGGAGCATGGTTCCCTGAATGTATGGCTACGAGAGTAACGAGTTCAGACTTCTGTTTTGATGGATTGAATTTTTCATGCCATGTGAAAGGACACTGAGTTACAAAGCAGAATGAAAATATCATAAATATTTAATATAAAGCTCTGTGCAACTGTTTCCAAGAAATTTAGAATTCTGTACAACCAGATTTGGTAGCTGATGTGCAATTCCCCTTGGTCCTTTTTTGAACGCACACTTGTAGCTTTTGTATGCATTGTAATAAACTCAATAGAGTACCCTATGGAGTACTTTGTTCTATTATTTGCTTTTCTCTGCCCTCATCTATATACGGACTTAGAGTTCAACAGAGAGGTCTTGTGCTCCTCCCTCCCTCCTTCCTTCCTTCCTTCCTTTCTCCCACTTCCCTCCCCCTCCAAGGCTTCAGCCCTGGGCTTGGCTTTGGGGCGGTTCAGAGGCAGAGGTAATGGCTTTGAATCTAAATATTGATTCTCTTTGTGTCCAGCCTGCAGCAAAATACTGAATTCCCGAATGTTGATGGGGTTTGGTTATCCACATTTGGTTTCCTTCTCTAGTTGTTCATATTGCATACCATGGACGGACACACACACACACACACACACACCCTGCAAAGCCTTGGTGCCTGAGGAGTCTTGTTGTTTCCTTCTCCTACAGCTAGTCCGGCTGAGATCTACTTTTCCCAGCACTGCATATTGCATTATGTCCATTGTATTTGTACAGCCAGGTGTAAACCACTTTTTTATGCAAGTGAAGAGTTCTGCTCCCAGGAAACCCAATGCTGAGTGTTCTACTTATCCTTTCCTAATGAAACATTCTTCTGAATGATGCCATTAGGAGCACAAGAGCCCATATCCTCATGTTTATAGCATGTATATACATTGAGGGTAGTGAGTAGCCAACTTGGAGGGCCCATGTAACTATGAAACCACTTTCTACAGATATCACTGTTGCCACCAAATTGACTACAACAGGCTACACTGCTAACTCCTTAGCTGCTGCAGCAAGCAGCCCAACTCCAACAGAAACAATGGAACCTTGTGAGGTGGCCTTGCTTTGTGGTCTTACAGGGCTCTGTGGTTTGAGAAGATGCTGAGGCAGCTCTGTCCACGATAGAATCATTGGATTTTGATGACAGTTGCTGTGGCAGCTCTCCAAGAGCTTGTGAGGCTTCTGATGTAGCTCCCAACCCAAAGATATTGCCCACACTGACTTGCACACGTGTGCATGAGGTAGTCAAAGAGATAGCCAAATTAGTCTGTTTGAGCATTAAAAGGCATAAAAAGAATCTGGTAACATTTGTTAGACTAAGGGCCTGAACAGACTGCCAGAAATAATCCAGTTTAAGACCACTTTAACTGCCCTTGCTCAATGCTAGGGAATCATGAGAATTGTAGTTTATTGTGGCACCAGAGCTCCCTGACAGAGAAGGCTCAATGTCTCAGAAGAACTACAATTCTCATTATTCCCTAGCATTGAGACAGGATGGTTAATGTGGCCTCAAGGTGGATTATTTCTGGCAGTCTGTTCAGGCCCTAAATAGTTTATTCTAGCAGAAGCTTTCAGTGGACTTCATGAAATGGACTCCATTAGATTAAGTGGAGTGTTTATGAAAGCTTGTGCTAGAATAAACCAGCTAGTGTCAAAGTTGTTCCTAGGTTCATTTCTGCCTTTTTGCCCAAGTGTGCACATATTTGTGTGTGTGTGTGTGTGTATGTGTGTTACTATGAGCTCTCTTTCCCTTTCTCTGTGCTTTAGTCACTTGATTAGCTATTAAATCATTCTTCCTGCATTTGCTGCTCACAGTTCTTTCCTACCACAATCTTTTCAGGCCAGAAGATTGCCTACTTAGCACAGTTCTTTAGATTTTGTACTGCTCAATTTGGTCTCCTTTCATTTCTGGAATGCCTACAGTTAACAGTCCTCCCCAAGTGATATTTTCAAACAACAGGCTTAAGTAAGGATCTCCTTATATGTTTTCCTCCTGCAGCCTTCCCCTTCATGTATGGAAAGAGTACCCTAGAAAACTCAACAGAGTACAGTTGGCCCTCTGTATCTACGGATTCTGTATCCATTGATTCATCCATTCACAGCTTGAAAATACAGTGGGACCGCGGTACCCGCAGACTTGCCATCCACAGATTTGAGCATCCATGCCCACACTGTCCCCAATGGTGGCACATGCATGCAGCCACACCACCTTTGAAGACAATGGGGCTAAAATCCTCCTTCCTTCCTTTCTCCCCCCTCCCTCCCCCTCCACGGCTTCTGCCCTGGGCTTGGCTTCAGGGGCAGTTCAGAGGCAGAGGCTGGAGCCCCATCAGCTGGAGGGAGCTGGGGCCAGGATTGGGCCTCAGAGCCCCCCTCCCAGGCCCAACACCCAAGATGGAACCTCCAGGCTCCAACACCCAAGCCCTGGCGCCGGCTCTGGCTCCCTCCAGCAGACAGGGCTCCAGCCTCTGTCACCAAAGCCAGGCCTGTCACAGAAGCCTCAGAGGGGAGAGGGAAGGAGGGAGGGAGGACTTCAGTCCCATTGTCCCCAGTGACGATGCAGCTGTGTGCATGCAGCTGTGTGCATATGGGACTGAGCATCCATAGTTTTTGGTATCTGCGGGGGGTGGGGTCCAGAACAGACCCCCCCCCCCATGGCTAATGAGGGCCAACTGGATTCAAGACAAATTACAGAAATAAAGTATTGATTTTGCCATTTTTAGAGAAGTGACACAATTTGACTGCCTCACTGTATATAAGGGGGGGCTGAGCATCCATGGATTTTGGTATCCACGGGGGTTCCTGGACCCAAACGCCAGCAGATATCAAGAGCCCACTGTATATGAATTCCATTCCCACATGGAGAAAACAGCAATGAAGTAACCTATTGAAAAGGTTACTCCATTGTGGGGAGGAATAAACATGAGAGAACAATAAAGAGTTACAGTTACATGGCCCATGCATCAGAATATGCCTCATGTTAGTTTCATAGGTGTGAGGCAGCCATCAGGACAGGGATGATATTCAGCTCTACTTGCCAGGGAAGGTGAAGAACTCAACCCCTTCCTCACATTTCAATAGGCCACGTCCCACCAGTGACCCCAGCATGTACTTTCAAAGCAGGAGCTGAAGCTGATCACAGGTCCTTGAAAAGTCTAGCTGTTTTTAATAATAAATGTTTACAAACATCTGATTCTTTGAATGGATGGATGAGTATTTATTTATCCACTCTTCCCATTTTTATTTCTCCATCTAAAACAGGGGTAGGCAACCTTTCCCCTTTAAGGGCCGAGGGACTTCAGCTCCCAGAAGCCTCAGCCATGTTGGCCAATAGTCCCATGTTGGCCAATAGCTCCTGGGATTCTGGGAGCTGAAGTCCCTCGGCCCTTAAAGGGGAAAGGTTGCCTACCCCTGATCTAAAATGTTATTTAGCATGTACTTTTAATCTTCATGCACTAAGGCAGGGGTAGGCAACCTTTCCCCTTTAAGGGCTGAGGGACTTCAGCTCCCAGAAGCCTCAGCCATGTTGGCCAATAGTCCCATGTTGGCCAATAGCTCCTGGGATTCTGGGAGCTGAAATCCCTCGGCCCTTAAAGGGGAAAGGTTGCCTACCCCTGCACTAAGGTATAGAATATTTTAGTCACTCATGTTCACAAGTTTAAGGGAGGAAGCCTTTGGCATCTGCAGTTTTTCCCATAGTTGTATTGTATTACTTTATTTATGCCTTTTTCTTGAACTCAGAACTCAGGGAAGCTTGCAAAATTAAAAAAAAAAACAAATGAAAAACACAGATAAAAACATTCAAAATATGTTTAAACAATAGGATTCCAGTTGCAGAAGAGATGCACCAGCTGAACATGTCTTTTCTATGCTATTAATTTTGAATCATTTAAAGACATTGGGAATTGTAGTCATGTACATGTAGCCATTTTTGTTGGATGTTTGGGCAAGTGTTTCAGTCTGTCCAGTGCTTACTGTTTGGATCAGCTTTCCTAAATCAACCACAAATCTTCCATTGAGCACTTCAAAATTACATGGACCTCTCATTAATGTACATGTGTACTCCCTTAAAAGAATTACTAATTTGATTACTTGAATGCATGTACCATAGAGCATGGGCATATCGTGTAAATTGCTGAATTCAGTGTGAGCTGTTCTTTCTCTCTAATCTCTGGCCAGATGATCCAGTGTACGTCTTCAAACACCAGCCGCAGCCACCACACTCAGTGTTGAAATTCCTACAGGATATCTTTGCCAGCAAAGACACAGCTAACATCTTTTACCACACAGACATGATGGTCATGATAGACATAATTGTGAGACAGATTGCGGATCTCTCCCCTGGAGAAAAGGTACTAACAGGATGAAAGAAGACGCTTTCAGAGATTGCAAGAGAGAGAAAATTTAACATTTGTGAAAAGGTGAAAGGTTCCTGGCATGCATCTAAAGAAATAAGCAGCTCCTCTGGCATCTTGGAAATCTCACCAGGCATCATCTGTACACCTGCAGGCAGCCTTTCCCAACTCTCTGGCTTCTAAACTTGTTGGATAACTGCTACCATAATCCAATAGACAGTTGAATGCCTGTGATGAGAAAACTTTATTCAATATTGTAGCTGTTTTTGATGTATTTTTGGATACTAGATTTGAAGAACACAACAAAAATGTCATACCACAAGCAGTTTTTTCACAAATTCAATATTTTTATCAATTCATTTGTTACTCAGCTTTGATTAAGTGCAAAGGCTAATGTTCCAGCATGATTTCTTTTAGTGCTTTTGAACAAATTTTCCTGTTTTGTATCTGCAAATTAAATTGTTTGAAAGTCTATTAGAAGACTTTAACCCCTTTCTTATTCTTTGCAGGATCATTTTTATTCACTTACCTATTACAGCATAGAAACATCAAAGCAAGTTGTGCGTGATGGAGCAAATCTGAATCATTTTTGGATTCAGAATGCCGTATTCCTATAAAACTAGCATACCTTTTTAAATACATTTTTATGACTCTCAGTTTTGTAGGCCTGTGTTATGGGAGTTATAGTCCAATTTGTTTGGAAGGTGCTTGGTTGAGGAAGGTTGAGGAAGGCTGCTTTCATGTATCTCATATGTGTAAGCTCAGAAAGATACTTTTTAAAGAACTTAAGATTTTCAAGAAGCAAAGGGAGGCAGTCAGTGCTAACTATCTCAGTCTTTTTATATTCCATAGTAATAATAATAATAATAATAATAATAATAATAATAATAATAATAATAATTTATTTATACCCTGCCTTTAACCAAAGCTATCCAGGCGGCTCACATCTAGCCCTGCTCTGAGGCTATACTTCAAGAGTGGCAATCATGCATGGGTCCTTGCTGGTTGGTTTTTGTGGACCGCCAAGACTCACAAAACACACCTGAAAATAGTTTACTCCAAAATGAGAGCTCCTGAAAGGGAATGATCAGCATCTTTTTCTGATAAAAATTATTCCTAAATTATAAAAACAATATATTAAAAAAACAAAATTACGTATTTGTTTTGGGGGCTTGGAAATGGCTGGGTTTTTTGTTTTTGTTTTGTTTTGTTTTTGCTTGTTTTTTGTTTGTTTGTCTGCTTCTTTTTCCAAAATAGAAGTGACATCCAGTCACCTCTGGGTTCATGTGGAGGTACTGCTGCAGCCACTGGACATTCTCAGGGCTGTAGAATGGCCTCTGGCCCCCAGAACTTGCCCACTCCTGCCATACCTGTTGTTTAACAGAGGTACATCCCCTAGTAGTGAATAGGGTATCAGAAACATATTATATCAGTGCTCTCTAAAACCTGTATTGCCTCCCTGGGCTAATTCAAGTTGCTTCTGTTGAACTGGGGCTCTCTAGTTGATTTTAGGTTCCAATAGATTGATGTACAGCTTCTTGATAATGTCTGTACACCAAAAGCTTGCAAGGGCACAGGACTTTCTTTGGTTCCAGTCTCTCCATTACAGATTGGCTTTTTCCTCATGATTTTCCCAAGTTTATAAATGAAATTTTGCAGGACTGTGCATGCATAAGATTACTGTGGATAGTTACAGAAAGTATAATTACAGAAAATGTCTCCTTCATGCTCTTAATTAATCCGAAACTTGAATTTGAATAGATGGACAACTAGTCTTACAAATAGGCATGGCTCTCAATGCAGGAGAGCAGGATCTGGAATCCATTCAGGCAATCCAGTTGGTTGGATAAAAGTTCTTAATAGTCCAGGGGGAGAGCAAAGATAAAACAGCAGCCTCCCTCCTGCAAGACCATTCTAAATGTAATTGCTTGTGATGGAATTTTGCACTTGACAAGCAGCAACTGTTTGCCTCTGTTTCTGTAAGGAAGCCTTTTCTTTTTTTTTATCTCCTTTCTAAAATCCCTTCCAATGTGTTTTGCTTCTACAGCTACGAATGGAGTATTTGTCTCTGATGCATGCCATCATGCGATCTACACCATACCTGCAGCATAAGCACCGTTTCGCAGACTTGCAAGGGATCTTGCAGCGCATTATGGTGGAAGAGGAAGAAAATCAACAATGCCAGATGGACAAAATGATAATCCAGGAGATTTATAAAGAGTTCCCAGAGATATCCCCTGGAGCCAGTTAACTGGTCCAGGGAAAGAACAATTGGGAATCCAAATGCTTCTTGTGGATGTGTCCTTCCTATCCTCTTCTAATATTGCCATACCTTGTTATCCCTTCAGGTGAGCGCTAAAGCTTAAGTGGAGTGCTCTAAGGCCCTATGGAGGAAGCTTCAGCAGTTTGCAAACTAGTGTGACGAGTGTTAAAGCCAGCCTCTGTGTCTTTCTGGGTCAGAAGAAGGAACAGTGGATTGGCACTCATGCACAGATGGCATGCTTTGACAAGAGGAGGAGAATATTTGTTGCCTCCTTGGATACCTTTGCACTGAAATTAGGCAGATAAGTGATCTAATTGTCCCAAAGCAAGAGGTCTTTGCCATAAACAACCATTTCCACATACATTTCTTAACGTGCTACTACCAAGTGGAGTAGGTCAGTGTTTGGAGCAAGCTATCGTAACTTCTTGTGTGCTGCATCCTTAAGAGCCTGGCAATCTGGGAGCTGCTTGCCACACTTAATCATATGCCCAACAACCCTTTTCAATCCTTTCTAACCCTAAAGTTGTTGCTTGCTTATGTGGGTTAGAGCATCCCAGCCCACTGTTCTGCCACCTTATCTTAGTAAACACTTGCTTTTCTTAACTGCTTGACATTGTGGTGTTTACACTTGAATTTCTTGCACACTGCACCAGCAGAGAAATAATGGTTGTCCAGGCTGCAGGGCTTCCTTCAGAAGACCTGCCACTTAAACTCACTGCTTAGGTGTGTCCTCGTTGCAGAACTATTGCTTGTCTCTTGCTGTGTGCTGGCCCTTTTGCCTTTAGCACTGTGCACGCAAGGGCTGTGTATCTCTAGATGGCAGTGCACTGTGCTCCCTTTCAGCCTGGGGGTGTTTCTTGCCGTGAGCTTAGTAGCAATTGGTTCTGCCTAGTTTTACCTTTCCATATCCTCCAGGCTGCCTAAGCCTGATGTCTGATAGCTCTGCTTTTTAATATGCACAAGTTGGGAGAGCTCTTTTTTCTTTATCTTAATTCCACCAGGTCCTCAGCAACATGGATTTGCTCGCTTTCCTATTTAGATCTTTCTGACAGGCACACATACAGGTACAGGTCTGTAATATCTTAATAAACATGCATGCTACCAGAGCTCTTCGCAGTGGGTAAACAAGAGCTTTGCAACCTTCTGTGTAGGAATAGTTTGAATTTAAACTGGAAATATTTGGGTAACCTCTCAACCTAATATGAGCCAAATAAATTTGAAATAGGTCCTTGGTCAAGGCATCTGTGTGATGTGTAGAGAACCGCTGGCATTAGCTGTCAGTTAACAGATGGGCAAAGCGTTAGTTGGGAGCCAGTTCCCATGACTATGAACAGCCATTTTTAAACAAAATGTTTAAAATAAGATCTTTGTGAACAATGAAAGGAATTTGTTTTGTTTTGATTTTCATAGAATTAAATAAACATTGTCAATGGATCAAAATGCCTCTTCGTTTCATAGCACTAGCTAATGTTTTCATGTTCAGCATCTGTCACATGGTGTCTCAAGTGTTCTTTACTAAGGGCCGATGCAGACAGCCTGTAAGGGGTAGTTCTGTGCCACCCCTGGGAGCGGCAGATCAGGGCCACGACAACCACATGCTGCGGCCCCAATTTTCCTTTTTTCCGCCCCCAAAAGAGCAGACAAATGCTTCTTTATAGGGCGGCAAAAAGCCGCCCTTTGACCCGCTATAGCGGCTCTTTTGCACCCCTTTGGCATAACATATATGCACACTGCACCAAGAGGGCACCCTGATGCCACATGACATTGGGGTGGAGTCGGGGCAGCCAGCATGCGGTCGCCTCGCCCCAACTCCACCCACAGGCCAGCCTAAAGTGCCAGTCTGCATCTCCCCTTAAATTCCAACACAAAAATGGTTTGAATAGTTTAGATAGCTTAAATAGTTTACGTTTGTTTTGTGTTTTTGGGTCATGGGGTTCTTATATGAAAACTGCATGAAGCCCAATGACATTGAAACATGCTTTCTCCCATTTTCCTCTTTTGCCTGCTAACCTCACACTTCACCATGATCAACTCAACAATTCAGCTAGAATGAACATTTTGTGGTAACCTCAATCGAAGGACACCCAACCCTATAAGAAACAACACACAGAACCTGGACCTCATACTGTTTCTTGCACTCCATACGAACTGAGATTGTGCTCTAGAATTCTATGCTGGGATGTAATTTTACCATTTGAGCAAGTTTCACTCTGCTCTAACTAGAGCAGGCTAGAATCCTGTTGGTTAGTCCCAACTAAAATAGACTGCTGAATTAGTCCTTAAATGGTGTGTTAACATGTAAATCAATCCAAGTGATTTAATGGCTCTATCTAGTCAGGACAAATAATAGGATTTAGGGCCTAAGCAGACTGCCAGAAATAGTGCACATTAAATTGAGGCACTGCCCTGGCTCAGTGCTAGGGAATCATGGGAATTGTATTTTTTTCTGAGACATTGAGCCTTCTCTGTCAGACAGCTCTGGTGCCACCATAAATTACAGTTCCCATGATTCCCTAGCACTAACCCTAACCCTAAAAGTGGACTCAATTTGCACTATTTCTGGCAGTCTGCAACCCCCCTTAAGTCTTTGTGTGTATCTTAAGACCTACTCCTTTCTCTCCATATCCACTCCAGGCAACATCTATAGGAAGATGCATAAAATGATGAAGAACTAGCTTCCCCTTCCTTAGTAGGATTTTAGGATTTGAAAGGAAGCTTAAAGATTCAGTTCAGTCTGCAGAAAGGTGAGTTTCCAGGCAGGAAGTAAGAAGCTCATCCACTCCTAGATCTTTTGGAACAAGAGTAGGCAAAGGAGCTTCCATGAACCATTTGTGACCTCCTCACCTGTTTCTGAGCCAACCAAGCCCAAACACATACACATTTAAGTCAAATTCCATTTTACTTCCTGGTTTAATACAGACCTTTCTGCCAGCTGGGGAACAAAACATGATGATATTGTAAAGCTGCTCTTTTATTTTAAAAAAAAAAATCAGAAAGTATGGTGAGGGGTAACTTGTCAAAGTCTTGCAAGGGACTAACTCATCTTCCCAACCCTTGCAGTTTCCTTGCTTTAGTACATACTATGGAGCAATAGATTAGTTTAAATCTGCAGGCTGCACTTGAACAAGGACTGGACATAAATCGGTGACCCATCAAGCAGCCCCAATTCAGATGATCATTCATGTCACCTAAGTAATGTATGTGGATTGTTTCCGTTATGTTAACTGTTATGTTGGCTTATCATTCCTTAACTCTCTAACGGATGTGGGAAAGGTGGGGAACCTTATTTAGGGATGGGATTCCTCCCCTACCCAGCAGGGGCAGATGACATCATGGGGCATGGCTTAAATTGTAGACTTATTTTTGTTAGTCATGATCCACTTTCTGTCTTGCCATTCCAAAAGTATAACACTCAAGACAGTTTCCAAACATCATCAGAGGCAATTTAAAACAGTAGCTCTATTAAAAGCATTATAGTATAAACACACATCTGCACAAAATGGGGCAGGAGAGGAGAGTACAAATACCATGACAGCAAAATGAATGATGCAGACATTTTATCCATAGCTCACTAAATTGTGTGTCTGAGCATGCCTGAAAATGCCAGAGATTTAGCAAGGCAGGTTCTTTTTCCTACATTGGTCAATAAAGGGAAGGGATTGACTACTGTGGAGGAGATTCCTATTACGGATTTATTTTTCTTTCAGTTTTCTGTTGTTGCCCTTTTAATTTGAGCCCAAGTAGTACGTAGTTTCTGTGCACAGTACTGCACAGTTTTTCATCTGCACAATAATCCTATCATGCAGTTGGTGTCACTAAATGAAAGCCAAAGGTCTTTGCATACAAAGAGAAACCAAGCTCACTATCTTCTTCATTATTCAACTTTTCCTGCTGCCCCTGTGCCAAGTCCAAGTGACAAGCATGAGTTTTCTTTTTATCTAATCTATCTGTCTGTCTATACAGCTGGTCCTCTGCATCCACAGGTTTTGCATCCATGGATTCAACAATCCACAGGCTGAAAATACTCAACAAAAACAAAAAAATCCTAAGAGCAAATCTTGATTTTGCCATTTTATGTAAGGGACACCATCTTACTACCCTATTGTATATAATGGGATTTGAGCATCCCATTTGGTACCCATGGGGGGGGGTGTCTTGAAACAAAACCCCAGCAGATACCAAGGGCCCACTCTGTGAGTGTATGTATAGGCACATGTATTGATTGGATCATTTTTAGACCTGTATGCGGTGGCTCAAGTGGTTAAGATGCTGACTGTTGATTGCAAGATCAGCAGGTTGGCAGTTCGAGGCCTGGGTGCTGCATGATGGGGTGAGCTCCTGTCACTAGTCCCAGCGTCTGCCAACCTAGCAGTTCAAAAGCATGAAAATGTACGTAAGTAGATGAACAGGTACCACTTCAGTGGGAAGGTAAACAGCGTTCTGTGCAGTCATGCTGGCCACATGATCACAGAGTAGTCTCTGACAATGCTGGCTCTTCAGTTTAGTAATGGGGATGAGCACCACCCCCTATGGTCGGATACAACAACAACCTTGTCAAAAGGAAATACCTTTACCTTTTTATATATACCAGTGTGGACATTTTCTTGCTTTTCCACTTGTTTTTTGGAAAATTTCATCCCTGGAATGGTGGTGGAGGCAGACAGCATGAGGAAATGTGCCTCAAGCCCATGCAAACCTGTGCATTCTTTTGCTTGTCCCAAAATTACATAGTAGCCACTGCACTTTTGGAGCCATAATAATTTCTTAGTTTTTTCCCCAGCGAGCAGTTCCTCGCCTCTGATGTTAAAGCAACATTTTTTTCTTCAGTTTTTGAGATAGGCATTCACTGAAATTGATAAATGTAGTTCCTCACCTTTTTTCATCAGGGTATACTGTTCAAATGTGTTCACACACACAACTATCACATTCTTAGCTAGTAGTTGTTGTGGTAGGTAGTAAAGAATAGCTGTAGGCAAAGCTCACTTTAGCCCAAGAACCTTGAATAAGCTCGCTCAGGCCACACCAAATAACAATGAGTGCCTCAAGTGTCTGTAGGTACTTGATATTAGTTGGGGTTTTTTTATCTGTAGTATACTGCTGCTGCTGCTGCTACTACTACTACTACTGCTACACAATGCCAAGGAAATAAAAAGACCATGGTAATTAAGTACTAATGTAGATATTACGTGTAAAGCCATGCAAGCATAAGTTGATGGGCCTTTGGATTGTCAAAAGCTTTAGAAGGAAGCAGAATAGAGAAATGGGCTGCTCACTGTCTGCTCCAAAGTGCCCCCTTCCAGTGGGTTCTTCCCTTCCACCATGAGGCTGGAAAACTGAAAACATGTGGGAGTAAACCTGTTTAAAGATCCCCATGGGTGTGGAAGAGAATATGCCATAGGTGTGGAAAAGGGAAGTAATAATGCCACTCTATTCTGCTTTGGTCAGGCCTCATACTGTGTCCAGTTCTGGGCACCACAGTTCAGAAAGGATGTTGATAAGCTGGAGCATGTCCAGAGGAGGGCCACTAAAATGGTGAAGAGTCTGGAAACCATGCCCTATGAGGAGAGACTTAGGGAGCTGGGTATGTTTAGCCTGGGGATTTTTGTTGTTGTTAACTGCCTTCGCGTCGGTCTCGACCCATGGGGACCCTCTGGATGAGGCATCTCCAGGCCCCCCTGTCCTCTACTGCTCTTCCCAGCTCCTGCAAACTCATATTCCCCTGTTTAAATATTTGAAATGATGTCATACTGAAGATGGGGCAAGTTTGTTTTCTGCAACTCCAGAGAATAAGATCTGGAGCAATAGATTCAAGCTACAGGGAAAGAGATTTCACCTCAACATTAGAAAAACTTCCTGACAGAACTGTTTGACTGTGGCAAAATGGGGTTGGACTGGATGGCCCTTGTGGTCTCTATTCTATTGTTCTATAATCCTGTGCCTCCCTCTCCCATTTCTCAATTTGTCCTTCCCACAATGGCTTTCCACTAGTTCTGACTGGAGCATGGAGGAGACACGTGGAGCCCTAGGATGAGGTAAACATGAAGGCACAGTTATATATGTTTGATTGTAACAGTTTCCGGATGAATCAAAGTATCAGAACTTGGCATAAACTCTAATCCTTTGGGGCTTATTTCATTGAGGTTTTCCATCTTCCTCAACCATTTTTAAAGACTTCCAGGTGGCATGCCCAGCACTTTGGCAGATATAGTAGGTACAAAATACACTCTAGAAACAGATGCAGCATGTGTGGAATGCACACACTTCTACAAGGAGAAAGAACTCAGGTTAGCCTGATAGCTTAATCTGCTTTTGGAGGCAAGCCAGGACATGGAAATCAGAAGAATGTTATGTCAGCCTAATAGAAGCTGTATAATGCATCTCTTTCCCTTTCCCTTGTTCTCTCTCTGCCCTTGGCCAAATCATTTTTCCCTAAATGCAAAATTTTCGGGGGTCAGTGAGTATGAAAAAAGTGTACGGTGAATCAACGCAAATGGCCTACCCAGTTCAGTATTTTGTCTGGTGGGAATTGAATCCAAATTCTTTGTGGAGCTTTTTAGAGGATATGAACTGTCTACTTCATTCTTTGCTAGTCATGCCAAATCTGCTGGCAGAAATATCAGTACATGTTGATACTAAACTATGAGACTTCCTGTTTCCCCTGAATTTTGTCTAGTCAATACATGACATTTTAGGCCTTCACAGGTTTCTGCTTGCCAGTCCAGATCCTCCATTCAAGAAAATGGATGGTGCTGAGTGCTGTTAGTGACATCTCCCTACACTTTCCTTGCTCTCCCTCTCTTTCAACATTGACAATAGGGCTTTATGCCAATCTCTGCTATCCTTGTCTGCCCATGTCTACTCTTCTGTGACAGTGAACTAACTTCAATAAATTGAGGAGGAACTAATATCTCCAAAATGCTTGATAAGGCCTTTCCGGGATATTGTGCGAGGAAGATTAATAGTTTTTGCAAAGCCTTTCTGACATTGTGATAAGCATCCATTATTTAGTAATTTACTATAAACTTAAGGAGCCATCTTGTCAAAAGAGTTTGCTTGGAATGGAGCAGGCCTTGCATTTAATGAAATGACTCTGACCCCTGGGCCTGCCTAAATGTTTTTTCCTAAAATAGGATACAAGGAAATGGAATGTTAACAAACAACATCAAAGTCAAGGTCTCCTCACATTTATTTATTTGTGTGTGTGTGTGTGTGTGTGTGTGTATGTGTGTGTGTGTACATTTTGGCCCTATGCATGTGAAACCATTGTTACGTGCCAGCAACTGATGTGACCAGAGTTTTTCATGGCAAGATTTGCTCAGAGGTAGTTTGCCATTGCCTTTCCCTTAGAAAGAGGGAGTGTGATCACCTCATAGGTTTCCATGGCTGAGTGGGGATTTGAACCCAAGTCACCCACAATCCAAAACTCAAATCACTACACCACACTGGCTTTTATGTGAAATGTTACAATTCTGTATTCCACAAAACCCCTTTGGGTTTGTCTTAGAGGAGGCAAAAATGAGTTAAGACAGCATTGTTCCCAGCCTGTAATATACACTGGACTTAAATATGTGTATATTTTGGGACTGAACTGTTAGACTTGGCAGGTGAGGGGTGATGGAAACTGAGGTTTGCATAGATCTGATTGTACAAAGATATTTATACATTGTGCACAGAGCCGGAGGAATTTCTGTTCTATTTTTTATTTATTTAAATAAACTGCTGTTCCTAGCTAATGCTACAGAACACCATTTTGCCAAATCTTGAAACTTTACACAGGAATAAAGTGTTTTTGTGCAAGCATTTCAGCAGTCTAGCATCTCCAGTTTTCCACTCCTGTTTTCAGTGAGAATTCAGTGAGAAAGCCTTCCCCCTTTTTGGCTGGCTTCCATCGTTTGCATTGTAATCTGGCTTGCCTTTTCTGAAAAGAGCAATGCAGAGGAACTGCATCAGTTCTTCTTTGTTTCAAAATTGAGGTGAGCAGGATTGGGTGGCTTAGCAACAAAATCCTCTGTAGGAATCATTTCAGAGAAGATGGCCGATCAGTTGTTACCAGATATACTGATCATTATTTAAAATGCATTTTGTCACTTGTTGTTAAGTATTGAAGGCACTTTGCTGAGCAGGGATAGATTTGTTTGTTTTTTAATGAAAGATAACTGAGGCAACTGAATTGCAAGGTTGATAAATGTCCTTTTAATCCTTTTTAGGGGAAAAAATCAGATGTGTTTTTTTAAAAAAACAGATTTATTCACTTGTGGTAAACTTGTATTTACAAAATAATTAACTTCTTTAAAATGTGAATGTAATGCAAACACATTGAAGCAGAGCCTGCACATAGTCTCTTGAAAATATGTCCATAAACCTGTACTGAACACAAGGGATAAGTGGCTTGAAAATGTTTTCTTAAAATATACACTCCAAAAAACAAACCTTGATTCTCCCATTTTACATAAAAGACAACATTTTACTATGCCATTGTATTTAATGAGACTTGACCATTCACGGATTTTGGTATCCATGAGAGCTGAAACCAAGGGCCCACTGTACATACATGCATAACAACAAAACTACAAACCCAACTAAAGAACAAAACAAAAACAGGCAATAAGTACACTACTGACTTCCCACCCCAAACTGATGGTTATATTCCACTATTACTCTACTTCCTTTATAGAACATTATATTTATGTTTTTACTACATACAAACTAATTTACAAAATCTAAAACAGATGCATAACCCTAATAGTATTGTAAGAAAATAATGAACAATTCTCAATGTTTCTTAATGTTATTTAAAGATTTATCCTTAATCAACATTGTCAATTTGTCCATTTCAGCAAGTTCAATTGTCTTTACCAACCCGTCTTCTTTTGTCAGAATAGCAACATCTTTCCATCTTTTTGCATACACTATTCTTGATGTGGTAATAATATATTGTACAGTCCTGACAAATTTCTTTTTGATTTGTTCATTTAACATTCCCAACAGAAAAGTCTCTGGATTCAATTTTATTTTAACTTTTAAAATGTCTTCCAACATTAAATGAATTTCTTTTGCTATGAACTTGGTAGCAGATACCAAAATAGCAAGACATCACAGGCATCTGGATTCAGTTCCTTGACGATCCCAGATATGTGTTATGTGCCTTCTGTTCAGCTGAGTTCTACAATTTCTTCCGTTCTCAAATTATGAATATTTCACTGCACCTTCCAAGAACATGATATGAATGTTTTACATTCCATCTCAGAGGAAATACTGATTCTTCAGTGAGTACCAGCCCTTGATTCATGAAATCACTGTGAACTTTGCCTTCAAGTGCATGAGATTGTTGATGTTAATTTCCTCCCTGTGCCAAGAACTGTGATCTTTGTGAACAGAATCTACCCCCAGTATAGCTTTGATAATGACTCTTCTGAAGTCATTAATTCTATGGCCACATTTCTTGCAGCCCCTCTCAGTGAATACCTGAGCCCAAGGATAGGTAGGGGCAAAACTTGTTATTTAGCAAAAAACAAAAACAAAACAAAACCCCAAAACACTCAACCGTGTTGTTCTTTTATCTCATTGTCCTGACAGCCTCTGCCCAAAGTAGGATTGACCCTGCCATTAGATAGAGTGAGGCAATGGTCTGAGGTAGGAGATTGGAAGTGTTGTCCTGTAAAGGCAAGGAATTGTTAGTTATTCTGTTTTTTACAGTTGATTTATTACTGCCAGGGATTAGGAATGGAGCTTGATACTTTGACTCTTGTGCTGAGAAAAGTCATTGACTGCCCTAGGATAATGGGCACCTTGATTTGGGCAAGGAGAGGGTATGCACCTACACCATTTGTCTCAGGCAACAGAACATGTCAGGACAGCCTTGTCCCTATGAAGTCAGTACCCAACCATCTTTTTTAAATGTGCCTTTCAGTTGCCCAACAACAAAGGTGGGGATCACATGTCCCTCCAGATATTGTGGGACTCAAGCTCCCAGCATACTTCACTCTTGGCTATGCTAGCAAAGGCTGCTGAGACTTGCAGTTGAGGATCATGTGGAGGGCCACATGATTCCCATCCTATCCTTAAAAGAAGATTGCTGCAAGGTTTCTGGCCCTGGCTCTTTGTGCATGGCAGCCTTGTGGGAGAATAAAACAAAGGACTTAGCTTAGAGTACAGCAACTAAGCTGATTGCAGTTTTGTAAATGGAGCAAAGCTTGGGTTAGCAATGGCCTCTTTCCTCCATTCCTGTGGTTGGTTGGCTAGAAATTGCCAACTGGGATAATGACCAAAGGCCTGATTGCTCTTTTCATTCCTTTCCTTTCACATTCAGAAAGGTACTTTTCCCTCATAACAGGCATGCAGTTGCTTTGCTTGAAAAGTCCTGCAAATGCTAGATGATGGGTTAAAGTGCTGATAAATATCTATTACTTACAGCTTGCACATCAGTTCACTGAAAGAGCTAGGAAAAAACCCTGAGCGTTCCTAACCAAAATTCATTTTTTTAAAAAAATGTGACTGTATCTAACTCCCCATTATTTTAACTGTGCAATCAGATTTGCAATCCATTTGGCTCTGGTTCTTTCTTTGAAGACTAAAGGGGGTTGCAGACTGCCAGAAATAGCGCAAATTGAGTCCACTTTTAGGGTTAGGGTTAGTACTAGGGAATCATGGGAATTGTTGTTTTTTTCTGAGACATTGAGCCTTCTCTGTCAGAGAGCTCTGGTGCCACAATAAAATACAGTTCCCATGATTCCCTAAGCCTAAGCCTAAGCCTAAAAGTGGACTCAATTTGCACTATTTCTGGCAGTCTGCAACCCCCCTAAACTAACTTCCAGGTGACTGTACCTATTGAAATATTCTCAGGTTCAGGTATATTATAAATGCCCAAGGATGTGACTTGAAGGCACAGAGGCACATTGTTAACTGCCAACAAATGAACTTTCACTTATGGCAGCCCTATGAATGACAAACCTCCAAGCCACCCTTTCATCAACACTCCTGCTCAAGTCATGCAAACCCTCGGCTGTGTCTTCCTTGACTGAGGGCCTAAGCAGACGGGTGGCCGTGGGAATTGTAGTTTTGTGAGATGTTTAGCTTTCTCTGTCAGAGAGCTCTGATGCCACAACAAACTGCAGTTCCCAGAATTCCATAGCATTGAGCCATGGCAGTTAAAGTAGTGTCAAACTGGATTAATTCTGCAGTGTGGATGCAGCTTTTGTCTCTTCTCTACATTCCTCAAATAAAAAAGCCTTCACATTTGGAATCTGCACCATTATGGAGGTTTAAAATAGAGGATCTGCTTGGGGTGGACACAGCTGCTTGGGCTTATCTTGCATGGGCTCAACTCCCATGCAAATGTGCTCATTTCTTTATCCTTGCACCCTTTTGGTTTTTGTTTACAAGCTTTGTATGTGTGCATCAGAGGACCAAACAGGCCCAGGCTGAAGACCAAACTTTCTCTTTCCACTATGGCCACACAGTCTAGTACATGGGTAGGCAACCTTTCCCCTTTAAGGGCCAAGGGACTTCAGCTCCCTGAATCCCAGGAGCTATTGGCCAACATGGGACTATTGGCCAACATGGCTGAGGCTTCTGGGAGCTGAAGTCCTTCGGCCCTTAAAGGAGAATGGTTGCCTACCCCTGGTCTAGTAGTACCTCTTTTTGTTGCTCTCCTTCCCCTAGCTGAGAAGGTGGATCTACAGGCCAGTCTTTCCATTTAGAGCAGTAGTTCCCAAACTTTGGTCCTCCAGATGTTTTGGACATCACATCCCAGAATTCCTGATTGTTGGCCAAGCTGGCTGGGGCTTCTGGAAGCTGAGGTCCAAAACATTTGGAGAACCAAAGTTTGGGAATCATTGATGTAGAGGATGCACTTGACCACAGGGTTGTAGCTATGGGTGGGCAGGAATGTGCACATTGCCCTCCTCATTAAGAATTCTCCCTCTTCCCATGACATTTTCCTTCAGTCCCCAGTCTCTGGCATTGCACAGACACTGAGAATTGTTCACATCAAGAACTCACATTTGCTGTGTCCATATTGCCTTGGTAACTTCCCCTGCCCCTTCTCTTTGGATGCTTCAGCTGTATTTTGCAGTGGAAATTTTAAGTTACTCCAATGTTAGAAACTGGAGACTGAAAGAAGATTTCATTGGAGGCGGCAGAATTACTACGTGGGATGGCGATGCCCTCATTTTGCTCCCTTTTAGTTGCTTGGACACTGTGGTGTGTTGTAGGACTCAAATCTACAACAGGACATAACCTGCTCTGACCCCCTCCACCATCATGAGTAACTAGTTGTTGTTGGACTGTAACTCCCATCTTCCCTCACTAGCCGTTTTCCCTGAGGGAATGGGAAGCTTCAGCTCAGCAATCATTGGAGGGTCAACCGTTCCCTCCCTTGTCAATAATTAGTGAGCAGCTTGCTAAATGTCAAAGGGCCAAGAAGATAGCTTCTGTATTTTGTTGCGGAAACATAGGGATGTGAGCTTCCTGATGTCCTGCACAAGACCCAAGCCTTGACTTACTTTAATTTCTTTTACACAGTTTAGCTGAAGTGCAAAAGGCCTACAGAAAGCTGAACTTTGTTCTGTCCTGCCAGTTTCTTCTGTTGCTCTTTCATGTCTTTCCTACCTTTGAATTATGTACAATCAGACTATCTCTGTACTCCTAACCTCTTGGGTCTTTCTTTGTCCATTTCCCCCTTGCATTCTCAGCAAGTACATGCACTGCAGCCATGAGACACACACACACACATACACACACGTTTCTTTTATTAACAACTTTTGTAATGTTCCTCTCTTCAGTTACCTAATGCTGAACACTAATAAGGCGGTAAAGCCCTGTTATTCCTAAGCCTATTAGAGGCTTCAATGGATTATACTATGTATTAGCTTTATCTCTATCAGCTGATGGCAAAAAATCATAAAACCGAGGTAGTCCTTATCCCTTTGCCCACTGCCAAAAGAGCATCTTCGCTTCCTCTCCTACCCAATTTGGAACTGGGGAGGGGGACTATTCTGCTGTGAACCATTTCTTTCTCTCAACAAATATTTCTGTTCATTTGCCAAAGGAGGCAGGAAAACAGAAATGCAGTAGCATCCAGCTAAATTAGCCGGTACATGTAAACAAAGGGGGGTTGCAGACTGCCAGAAATAGTGCAAATTGAGTCCAGTTTTAGGGTTAGGGTTAGTGCTAGGGAATCATGGGAACTGGTTTTTTTCCTGAGGCATTGAGCCTTCTCTGTCAGAGAGCTCTGGTGCCACAATAAAATACAGTTCCCATGATTCCCTAGCACTAACCCTAACCCTAAAACTGGACTCAATTTGCACTATTTCTGGCAGTCTGCAACCCTCTAAAGCCACATACAGAGGGCAAGCCAAGCAGCTATAGCTAAATTCTTGGTATTCTGTTAACATGCCACAGACAAATTTCCTCATCTGGAGTTTGGGGGATTTGTATATCTGGTCTTGGAGGACCCTTCTGTGGAAATGGAGTTGTGTGCATGTGTGTGTTAGAGAGAGAGAGGTAATTTTGCTTAACTACAAGGACTAAGGCAGGAGAGAGAGCGTATGACCCTCAGGCTGTTGCACAGTAACTCCCATCATCCCAGATAGTATTGTTATTGTTGCTGTATGCCTTCAAGTCCTATTTATGGTGACTATCATGGAGTTTTCTTGGCAAGATTTGTTCAGAAGGGTGTGTGTCTTTTTTTTTTTTTTTCACTCAGGAGAAAGTGTGACTTGCCCATGGTGGGTTTCCATGGCCAAGCAAGGAGTCAAACCCTGGAGTCATAGTCCAAATTGCTACACCACACCAAACATGGAGCAACCTGCAAATCCTGTATTTTAAGGAGCTGCCCAAGCTGCTAAACCTATTTTGAGTTCCTTTAGAGGCAGGACTAAAGCCCAGAGTATATACACTACCCCATTAACACAGAAGCCACTGGGTATACTGGGCACCTGGAGGATTTGCTTCCTATAGCATCATTCGAAGGGCAAAAACAACACCAGCTTTCTCCACCCCCATTCAGCTAGCTGCCTCTTTTCTCTCTGAGGAGCTTCAAAAAGAAGAGGCTTGGGAGTGTAAGGAAGATAGAATGAAACCTTTTAAAAGTTGTGCCACTGGAATGGCCAGTGTGCTGCGGCATGTAAGCCATATATGGGTTGGGATTGGGAGCTCTTCAAAATTGGCCCTGCAGGAGACATTCCAGATGAGAGTGTTTCTTATCTAATCTCTGATTCTCCATCCACAGCACTCTCTGGCTCTCTTCTCTCCCAGCCCAGCTCAGTACGCAAGAAGCAAAGCAATATTGTTGCAGCTATACACTGAATAGGAACACACACAAGGCTTATTTTGTTCCTTACTTTTTCTGAAATTGTCTGCTCACTTTGTGTTGAAACAGCCTTGATTTGTGCTGCTAATCTATTGCTAGAATAGCAGGCAACAGCTTTGGGCTCTGCTGTAAAAAAGTAAAGTTGAACAAATCTAGGGCAGCTGAGCTCTTGGAAGGAACCTGACATCTGAATATTGATGAGTTGCTGAGAAATGGCGTTGAGTGTGTATGTGTGTCTATGTCTACATCTATCTATATTATAGATATTTCTATCTATGTTGGTGAATTAATCTGGCTTCTGCATATATTTGCTAGGGCTTGCTCATGCACAGCAGAGTTTACAGGGTTAATTTGTACATCCTTGTTCCATAAATTACCAGCCTTTCACAACACTGATACTATTACTTGACACATGGATTGATGGCTTCCTGTTATCAACAGGCATCTGGGAAGGGTCTTAAATTTAAGGGCTGGCTTGTCCATTCAAATTGAATTTGCCCAACCTGAGAAGCTCTGCTTCCATTGAGCCAACCCCGAAGCTTAGAATTGCTGTGCTGCCAGACCAGACATAGGTTGCTGAATCTATATTTCAAATATTCTTGGGCCAGTGCATCTGCAGCGTAGAAATAATGAAAATTATATAGAACACCAATCAGCATAATCAACTATCATGATGTGGAGGTAAATATAGGGCTTAAACGGCCCAAAGGCACAGCTGGCAAGAAATAGTTTGCCTTTTATGGATGAGGGTTCACATTTTAAAGGCTGCTGGGGGGAAAACCATCAGAAGCTCAGTATGTAAGAGTGAAAGTGTACAAGGGCTTTCTCCATCAGTATGCAATGCTTTGAATTAGAGCAGGGATGAAGATCATGTGGACCTCGAAATGTTGCTGGACTGCAACATCCAGCAGCCCTAGCCAACATGGTAAGGAATGTTAGGAGATGTAGTCCAACAATATCTGGAGGGCTCCATGATTCTTACCTCTGGATCAGAGTCAATTGGATGTCAGGCTTTAGCATAAGATACAAAAGCAATAGGCTGGAGACTGATAATCACTTCTCAAAAGTCTTCAGTAACATCTTGTATTATAAGAGGTAAAGTAAACTCAATCCACAACCAGTGTGACATAGTGGTTTGAGTGTTGGACTATGACTCTGGAGGCCAGAGTTTGATTCCCAGGTTGGCCATAAAACCCACTGAGTGACCTTGGCTGAGTCACACCCTCTCAGCCTCAGGGAAAGCAATAGCAAACCTCCTCTGAACAAATCTTGCCAAGAAAACCCCATGATAGCCTTAGGGTCACCATACGTCTGAAACAACTTGAAGGCACACAACACGCACACAAATTCAATCCAAAAGTTGGAAAAGACAAGCTACAATGTCTGTAGGCCTGGGTTACTGTCTGAAGCTTCAAAGAGCCCCATTTATTTCCATAAAATTATAATGACAATTGCAAGAATGTATGCAAAGCCCATAGCTAAAAGCAAATTCAAAATGTTTTTTTTTACTTGCAGATGCACCAGAACCTGAAAAGCCTGACAATCTGAATAGTTTCCTTCCTCATCAGTCTAAAAAAAAATGTGGCTACAAAGAGCTTCTGCCCATGTATTAAATATGAAGGAGATGTAAAGTAAAAGTATGAGGGAAATGTAAGGTTCCTGTTTTCTGTCCAGCACATAGGTCCTTGTGTAAAGTGTCTCTGTGGACAAGCCTCTGCACCTCCTTAGTTCCATAACAATAGTTCTCAACCTTTGGTCTTCCAGATATTTTTTTACTTCAGCTCCCTCTATCCACATCAATGAAGAGGGATTCTGGGAGTTTTGGACCAAAAATCTGGAGGACTAAGGGTTGAGAACCTCTGCTCTATAGATATTGGTCTTCTCTCATCTCATTCCCCTCCCTTGTGGGACAGAGCCTTTCTTACCAGTAGACAGAATCAGGTGGTAGCCTCAGGCAGAAGATGCTAGGAGGTGGCAACAAGGTGTTGGATGAGAAAACTGCCCTGTATCCTTTAAACTAACCTGCTGTCTTTAGGCTCAAGTGGAGGGCACTGTCCCACCTCTTGAACTGAAGAAAGATTCAAATGCCAGTGTCCTCTCAGTTTACATGTATAGAATGACAGAAACCATTTTCTTTACTTCAGGCAAGAAAATATCTGTTTTGATGTTTGCTATGGAACCATCATCCTCTCTGTTACCATGTAATGTGCACAATTTGCGAAGCAGCTAGCAATGAGCAAGGTATCATACTCCCTGATGGACATAAAGTCTACAAAGGGATTTTAAAATAAAATTATTGGCTGATTATTATGCAATTATGGCCAAGGCAGGCACTGTTTTTAACGTCTACCCTTAAACTCTGTGCTTATCTTGACTCATTCAGACTGCACCAAAGCTTATTCCAATCACATCCTTATAGACAAGCTATTGCTGTCAGTGAGCTTTCCCACCTCTTGTCTGAAGAAATGAAAACCTCTTTCCTCATTTGAGAAGTTCCTGCAGCCTTCTGCTTCTCTGAATGACCTGCTGTTTAAACAGGTGCTAAAGTTTTCATGGTATTAATTGGCTGGGCTGTGGCAGTACGATCTCTATCTGTACCCGTATAACTGGATTTTTGCAAGTTGGCAAGATCACCCCATTATTCAAACACAGGAATCTAAATGCAAAGTAATGGCTATAACAGAGATTAAATAGGCTGGGGACCTATTAAATATTATCTCACTTGAGCAAATAATTAGATTTCCCCCCTCTCCTTGCCACCATCAAGACTGAGGCCAATAGGTAGTGCTAAAACTTGCCTTGGTTTTGTAAAACAGATTTATTGCTAAGCCTGGTTCATTTTGTCCCCCTCTTTCTCTCAGTCATCTGATTGTAATGTCAAATGCTGGCAGAATTAAGTATTTTAAGCATTTGGGCTTTATGGAGGGTGCCTGAGAAGGACAGGCTTCAAACTCCTGGATTTGAGCCTTGGAGACAATGAGCCGCAGGCAACACCGACTCTCACTCCATGATGGTGGTGAGTGAAGAGGGTGGTTTCCTTTCCACTTCCATAATGGGGACAATGAGCCTCTGATTGGAATTCTCTTCCCAGCTCGGCTTCTATTAAATCATTGCAGCAGCCTCCTATTAGCCAGCTGAGCACTGGCTCATGCCATCTGCATGCCATAGCTAGGGGTGGTCAGGGCTGTACCATTGAAAGCTATCGCTGGAACTGGCAAGGGGAGATTAACCCTATAAGGCTCCAGGTCACACATTCCATCTGTTTGGAAGAGAAAGACATCAAAATCTACAAAAGCTCAATTTATTTCTACCAATTTATTTCTTTCACTTATAGTCTCAAGATCTCTCTACCTACTGATTCTACAGACTAACATGGCTATATCTTTGAATCAAAATGTACAGTCCTCCAAAGTGTCTGGGTTAAAAAATTTTAAGCCTCCCACTTTGCATAACCTAACTACTGCTGTGGCTCTTAGTTCTCTGAGATGATAAATGTGTGTTTAAACCAGATCTGTTGGGCTACAACACTCACCCATCTACACACCCATCCACCTAGTATTTTGTATTTGTATTTGCATTTGTCATTTGGGTGGTATGTACAAATCTTGTCCCCAGACAGAGTGGCAATTGACCATGCTAATTGGGAATGCGGGAAGGGGTTATCTACAGATCACCATATTGGAGAATCCTGTTTTAATTTCAATTGTTTGATTTTGCTGTACTATTCAAAGGAAAAGGCCAATCTTTTATTTAAAAACCAACAACTATTATTTATGCAAAAGCAGGAAAGGATCGTGTTCTCATAAAATTCAGTTCAATTATACACATGTTCTGTATGATGATTTTGTAACCATCTTTGCTGTTAAAAAAAAACCTGTTTGTACTATTTGCAGTTCATCTTCAATATTCTTTATTCCCAAGTTTTTTGTTTTTTTTTTAAAAAAAGGTTTCCCTGATAGTTGGGAAACCCCATCAAGAATAACAATAGACAAGTGAGAATCTTGCACAATGTTCTTCCAGTATTTGAATGTCTCAAAACGTTGTGTGGGATTTGTTCTGTAAAAAAAACCACCACATATAAATCTGGAACAGACACACTAAAACCTGTTTTATGCAAAGAAACTACAAAGAACACTGTTTCCTCTGTGAGATTTTTTTTCTATGCAGAAAACAGGATTTTTGTGCAAAAAAAATAAATAAATCCCACATGTTTTCTCATGTAGAATAGTTCTTCTGCAGCACTTTTGGACATTCGGCTACAAAAAGAAAGCTGTGGAGGAATGTCTATTTTCTCCCACCGTGTGGAGAAAATTATTCATCCTCACACAGCAGAGTAAATGGGATTTACTTAAATGTTGACTTACCATTCACCAATAGATTTAATAGGTCTACTCTAGTTGGAACTAGCAACTGACTTTAAGTCATGGCTTTGGGGAAAAGTCTTAAAATGGTAAACAGAAGGCTTTCCAGAGGGCAAGGAGAGACAAACAACAACAACAAACAGCATTAGATTTGCAACTGATCCCATATGTTGTGTCAGCTCTGAAGAAAGATTCATTAGTCTTTAGATTCATTAGACTTGCTTTCAAATGTACAAATAATTATCATTGAAAAGCATTCAGATTCAAAAACCAGAAACCCCTCTCCCCACTTGGGAAAAAAAATAGTCCATTGGATTCTCCAGACCCGGAACAAACACTAGACACTGTTGTGTTAAAATTCTCCTCTGGTTCTCTTTCTTTCATACACTACAAAGATTTCTCAAGATTGTGGCTAACTGAGTGGCAGCTGAGGAAATATCGCCTCTTTGCAACCATTGATTTTTCACTCAGTGTCTTTTTGTCAAATTTTGTATTTCTCACACACGGCAAACGAGCTGCTAGCACACACTCCGAAAGAAAATCTTATATTAGGAATGGGGGAGTTGAAGATGACGGCATGCTACTCTAATTTGCCTGACAGCCCCTTTTCAGGAACGATCTGATGTAACCAAACCCTGAGCTCAGTGTAACACATAAATTACATAAATTGCACCTTCTGCGCACAGGAGTCACTGAATCTGGTGATTAACGGAGATCAACTCCTGTCCTAAGCAAGGGGGGAGATAGGTGAAAGTTAATGTGTTTGTCATGGTGACCTGACCCATCCATTAATGTTAAATGGCATTCGGATGTCCCTTGTTTCTGTGAGATTTTGCAATTTCCTCTTCCTTCCCAAACTCCCACTTTTGATTTTCAAGCTGAAAATGAACTCATGCAGTGAGAATGCTACTGCTTGGTAATTGAAAGGATGGAAATCTTTCAAAGGCCTATGTGGATACAGGAACATGTGGGTTGTTTTGGATACAAACACTAATGAGGAGCATTGTTGGGAATTCATGCTGCAAGCAAACTGTGTTTAGATTTCAGAGTCATGGATCCCTTTCAATCATACACACATACACACACACACACACACACACTGATTCTGATTTGATCTACTAATATGTTATGGGCACATTTTACTACAATGTATATTTTAATATGTTTTAATATGCTGTTTTAATGGTCTATTGACTGCAATAAAGAGATGAATACTGTTCATCTGAACTGACCTAGCAAAGTTGAAGGGTTACTTGCCCCATCACTTGTGTGTGCCAGTGGCAACCTAGTTGATATCTGCCTACAGAGGCTTTAGCCCTCATGTGCCAGGACAGGACAGCTATTCTTGACACTCATGTTTGGCCTGCAGCATCCACACAGAACCAGACCTATTGAGGTAAACATTGTATGACACAGAGCCCAGTTTGAAACAATATTACTTAATCTTAATATTGCTAAATTTCACTGCATGCAATGGCCTTTGGTATCTGCTGAGATTTGGTTCCAGGACCAGCCCTGGATACCTAAATCCATGGATGCTCAAGTCCCATTAAATACAGTGGCATAGTAAAATGGTGCCCCTTGTATAAAATGGCAAAATCAAGGTTTGCTATTTTTGAATTTATATATTTTTAAAATATTTTCACACCATGGATAGTTGAATCTGTAGATAAATAATCTATGAATATGAAGGGCTGACTATTATTTTTCTCTACGGAATAAATGGCTGGGACAAAAGTTACCCCAACAAACCCACTGATATTTGGCACTAGGATCCTTTTTTGTCCCACACAATATAAGGTATAACGGGGGGGGGGGGGGGGGGGGGGGGAGCCTTGTGCTGTATTTTCCCTTCTCAAATAAAACAGAAGATGAAAGCCAGAATGGTGTAGTGGTTTGAGCATTGGACTATGACTCTGAAGAACAGAGTTTGAATCCCTGCTCAGCCATGAAAGCCACTGGGTGACCCTGGGTAAGGCACACTCTCTCAGCCTCAGAGGAATCCCTGCAGAAGAAACTTGCCAAAAAAAAGCACCCATGATAGCTTCACCTAAGGGTCACCACAAGTCAGAAACAACTTGAAGGCACACAGCAACAACAACATGCTTCAGTTTTCAGTATGTTGGCTTCATTTAGGAAAAGTAAAAAAAAAATCCAATTGGAGGGACACTGGAATTCATTTGGGTCAGGAAATAATCCACAGTACAAGAAATGTATGCCTTGTTTTATTTTATTTTTCATTTTTTCAAATTTTATTTCACCTTCTTTTTTCTCTGAATGTTTGGTTGGAACACCTTGATTCTGCACAAAGAAATTCTCTTGTGGACATAGGGCATTTTTATACCTTCCAGTACTGTGGAATTCTTCTTGCAACTAGAAAATATCTGTAATTCATGCAGTGTGTGAGGATCAAAATGGGCAAAACCTAGTTGATATTTGCTATTGATGGCAATGTGTAGTTACTTATGAATATCAAAGTCCACATGCAAACACATCCATGGTAGTTGCCAGCTATTCCATGGTAAAGCAACCATTTTAAAAGCTGTTGGACATCAGATCCCAAGCTGGAGAGAAGGAGGGTCAAACTAACCAATTAAAAGGAATAAATGCATGTAACATCCCCACTGCAAATAGAAAGTACATGAAAAGGGTGATTAGGACTAAAACCAGGCCGTAGAAGGAATGGGGGTGGGGGAAGGCTTCCCCCCATGCTGAATCTCCAGCAGTGGTGGCTGGTAGCGGCCATGTCAATTCATCTGAAATTTAAGATGCTGTCCATGGTGCTGAACCTCAACACCAAAATAAATTCAGCACTCCGTATAAAGATACAATAGCTCTTTTAAAGTTAAAAGACAGCTTTACTGCCCCACTGGTATGGAAACCACCAGCTGCCACTGACTCCCATTAAAAGTCACACCACTATCCTGGAAGTTGCCTTCCAAGAGCTAATAGCAGCTGTGGAAGGGCAATTTTCATCGAGACCATGGTCCTAATACAGAACTGGATGCCATATGTTTGCTATTTCAGATTAGACAACACCATACATATGGAGCACCTCCTTGTCCTTGGGTTGAGGAGCATCAACATTCCAGGTATAGTTGATCTGCAACCCACAAACTCCTTCATGATTGACCATATTGGCTAAGGCTCATAGGAGCTGTAGCCCCACCACATCTGGAGGGCCACATATTCCCCACCAACTATGGACTCCTTGCAGTTATGCATGCATGTGCATGCACACATGTACACACACTGTCTACCCTGTCTACAACAGAAGCACTGGATCACAAGATGCATGTAACCAAATAGGTGAGCTGTTCTTGTTGACTTAATCCTTTTTAATGTACCTGGTACTGGCTTCTATAGTCATCTTGGTATGAGGAAGAAAGTTTACCACCCCAAACCAATGGCAACCCCCTTCTCATAGAATCATAGATTCATAGAATCATAGAGTTGGATGTGTTAGGATATGGATGGGATATAGAGTCAAAGGTGAAATGTAAAGA
>CM034703.1:278092998-278106333 GCA_020142125.1 Phrynosoma platyrhinos
AGAGAGAGAGAGAGAGAGAGAAGGTGAACTCTGTGTATATGTAAATATAGGTCTCTAGGAAACTGCCCTGAACTGTAAGGAGATGTCATTTGAATTTTACAGATGAGAATCAGACACAGAGAAGGGGGCTACTTGCACATATAGCCAAAGGCCATCAAGAAAAAAATCTATGACGGGGCCTAGAAGAAGTAATAATGTGGTCCAGTCCTGGGGTTTTACTATAAGACCATCACTCTCATTGCTGTCAATAGGGGTGCTTAAAAATGGTGCCAAATATGATGCCAAATAACCCAGCTTTGATTTGTGGAAATGGGTGTGGGAAGTCCCAGTTTGCAGAAGGAGGGAGGGAGAGGAAGAAGAGAAGGCAATATTGGTGGCACACAGGCTTACGGTAGTTACCCAGCTGCGTCTAGGGAGGTTTACATTATTCATGCTATTCTCTGCATCCGTTCCTATCATCTAACACCCACCACCATCACCACCACCATCCAGACTAATTTAGGGAGTGGGCTGGGAAAAGGCTTCCCTTGTTCCCTTCAAAAGAGGGGGGCACAACAATGTGTTCAGAGCAGTCTACTCCAGCTCATTGCTAGATTGGGGTTTCTCCGGGGTTAATTGTAACTGCAGGGCAGGGAGATATAGTATTCAGGCACACAGGCAGGCAGGCAGGGAGAGAAAGAGAGAGAGAACAACATCCAGTACTGATTACTGGAGAGCTGAGCTGACCTTTTTCATGCTTCTGCCAGGTTGTGCTCACGCCGGCGCTGCCTCCCTAACATACTTAACCCCATACAAAGGCAGGAAGAAATCACATTTTCGGGTTTTGCATTTAACAGTCTTAGAACAACAGGGTCCTTGAAATGACACATGGTCCTATTTCTAGTGTGGACATGAGGAGGGAAAAAGCTAAGCTCAGGGAGGTGAAGAGAAGCCCAGAAAGGGGAATTAGGCAAAAGAGCTGTCCCTTGTGTGTGTGTGTGGGGGTATATTGAAGGCCGGGGGGGGGGGGGGAAAGAAGAATGGCTTTTCCATCTTTTGTTGGCTTTGACCACATTGCCAGGAAAGCTAAGGCCTTTCTGTTTAAAAAAAAAAAACACCTCCATCATATAACTGCTTCATTTATTTTTAATTCATGTTTACATTCTGTTTGTTGCCTGCTTTCTGTGCCAGTATGGTATTGTATAAATAAGGATGGGATCCATGGTTAAAATCAATGCACAATTAGTCAGATCTAGGGAGGGAGGAAAAGAGGGAGCAATTTGTGAAATGGATCTTAATTGGATGGTGATTCCAGTCTTGTTACTTTGGGCAATATGGTACAGAAATTAACATGGTAGCCTCTGCTTGTAACACACAAAACATACATTTATTTGAAAAGAGCCACAGTGACTTTTATATTGTTTTATTTTATTTTATTTTAAAAGCAAAACTCAGTAAGAGCTGCTTTCATTCTTACATGATTTCTCATCCCATGAGCTCAGCAGAGACATGGGGAACATGCAGACCTCCAGATACTGGGGTGGATTGAAACTCCCAGCATTTCTCACCATTGATTATGCTGGCTATGACTACTGGGAACTGCAGTCCAACAGTACCTGGTGAACTGTATGATTACTGCCTCTGCTTTCTATAATAGTGTATTTGATTTAGGCCAGGCTTTTCTAAACCTGGCCCCCCAGATACAGTTCCTGCCATCCACAGCTAGTGGTGGAGTCCCACAAAACTAGGTTTATATCTAATTCATATCCATATTCAAGGGACAGCTGAGGGCAAATCACTCACTCTGATTCTGCTCTGGACATAGGCAGCTGTCCATGAGCAACAGCTGGTTCCCAGAGATATTGTCCAACAATGTCCGGATGAAAAGAGATGTCCAGGCTGCTCAATAAGGGTGAGATGAGCATTTTCGTGTGGATAGGTATCCATGCCTCCATCTCCCATTTCCTAAATCACTTTCAATGGCCAAAGTTCTGTCTAAATGTTAGAGCAAGAAGGTTAACAAGTAGAATAAAAGCTATACTGTTATCTTAGTTTGCCAAATTACAGATTCTTTGTTTTCCAAATGTGCAGCATTGTTAGTCTAGCAGCAAAAACAATTTAAAAAACTGCCACATTTATTTTAGCATGAAATTTTGTGTGCTGTAACCTAATTATTTAGGTGTGTGAAGTGTTACTCTGAGTTACAAATATAAATACAGTACACAAATTAAGGGGATTCTAGACATTGAAATCAGTGGGAAATTTGTATTTCAGAGCTAAGTATGTGTGTATGGGAGTGAGGGTTATAAACCAATGCTATCACATAGGATAGACTTAATCAAACCAATGATGAATACAGTGATCTGTGTCACGCTAATAGGTCTGACTTAAACTTTATGTTACTGTTAGTCAAAATTATTCTTTCCAAAAGGAAGAGAATATGAATAAATTAACAGTGTCTTCATGAGTGGGAAGTACAGGATTCTGCTCAGTTTCTTTAATCATCTCTGTGAAAATTTTCATGTCAAAACAACTAGTGATGTGGTAGCTGGTTCCATGGAGACAGAGAGTGTTGCAGATGTCTGCCACTTGGGAAATTAATTCTGGGCCTGCAAAGCTAAAAAAAAGTGGCTTGATGGTGGGGTGCACCAGACTGCCACAGAAAACAACAGATTCTACATAGAGGTTCTTCCACTTCCTCTCAGTATAGTCTAGTTCAGTGTACCCAATTTCCTGCCACCATGCCGTGCAGCCTACCTGTCCGTCCACCCAGCAACAACCAGTGGAATAACACAGCATGATGAACTCACTGTGAATAAGTTGTACGTGAAGTAATGGGTTTCCCCCAAATACCTGAATATCTTAGTTGTGAGTGTCTTTCTGATTAATCAGAATAGATATAGTAATTTTGTTCCAGGGCTGGCCACAGACGATGGAATTTATGATGTTTTCTGGAAGATATAATTTATAATGTGTAAGAGTGAGTAGGCTTATGATATAAGATTGTACTTAATACCCAGTAGTTACATAGAAGCAACTAGAAAATGCATCCAATTTAGGATAGATGGTGGGGTAAAAATTCCTGGAGCCCTGGTAAAGTTTCTCCAGTGTTACCTGCCCATTTGTCCAGATGCTAAGGATGCCATTCACATATCTCCTGGAGAAGAGAGACTTTTGGAAAATAGAGAAGAGAGAGCATTCAAAGCCAGCTGTGAAATATATATTTTGATTGAGGTTGCAATGGGTTTCATGCAACCTCTTGTCATTGCATGGGACCACTTGTGCCAAAATGGAAACTAGGATGAGCTCATTAGAAGGAGACTGTGAGAGACCTTTGGATCACAAGGAAGCCCTCTCATATTCAATTAGACCATTGGTCGATCTACAGTACATTGTATATTGACTATGTTAGCTGCGGCAGGGATGCAGTGGTTTAGCAATTAAGATGCCCACTCTGATGAATGCAAGGTCGGCAGTTCAAGACCCAAGCACCACATGACAGAGTGAGCTCCCATCACTAGTCCCATCTTCTGCCAACCTAGCAGTTCGAAAGCATGTAAAAGTACAAGTAGATAAATAGGTACCACTTTGGTGGGAAGGTAACAGCGTTCCATGCACCTCGGCATTTGGTCATGCTGGCCACATGACCATGGAGTCATCTTTGACAAAGCTGGCTCCCTCCACTTAGTAACAGAGATGAACACTGGCCCCAGACACAACTAGACAATCATGTCAAAGGAGAAGCCTTTACCTTTATATTAACTGGTGGCAGTTTTCTGGGGTTTCAGGCAAGATCCTCCCCAATATTATCCAAAGTGTCTGCAGAATAAACCTGAGACCTTTTGCTTGCAAAGCCTAATATTGTTCAAAATCAATCTCAGGATGGGAACAGTGCTGTAATTTAAACTTTAAATTATCTTTGAAAATTTGGAATTCTGAAGATGTCACAGATATCTAGATCCACTGAAATGTACTTGCTGTCCTTCCTTCAGCTATTAAAAAGTCAATGCATATTTCTCCACTGAAGTCAAACAAATCACCAGAGGCCTGAATTTACCCCCTGTTTAGTACCAGATGTTTCTCTGGAGGGGTCCCATCTTTGGGATTTGCTCCAGTGTAGGCCTGCCAGAGCTTCAAGCTAATCATTTTCAAAGTGTCATGCAAGCTGCATATTATTTAGGTTAGCTGTTAATTAACAGTTTTGTAGTGTCCTTGGATTGTGTGTTTTAATCTCTGTATTTAAAGTTTCCAAGGCAAGAAGCACTTTAATTAAATTAGTAATAATGCATTGTGAAAGCCCAATTTGACCTGATTTATAAAATCACTTAATTCCCCCACATGAGCATCAGGAACTTTGAAGAGCTGAGGTGTCTTGCAGAAAAACAAAACAAAAGAAATAAAACCAAGCGAAGAAGCATTTCTTTCAGAAAGAATTGGCTTTTGTTTTGTCGTTCCTCTTCCTTTCATGTTATGCAACACAGCTGGAGATACATTTACTCAGAAATAAGTTTCACTAAGTATAATGGGTTTTGCTCCCCATTAAGTGTGTAGGATTGCAACTTTAGTCCACAAAATGCTTCAGGAAAACATCTAGATATCAAAGATCATTTATGAAAATCATTATTAATTGGTCTTTCTGTGTATGATATCATTTATGTCTGCTGGGCAATTGTGTTTACATTATTTCTGTTCACATTAAACAGAAGAGAAAATACCCTTAGCTCTGGTACTGGGGACAAGCAGAGGGGCTGGAGGAAAGAATCACCCATCCTGCTAACATTACTCTGAAGTAGGGCTGAAACATTTCAGTATGAAAACCACACACAGTTAAGTGCCCCCTGGAGTGCTTCCATACTAGAAAGCCAATATGGATGGTCCCACATTAGGGACCAATTAGTTCCATCCACTTGGATAGAAATTCATGACTGTAGCATCCCTTTGTCAGGACTGGAGTGGTTTTTTGTGTATTCCACTGGCCCTGGGTAAATCAATCCACAGAGTTGTATAGTTTGCCAGAATTAGTGTGCTGACAGATAAAAATAGCAACCAGCCAAGTCCACTGTTCTCTCCAAGTCACTGTTGCGAGTGAACAGCACAGAAGTGAAGTGGTGAGTGCAAATGTGAGGATACGATACACTCCATAGCTCTTTCCAATTCCTTTTTCCCATGCAACGACTCCTGAATGTGCATGCATGAATCACTATATATATATGACTAAACTAGTGGTGCCTAGATGCTTCTCATCTCCAGTACAATAGCTATGCATATTCAAATGTTTCCTTTCAAGTTGCATGGGCTGCAACAGAAAAGATGCAAAATGTGATGCTGTATTTCTAACTCTACCTGTGGTCTGACACTGCCACATCCCCCAAATATTCTGGCTACCTTCCAATCCTCTGGTACAGGAAATGATCCTAGAAATTTCACATTCAAGTTTTTAAAGATTTCTTGGAAGGAGTTGGTGACTTAAAAGAAAAAAAAATCAGTAAAACTAGAACTTCTTTCTTGTTATCACTATTTGCCTCAACTCCTCAAACTCTCTTACTGGAAATATCATTTCAGGCTTAGATGTCTGTACTGAAGACAAATGAAAACAATGCATTTAGCTTCTCCTTATCCCTTTTAGTTTTCCTTTAAAACTAACCTTAACGGTAACTTTTGAACCTTTTAACATCTTTATTGCGATCTAGTGGTCTAACTCTTTCCTGATCTTAATCCATTTCAAGAATTCTTAATTTGTTGGTCTTGTATGCTCTAAAAATACAGGTTATGAAGTAAATTCCTAGAAATCATTTTAGAAAATTTGGCATTTGAAGCAGAAATAACATGGAAAGAAAAGGGATAGGTTTCTACATCACAAAAAAGATCAGTTCAACATGTTTCAGCAAACATTTATTCCGCGATAGCAATTAGCACATATATAATGAAACAACCAGGTCTTGAAGGCTTCTTCCAAAGTGCATCCAGAGAAGACTTTTTCTTTCACCATTTTGATATCCATCTTGGTGGCTAGACTTCTACATATGTGTTTGCTGTTTGGGGTAGCTAGAGAGGCAGACTTTTGTGCTCTCCCCTTTTTTTTCTGTTCTGCTGTTGATGCATGCTTACTAAAGGATTTCAGAGACAGCTGCTTTTTGCCTTTCATGTTGTAGGCAGCCACACATAGCTAAAGTAGGGTTGTCTTAAATAGAATCCCCTTCTTCCCCAGCTTAAGCTTTATTGCTTTGTTTATTGCAGTGGCTCAAGTGGTTAAGATGCTAATTTAGTTGACTGCAAGATCGGCAGGTTGGCGGTTCGAGGCCTGAGTGCTGCATGATGGGGTAAGCTCCTGTCACTAGTTCCAGCTTCTGCCAACCTAGCAGTTTGAAAGCAAGTAGACAAATAGGTACCACTTCTCAGTGGGAAGGTAAACAGCGTTCTGTGCAATCTTGCTGGCCACATGATCACACAGTAGTCTCTGACAACGCTGGCTCTTCAGCTTCATAACGGAGATGATCACTGTCCCCTATGGTTGGACACAACTTAACAACCTTGTCAGCGGGGAATACCTTTACCTTTTATTGCAGACATACTGCTGCAACCTGGCACCAAAAGTCTGTTTTACTTTAGCTCTCCTTCACCATCCTCCAAATGCTGATACTGCTAGAAAACAAAAACAAAACCAGTAGACAAAGGATTAGGAGGGAAAAGAGGAGGTGTGGGGCTGAGCAAGTATAAAAAGACTTTGTTAAAAGGAGTGCCACTGTCATAGGCTTTGTTAGTTGAGGTCTGCCTATACTTTCTTGCATCTGTTATGATCTATTTAACTTTCATTTGTGCAAGTTTGTGTTTCTTTTTGTTTTCCTTGTTTGGGCAAAGCTTCAACTTCTTGAAGGAAGATTTTCTCTCTTTAAGACCTTCCTTACCATTATTTCTTAGCCATGATGACCCCTTGTACTTGCCTCTGGTGTATACATTACTTGTGTCTTTATTATTGTAGTTTTCAGCAACCCATAAGCATTTTGGAAAGATTTGACTTTGACTTAAGAAAACTCACCAGTTACTTTGGAGCTTCCAGGAAGCTCCAGAGTGACCTTGTTGTTTTTGAAAGTGTGGACACCTGGATCAGGCTGGATTTGGGTGGGTAGCAACTGTTTCCATTTTTCTTAAAGGTCCAGTGCTGTTTGCCACATCCTGTGAGCCCAACCACTTATTGTCAAAAAATAAAAATAGAAATCATTTCACCTTGGGTACACTGCTGCTGCTACATTCCTGGGAAAAGCACATCCTTCACCTGACTGAGCCATGCTTACATATTGCTCACCAGGTGTCAGAACAAGGTAGTCTACCCAATTCTCATAGATGATATGGCTGGGCATCCTGTTCTGACCTCACCAGAAGTGACATTGCCAGACAGCAAGGCTCTTCTGCCAGAGAGCTGGTTTTGTGGTTGACAAGGTAGTAGTGGTGGCGGCAGCCCCAAGGAGAACAGGACACTGATGCTGGTATGCAGTCAGTGTGGTCAACCATCTGGACAGCAAAGCAGTTTCCCCTCACTGTTGTGCTGGTATGTGTAGCACTCACATAGTGGATCCAGCGCAGCTCCAAAGCAGAATACTGTGGGCTGCACGCAGATGAGTTTTAGCTGGTATAAATGCATCCATGGATATTAGTATCATCTACCCACCTGTTTCTTCTGTGTTCAACTGCAATCCTCATAGTAGTTGAGGAGGGAGAATTAGGTGGCCTTCGGTGAGCAATTAAGATCTGTTATCCTCACAAAAGGCTTGCTCCAACAGATATGAAAAAGGTTAGAACCGTTTTGTTGACATGAGTCAACCCAGCTGCTTGAATATTGGGATGCTCCTTGTGGTTGTGGCTGTGAGGACAGTTATGATAAGCTTCTGCACTCCCAGTTTTACCACTGATGCTAAGTTTGATTAAGTATGGGCCCAGTTCTTTCCTTCCCCAGTTTTAGCATCAGCATTCATTCAGCTGAGATGCTGACATCTATTCTCAGGGGTAAGCCATCAATTCAGGGGCTGCCTTAGCCTTTCTAAATTCTCAATTCCCCTTTACAGTTCCCCTGGGACAACCAGCCATTATACCACACTGAGCATCTCATGGGCTGAAACCAGGCTCAACTGGAAGACCCTAATCATTCTTGACGTAGCTTAAAAGACAACATGAATGAAATATGTAGTGAGGTGTGTGTATAGCATGAGGGGATGTGTGTGGTTCATAAGAAGAGCTAGCCTCTGGATAGGAATGTGATCAGAAGAGCTGACAGTCAGTTCTTTCTCTCTGTCTGTATAGTTGAGAGCCAGTGTGGTATAGCGGTTTGAGCACTAGACTATGACTCTGGACCTTATCACATGGGGTCTAAAGCAGACAGAACCCCATCCCATCCCTGTCCCATTGCGGGTTTTTTTCCTGTTTGTTCACATGACGTCGCACAGAACCCTGTCCCATCCCCGTCCCAATGCGGCATCATCCCCGTTCTTTTGAATGCCGGTTTCCTGGGGAATTACATTTGCGCGACCAGAATGATACCGGAATGATGCTGCTTTCGTTCATTGCGCAATGATGCTAATTGCGTCTGATAGCAATTTCCGTCTTGTGGGATCTATACCGGTATAGTTCTGGATTGATTCCATACCGCTTTCTTGCCGCTTTGAGACCCGTGTGTGATAACGTCCTCTGAAGATCAGGGTTCAACTCTCTGCTCAACCATGGAAACCCACTGGATGACCTTGGGTAAGTCACACACTCTCAGCCCAGAAAACCCTGTGATAGATTCACCTTAAGGTCAAAATGTCTTGAAGGTACACAACAATCAATATGTACAGTTGGGTACCTCACAAGAAGAAGTTTCATGCTGTGCCACTAGCATTCAAAGAATAGGGAGGGACAGCCTGTTTTGCTGTCTGTAACACTCATCCACTCTGGATGTCTGCATATGGTTGGCAAAATCCATCATAACATGCAAAAGCAACCACTTGATGTTCCTGGATTCTTGCTCCCCCCTCTCATTTTTTCTAAAAAACAAACAAACAGCTACATGTTGACGAAAAATCTGAGGAGGACATGAATATTCACCAGCGTCTAGCCCTTCATCAGTTGCCAGGGCTTGCATTTATTCGGAATGGCTGAGGCTCTCTGATTAAAATTATTCCTGGGGGGTTTCGATGTTTCCAGCCAGCTTGGGCTTTCTTTGTGTGTAGATTGAAAGGTGGGGAGGGCAGAAGGGTCATTCTCTTAACCATCTGCTTCCCTTTAATGTAGAACAGATTGCGATTCTGGGCAAAAGGCCTGAACTCCAGCCAGGGTTGTGCTGGAAATATTGTTCATAGTGGAATACAGACAGGGAGGATACCTTTATAGCAGGTTTCTCTAGGTGAGCATGCACACAGCTGTGTGTGTCACATACATACACCACCCTGTTTACATGCATTGTTTTCTGGTGATACCTTGCCCCATGATTTGGAGTGAATATTTAAGGGATGCCCATTTGTGCTGGTAAGCATAAGGGGAGACAAATCAGTAAGGAGAATTTGCCATTCCTTTAATCCCAGTCAGTTTTGCTCAGATGTGAATGCATGGTAAATCAAATTGTCACATTGCAGGACATTACAGGCAGGCTAAAAGGAGTTGTTTTCCCTAGTAGCCATTTTCTCCTCAGTCGACATTATTTTTTCATTCAGTGATTCTGGAAGATGTTAGTGCCATGCTGTTGCAATCTAATATTTTCCTGGTTACCCTTCTCTCTTCTAAAGGCTAGTCTATGGTGATTTTGCTGACTTTGCCCTGTCTTATAGAACCAACCTGCCAAAAGTAAATTATCAAAGTGCTTCTCTTTTCTATTTGTTCTTTAATTAATCACTTCCTGGTAGCTTTCAGCAACAACCGGCTATTTAATTAGTTGTTTCCGGTATTCATCTGCTACATTTATAGCCTGCTTTGCCATGTAAAAATGCGGTTAGCTAACCATAGTATCTTCAGTCCAAAAGAGATTGGAAATAGGCAGTATTAGGATAAAATAAGTGACAGACAAAAATGACAGTCTCTGATTTCTGTTTGCTGGACATTTTCCTGTTCCTTCCTGTCACATTTCACTTCCACTTCCTGCTGATTATAGAAGAACAATATCTTAACATATTAAGAGGCCCATTTTGCTGGCCATTATCTAAGTATTGGACTATGACTCTGGAGACCAAGGTTCAAATTCCCACAGTCATGGAAACCCTCCAACACTCTCTCAGCCTCAAGGGGAGGCAACAGCAAATCTTGAACAAATCTTGCCAAGAAAAACCTTTGATAGTCTTGCCTTAGGGTTGTTATACTCTGGAAATGACTTGAAGGCACACCATTATCATCATCATCATCATCATCATCATTAGTACACCTACCCTTTTACTCTTACATAACTCTTCTTAGTTTCAGTGACGCTTGTGCATAACAATATGCTGGTGAATTATGCCCTGTGGATTGTAGCTTTTCTGCATTAGACATATCCAAATTTTACTGCCTCAAATGCTTAAATCTCCCTGCAGCATACTTTGCTCTACAGAATACTTTAGAAGATTATTATTACAGATCTCTGTATGGGGAGGAGAGATGGTACTGTATTGTAGCCTCACCATACGAAACCACTGTATCAGACTAATTGTTCATACAGCACAGTCTTCTCTCTCTGCCTAGTGGCAGATCTCCAAACCCAAGCAGGTGATTGTCCCAGCATAGCCCGAAAAAACCCACAAAAAAAACCTGTCCCAGCATAGCTATCCAGTCTCCTTCAATTGGCCATGCTAAGTTGGAAACTGGAAGTTTCCCCATGAAAACATTTGCTGTTTCCCCCAGTCATGGCCTCACCTTGTGCATGTATCCCTTGCTCATTTATGTACACTGCTAGAAGCTATCCCTATATTGTGCTGCTGGACATATGGTTTCTCTGGTGCCTGTGACCTGCTGGGGCAAATCAATTTTTGGTACCGATAAGCAGTGAAGGGGGCATGGCAGCGGTCCTTCCCACATCCCCAGGAGCAGTGATTGGGGAAAGTGGTGGAAGAATGAGTCAGCTGGGCCCTGGGGACAGCTGTCTTACAGAAAGGCCACATACAGGGTCAGAGGTGACTGTGGAGGAGCAGTGGATGAGATGCAGAGTGAAACTAGGGAAAAACAAACCTTCTTTGTTCCTCAGGAGCTGAGAAATATAAAGTGGTGTTAGATGTTGCATCACTACAGGTAAAAGAAGATTTCTGTCTACTTGTTGCCCTCCTTCTTGGTGTAAAATGTAAAGACAGAAGATGAGCACTGCTCCAATTTTCCTGGCTGAGTGGATAGTCTCAAAGGCTAAAGTGCTGTTACAGTCAGAAAGGCTAAACAGTGTGCCTCTGCCTCATCAATCCCTGTTTTGGAGGTTGTTGGGAAGCCAGTGTGGCATAGTGGTTTGAGTGTTGGACTGTGACTCTGGAGACCAGGGTTCAATGCCCAACTCAGCCATGAAACCGATTGAGTGACCTTGGGCAAGTCACATGCTCTCACCCTCAGGGAAGGCAATGGCAGACCACCTCTGAACAAATCTTTGCTGAGGAAACCCCATGATAAGGTCACCATAAGTCTGAAACTATTTGAAAGCATACTACAACATATAAGCCACTGTGAGCTACTTGAAGGAGAGGTGGCTTATAATATCCATTGTCTATATATTTCATTGTAGGAAAACAAGGTCCAATTTCTCCCTTCAACCTTTACACTAGAATGTGAGGAGCAGATATGCTTGTCTCTTGTATATCCCTTGTCACTGCTTCTCTCGAACACAATGAAATCACTCTTATTCTAGTTCTAAGGAAGAATCTGCAAGGAAGGCCACTAGTTTCAGTACCATGGATAGTTCCACTCTGACAGGGTATTTATTGCTGTAGTTCTCAAGATTTTTTTTTAAAAATTATTCATGCAACATTTCTGTTGCCCTGAACTATTTTCCAGTAATGCCTGGCACTAACTGCAACTTTTTATTCACACCCTCAGGTGAGTTTCTTCTTAATGTCATCATCTCAAAACAAAACAAAAGTCTCCACCTCTCCTCCTCCTATCTTTATTTTTTCTTAGAGTTGTAATGCATCAGTGAAAGGCACTTTTCCACTGTAGTGCTACAAAGAGTGTATGCAAGTGACATTGATAAGTGATGTTATGGATTGCAAGTGTACTAAATAAAAAGAAATGAATATTAAAAAGGATCAAAATCCACAAAAATATGTAAAGCAAGTGAACACAATACAAAGCAAAGTAAAGCAGCTTCATTTATATACCGCTTCATATCGCACTATGGGATGTCTAAGCAGTTTACAACTGTAAGCAACAGTTGGGTACTCATTTTAGAAACCTCGGCATTAATAAGGATCAAACAATCATGAATTAAGCATACCTAAATCTGAATATATGTAATTATTTCCATTGGGACACTTTGGGCGAGGCATATGGAGTGCATACCACAGTTTGTATTACTCTTGAGGTGTTCCTCTCCTTTGCAATGTGGAACTAGCATGGCAGCAAACAGTGAGGAAGAACACGTAGCAAGAACAAACTGGAAAGAGGATGCCTGACATCTTTTCATTCTTAATCAGAACCCCTCTCCCAAAACATCCTGTTTCCATCTTAAACTTCCCCCAGAGGTTCTGCTTGCCAGCCTCCTGCCCAAGTGAAAGTAGGGTCCCCTGCTAGTCTGAGTGATTATACCTGAAATGCCTAATCTTTGATTGTGGGCTGACACCAGACATCTACTAGGGATGGTAGAGGGGGTTCCTCTGCAACTTGTATTGTTCCTGGTTTTGTTTTCATACGTTTGTTGGAGATAAAACGGAAAAGGTAGAAATGCAGTTTTTCAATTTAGACTGAACAAGGTATCATAGATGTGTGTATGGAGGGGGTGGGGATTGGCAAAGCCTTTCCATTCTCCCACTCCCAAGCAACAGTACAATAGCATACAGTGTAGCTAGAATAAGCAGTCAAAACTGTATTAAGCCATCAAAAAGCAGAGGGGAAGCAAGTATGGGATGGTGATGACACGGGCTGTAGCCCATACTGTCAGAGGGAGGGCGGAAAGGCAAGCAGAGCAGCTAATTCACCCCTTCTTCCTTCTCTCCTCACAACTGCCACTGAGTGAACATCTTTCTTCCCTAGCTGCCTCCGGGAAACAGCCCTTCAGCCTCTGAAGCTGAATTACTGCCCTAGTTAATGCTCTGTACTGAATAGGTGCTCAGATGTGTATTGAAAAACAAGGCCTGAGACTGCATTATTCTTTTAAAAAAATAAAAAGTTCTCTCTTACCTTTAGACTAAGGGCCTTTGCAGACTGCCAGAAATAGTGCAAATTGAG
>CM034703.1:278123286-278136120 GCA_020142125.1 Phrynosoma platyrhinos
ATTTGATAACTATGCCCCCAATACCGTCGTCCAAGTCATTGATAAAGATGTTGAATAGCATTGTGAAATATAAGCAGCATCTGACTTTTAATTTGAGGTTTAGATTAATTTACAAATACAGGAAAGCCTCTGTGTGTGTGTTTGCTTGTTTGTTGTTGTTCAGTGAGCTGTTGCACAAACCACAAAACTAAAATCTGGCCTTTGTGTCACTCCTTCACTTTGAGGCAAGAAAATGACATTGCTGACTATATGGAAAAAAAGTTGTGTTCTCCATGTTCCTCCTCATACATGGGCTTGAATTGGTGACTTCAGTGCAACCTGCCTGCCCCTCACCCCACATGAAAAGTAGTAACTAGCAAATGCTGAAGAAAAAAATTTTTTTTAACAGAGGAGTTCCTTGGTGTGTATCAGGCAAAGAGATAAATAGCATTCGAGTAAATAGGTCTAAAGATGGAGCATTCTGTTCAGTGGTGAAAGGCAGGGTGCCTTATGGTTATTGTAAAACATTTCTATAGTGCTGTAAATTTTTTCAGCCTCTTGCTGGGAATCAGTAAAATACTCCCCTGCCCTGAAGAGCTTGCAGTTGAAAGATAGCGTACAGGGCAACAGATGCTAAGAGCTCCCACAGTTCTGGAACTGAATTATATTTTGCAGAGTTTTTGGCAGGCCATGGAACAGCAAGCACTTTGGGTATAGTTTTCTCCTATAAGCTGAACCCTGGAGGTTGGCTGTCTGGAAGCAACCGTTAATAGCAAAGTCTTGCTACTAGTTTCCTTCTCATTTCCGCAATACCTAGTTTCACAGTACCAAGGATTTCTGCATATACTTCAGGACAGAAACGTCATAGCCTCCAACTGTCCATGTTTAGCAGGGACAGTCCCAGTTAATCCTCTGCTGTCCTGCTTTCTCAGCTGCTTTTAAAGTATCCCAGTTTCTCTCTCTTCCTTCCACCTTCCTCCTTTTTGCTCATCTTACCTTAGTTCACAGTGAGAAAGTAGTTTTCATTCAGTTAACTTAGCTGGAAGAGGAAGGGATGTGGTCTTGTCTTGCCCTTCCCAGCAGGCTCATTTCCCATCTTTATTTCAGGCTTTCCTAAACACAGAACAAAAGTTCCAGGATTTCTCTGCTTAAAATGGTAGTTTTATGTACTTCTTCATTAATAACTTTTGTTCTCTTGTTACCTGGTTACACTCATTTGACCATGCTCTGACATTGCTCAGCCACATGTGTCCTGGTTTTCATCTATGAAATGATGGAGGGTATGAAACTCAAACCTAAACTTTCTGTGAGGAGACCTCTATCCACAGGATACTCTTACTGGTGGGTGGGTTGGTATGATACAGTTTTTGCTGGTTCTCGCTTCCTCTTACAATCTCATGTACACTCCAGAAGAAGATATTCCATCCAGCGGATTTTGGAACTCTCCAGAGCAACATGGGAAGTGGTATTCCCATGTTTTTTGCATGGTGAACCTGCAAAAATCACTCATGTTGCCTTTTGGCCAGCTGGAGCCTCCACTTTATCAGTCTCTTTTATTCACAGAAAGCCAATTCAAGATCCAGATTGTAGACATTTGGGACACCCATCCAGCAGTCTGGAAGCAGCAGAATCCTTTGCTGTCTTAAAGACTAAGGACTTTATTGCAGTGATAATAAAACCAGCTTACCTGAGCCAGCTTAAAATTTAAAACGGGCATCATCCTGATGTTATCAGAAGGATTTAGCCGCTGAAATCGCCACCTGGGTCCATCCCTGCTCACAGGGGCACTCCGGCAGCCATTTCCTTAAGCTGGAAAACTCCCAGCTTTGAAAAGAGGTGCACTGAGTGCCCTAGGAATGGGGATGGACCTGGGTGGCGATTTCAGTGGCCAAATTCTTCTGATAACATCAGGATGTCACCGGTTTTAAATTTTAAGTTGGCTCAGGTAAGCCAGTTTTATTATCACTGTAATAAGCTCTTAATGCTGCTGCCACATTGCATTAACTTCAGAATTAATGGAGTTTGACATAGCTTTAACTATCATGATGTCATCCTATGGAATCCTGGGATTTGTTGTTTGTTCTGACACTAGAGCTCTTTCATAGAGAAAGCTGAATGTCTCGTAAAACTACAAATCCCAGAATTTCATATCATTGAGCCATGGCTATTAAAGGGGTGTCAGACTTAATTAATTCTGCAGTGCAGATGCAGCCTAACACATATTTACTGTGTCAGGACCCTCTTTGAAAATTATTACGGTACATGACAATTTCAGAGCTGAGTTCCACTTACATTTTAAGAAACGGTTTTTGTTCTGAGATTTTCTATTTTAAAAGTAGCAAGCTGCCCCCCCCCCCAAATAATCTTTCTGCTCCCTAGATTCCTACTATCTGGGTATCTTCGAGTATACTGAGACCCTACATCTTTCTGACCCTTCCCTTATTACTTTGGCATGCTTGTTTTCTCCAAACCGCACCACTGCTAACAGCTTATTTGACTTAAAAGTCTGTTCACAAAACCAATTTCAGCTCACTTTGATGTGGTAAATTCAGCTGGGGCAGATCTCTCTTCTTGTTGAGCTAGTCTCCAAATCATAGTTCAATCCTAGTTCACTCACAGCCTTCAAAAGACATGTGATCTGCAATCACATTGAAACCATCACGATTGCCATTTCCATAGAGGTAGCCACATTTTGTCTGCTGCAGCAGCATCTTAGAAACTAACCATTTTATTTGTGTTTTTTAATATTATTAAAAGTATTTATTAATCATACATCTAGCATGTAACCATTGGGGAGAGCCCAAGCAATGCAATGCTAGCTGTTTGGAATCTGTGGTAAGGTAATACTCAAATGCTGAGATGTTTTTTATAATAATTTTATTGATTTTTACATGTAAGTGAACAAAATTACTAAACAATACATACAAAAGTCTATCTACACATATAATACACCCACCACCACCACACACCACACTTTAACACAACAACACAATACATTAAATTTAAAAGTGACTTCCCACTTCCTATCCTTTGGTCTATGTTTATCAATAAGTTACATTTCCACGTTACTTAAATATCAAATTAAAAGGTGCATCTGTTCCTAAGTGTATAAAATTATTTATAATTGAAAACATGCAAATATTGTAATTCCTTCTCTTTATTGCATATATCTCAAAATGGATTCCACTCTTCCACAAACTTGTCTATTGCTATTTATTAATCACTTTTCTGACCATTAGGGTCCCCAAATGGTGCACCCTTCTGTGGACTAGAGTTCATTTCATGAGATGCCTCTAGTCAAATAGACCCTAATCCATGAAAATATGTGCCTTAAAAAAATGAGTGTTTGTATTTCCATCATATTATTGATTCATCATCTTAAAATTATCCTTCAAGTTGTAATGGCTCCTCTTAGGTCAGGAATGGACATTAATTTTTTACCCTTGTGAACTGCATTAAGCATCAGCTGAGGCACTGGGGCCACACACGTGTGCCTATTAGGACTGCTAGGAGTGCCTTAGAACCCACAGATCACAGGCCCTTCTCCTCCCGATTTTAGGGTGAAGGGAGAATTTCAAAGTGAGAGCATTGCCTAGAAAACATTATTTGATGACACTACCATTCCTTTGTTAAAAGCAGTGCTTACTGGAAAATGTATGCATTTTTGTTGAATGAACAGCTTGGAGAACTAACTTCCAACTTGAGAAACATTTTTTTATTATATAGGCTATTATTATTATTATTATTTTAAAATCTAAATGACATGATGTGTGCACCTGTGGTTGTCATCACCAGGGCCTACATTATTGTTTCAGGTTTTCGCTGAAACCTGACCTGGCAGCTTCATTCTACAGAGCTCAGAGTATAGAGATGGCAAGGTTTAAACCTTTCTTTCCTGATCATTGAGATCTAGGGATTGCTGCCAGGACTAGAAGTGAAAGCTACTTCAGTTCTAACCCCGGGCGTTTTCACATGGGGCTTTAGGCGGACGCAATCCTACCTCCGTCCGGCCCCAGTCCGGATCCTTTGCAAAGTTTTTCACACAACGTCACAGCAAGCCCCGCCCCATCCAGTGCCATCCCCGGCGCTAGCCGGCGTCAGTCCGGGGCCTTGCTCCGTGTGTTCACACGACGTCGCAGCAAGCCCCGCCCCGCCCCGCCCCATACAGCGCCATCCCCGGCGCTGGGCGGCATCAGCCCCGGTCTTTGTAATTCCTTTTTTTAAAAGGGATTGAGTTGCCGCTGCCGGAAGCAATCAAGAGCCATTCCGGAATGCTGCTGCTTTCACAGGTCTGAAGCTGCAGGATCCATTCTGGAATGGCTCTTGATTGCTTCCAGGCGGCTTTGTACGTTCAAGTGTGAAAACGTCCCCCCAGTGATTGCCATCAGCTTTGGGTGTTTCTCCTCCAATACTAATGGTGAGAAACACAATATTGGAAATGGGATTGCTGAGATGTTTGCCTCCCACCAAGATTTGTCTCCACCTACCACTATTAGCTGTGAGTAAACAATGATCTTCAAAGCACCAAAACTATGTATTCCATGTGATTTTGTGGGAGGATGTGCATGGCTAAGCTGGCTAGAGAATTCTGAGAGATGTTGTCCAAAAGAATAATAATAATAATAATAATAATAATAATAATAATAATAATAAATTTTATTTATAGTCCATCTCTCCCTGCGAATTGTACCCAAACTCTGATTGCATTATGGGAATCAAGCGGCTTTCCCCCCTTGATTTCTGGAGGTTTCTTTATAATGATCTTCTAACATCTCCCCTGTCCATTCTGCAGATGGGATCCATAGCGTGACAGCCCAGTGTGTTCTGCGTGTCATCATCATTACCGAGGACATGTTAGCCAACAGCATCACTGTGCGCCTGGAGAACATGTGGCAAGAGCGCTTCCTCTCACCTCTTCTTGCCAACTTCCTGGAGGGTGTGGCCACTGTGCTGGCCACACCCAAGGAAGATGTTTTCATCTTCAACATCCAGAATGATACAGATGTTGGAGGCCAAGTGTTGAATGTCAGTTTCTCTGCCATGGCCCCCCGTAGCGGCCATTTCTTCAGTTCAGAAGAGCTTCAGGAGCAGCTGTACATGAAGCGCATGACCCTGACCTCAGTCTCCATGCTGGAGGTGCTGCCCTTTGATGACAACGTTTGCCTTCGAGAGCCCTGCCAGAACTACATGAAATGCATCTCCATACTCAAGTTTGACAGCTCCGCTCCCTTCATTGCCTCCCTTTCCACCCTCTTCCGTCCCATCCACCCCATCACAGGCTTGCGCTGCCGCTGCCCTCAGGGCTTCACGGGTGACTACTGTGAAATGGAGATCAACCTCTGTTACTCCAACCCCTGCCATAATGGTGGTGTCTGTACTCGCAAGGAAGGTGGCTACACCTGCATCTGCCGCCAGCACTTCACAGGTAAGGGCTTGCTACTGAACGGTGTCACAGTTAGTTACAGGTAGAGGTGAAGCTGTTTTCCTATAGTTACTGAAGGTGAGAGCCTAGAAAAGTTAATTTTTGGATTATATAGCTCCCAGAATGCCCTAGCTATTGAAAGCTTCTGGAAGTTTTCATCCAGAACATCAACTTTCCAAGCTGTGCCCAAGATGAGGCAGGGCTTGTATGAAAACAATCCAAGTTTTGTGGTGAAGAGGACCACTGAGAAGGATTTTTGGTTTTGTGTCCTTTCAAGTCATTTCTGACAGATGGTGACCCTACGATGGGGGTTTACTGGCCAGAATTTGTTCAGAGTGGGTTTGCCTTTGCCTTCTTCTGAGGCTATGACTTGCCCATGGTCACCCAGTGGGTTTCCATAGCTGAGTGGGGATTCAAGCCCTACACCAACACTCAGACTCCTGCTGGCTACACTACAAGAGGATGAATTTGATTCCTGATTACATTGATTAGGGCTCTTTTTCTTGTATTGTTGTTATTGTTGTTGTTGTGTGCCTTCAAGTCATTTCCAGCTTATAGCAACCCTTGGGCAACCTTCATGGGGTTTTCTGGGGCTGAGAATGTGTGACCTGCCCAAGGTCACCCACTAGGTTTCCATGGCCATGCAGGGAATCAAACCCTGATCCTGAGTTGTAGTCAGTGCTCAAACTACTATGCCAAGCTGGTTCCTTGTTTTACTAATAAACATTAACATGTGGACCAGACAGAAAGACACATGGCATACAGACTCGGTTAGAGGGCTTTAAGTTGCAACAGGTATGACAGAATAACCTTTTCTCTCAGCCATACTCTTTGACAATAAATTGGAATACTGCTGTCCCAAACTGATTAACACACTGAATCCTATACCAGGGTTGTTTCCAGATGGTTGGGTCAAGTCCTTGCACTAATAAATCAGTGCTCTTCTGCTATAAGCATTGTGAAGAATTGCAGTGCACTTGTTTGGCACCAGAGCTCTCTGACACAGAAGTGCAAAGTTTACATCCTGCCTTTCCTTCTATGAGCTCAAACTCTCCTATCTCTCATTTTATCCTCAAAACAACATCTCTGTAATTTAGGTCAGATAGAAAGAGAGATACTGAGAGAGTGAAAGAGAAAAGCGGGCCAAAATCAACCAGTGATTTTCATAGCTCAGTGAGGAACAGACCTTGGGCCTCCAAGGTGCCGGTTAGCACTGTAACCACTATACAGTCTATGCATGATGGTATGTAGACCTGTTGTCTTGCTAAAAAAATAAATCCAAATCCAGTCTTGATTTGGATTGGGATTTTTTTTTTTAGCAAGACAGCAAGCAGATCAGAATCTGATAGAATACCAAATACATACCATTTTGCATTATCCTCACTATCATGTTCTTCAAATTAAATATTGGGGTGTAGCAAGGATGGATAAGCTTTGATCCTGCATTGCCTTAGCTGGGAAACCTGTGGCACCCCAAACATGGGACTCCAAATCACATCAGTTCTACCCAACCTAGCAACTAGTTATAGATGATGGGATTTGATATTCATCAGCACGTGGTGACTTACAGATTCCCCATTGCTGCTTTTGACAAAGAACAGGTGTTAAAGAAGAGATGTGCAACTGGATCCTTTACATATTTTAGTCTGAGGTTCCAAGACTTCCTAGTAAGTGCACAAAGGACTGCACCCTGCATATAATTTGGCTGCTTATATCTCCTAGAGCTTAATAGGGTTTGAACAGCCTTATTTTGTACAGAATTAAAACCTGGTTCTGAGCATGGTTACTCTCTGATAAAAGCTCTTTTGAGTTCAGTGGGATTTTCTCCCAGGCAAGATAATTGCAGCCCAGGATTGCAACCTAAATGGGGAAGATCTGCACAAGGGCAACATCACTATTTTTTTCCTTTCTATTCCTGTGGAGATGACTCATGGCCTTTGCAGACTGCTAGAAATAGTGGAAACTGAGGCCACTTTAAGGGTTAGGGTTACAGTTAGGGAATCATGGGAACTGCATTTTATTGTAGCACCAGAGCTCTCTGACAGAGAAGGCTCAATGTCTCAGGGGAAAAAAAACAATTCCCATGATTCCCTAGCACTAATCCTAACCCTTAAAGTGGACTCAATTTGCACTATTTCTGGCAGTCTGCAAAGGCCCTTACACTGCTGAGAAATTAACTTCATGCTGCATTTAAATCTTTCCCTCCTGTGCCCCCACCAGTCCAGAATGGGGTTGCTCATGATTATTTGAATGTGAAAAGGGAATGGCGTGCTCCATCTTTGACATGGTTTGTAGTTCAGTGCTTAGACTAGTTTTGCCCTTAGTCCAGGGATGGACAAAGTGAGACTTTGGCACATTTGCTCCCCTGGGGCTGTTTTTGTAGGCAGTAATCCCTCTAGATTTCCCAGACCAATTTTTTTCTGGGGACAAAAAACAGAGGGTGAATCTACTGGAAGCCTCTGGGATGGCAGTTCACATTTTAAATAGGTTTCACACTTCCCCAACCACTGTATAGTGTAATGTCTGTGTGTGTGTGTGTGTATATATTACAGTGTAGGGGAAGTGTGAAAGCTATATATATATATATATATATATATATATATATATATAGTTTGTTTGTTTATCTTGGGGGGGGAGCCTGTGCAGCTCCTAAAGGGTCCAAGGGGGAGAAAATCAGGCCATGAACCTGCCACAATTGCCCATCCCTGCCAGTGACTGTTAACTCACTGCTATCTATATCAAGCTGATAATTGGTTAATTTATCCACTGGATGGGCAAATAAGAAACAAAGGAGCCAGACAGGGTTTCCTGGTTTATAAAAGAAGAATAAATGAGTAGCTGGCTTCCTAGACCTATCTTCCATCTCCTCCTCTCCATCCCCTGCCCAACCGGAGGAGTCTGAGGTTGTAGATGACAGGAGTAAAAGAAGTGTCTCTGTGCCTGTTTGGCAAAGAGATAAGCAAAGTCAGTGGTAATTAACCTTGAGTGTCTGAAGTGTGAGCCCACATTAGAAGAAGGGTTAATGTGCTTGCTCCCCTGTCACTTCCTGACGTCTCCGCCTTGCTGTTATGCCAATGGACAGGAACAGAAGAACAGAACCGAGAAGCAGAGAAGGAATCTGAGGAAGGAAAGAGCACCCCCCACTCCCCATTTTAGAGACTATTGAAAAGTATACGTTTAAGTACAAGAAGCTGCTTTCTACCTGATCAGACTATTTGTTCATCTTGCTCAGCACTGGGTACTCTGGTAGACATGTGCTCTCCAAGATCCAGGGCTGGCCAAACCAGATCAAGGCAGCCTCCTCAGGCAGTTGATTTGAGGTAACATGAGAGAGCAGCAAACTGTGAGTTGCTTAATGTATTGTTATGCACCCAGGGATTTTTGCTTGTGGGATTGCCTGCCTCAAATTCCAAATGAATTGGGCAGCCTTGCTACAATGCACTCTCAAACAGCCATTTTGCCCTTCCATATCAGAAAGTAAATAGTCTGGGGAACTGTTGCCAATGCTTCTCCCTTACCTGCTGCCTGTTAACTGTGTTCAGTTCTGGGTACCACCGTTTCAAAAAGGATGTTGACAAGCTGGAGCATGTCCAGAGGAGGGTGACCAAAATGGCGAGAGGTCTGGAAACTATGCCTTATGAGGAAAACCTTAGGGAGCCCGGTATGTTTAGCCTAGAGAAGAGACGGTTAAGAGGTGATATGTATAAATATTTGAAGGGATGTCCTATTGATGATGGAGCAAATTTGTTCTTTGCAGCTCCAGGACCCAGAGCAATGAATTCAAATTACAGGAAAGGAGATTCCACCTCGACATTAGGAAAAACTTCCTGACAGTGAGAGCTGTTCAACAATGGGACATGCTCCCTTGGGGAGTGGTGGAGTCTCTTTCTTTGGAGGTTTTTAAACAGAGGCTGGATGGCCATCTGTTGGGGGTGCTTTGATTGCGTCTTCCTCCATGGCGAGGGGTTGGACTGGATGGCCCTTGTGGTCTCTTCCAACTCTTGGGTTCTTTGGTGATGCCAGAGATTGAACTCAGGATCTTTCACATGCAGAGTGTTCCATCTGGAGCTATGGCCCCTCTGTGGGAAGTTTAAACTACTCTGGATGACTTTGCACATTTTTCTGTGTAAAAATATTTATTTCACAGGTTGTGTGGGGGTCTTTTTTTTTTTTTGTGGTAAAATGTTCAAAAATGTGAAAAGATCTCATGGCAGTTGACCTTTTCTTTCTCTACAAAGAGAGGAAGACCAAATGCCAGATGAATAGACTCAATCAGGGAGACCATTGGTCTGAGCCTGCAGAGCCTGAGCAAGGAGGTAGACGATAGGGGGGAATGGAGACGTTTCATTCATAGGGTTACCATGAGTCAAGATCAAATCGAAAGCAGCTAACAACAAAAACGTACAGACGATGGGATATGCACACAGAGGATGCAAGAATTCTTTACATTGCCATGTTAGGGTTGCACGTTTATGATGTTGATTATATCTTTGAGATGCTGTGGAAGACAACCTGTATCTGTGGCTTATCCAGACCCATTTTTTTCTTCAGTCATGTTATCTATCCTCTTTCATTGCCCACAGTGATGTAAAAACAGAGCAGATGAGAGAAGACAGTGGGCAAAAGAATCAGGGGAAAGGATGGGTAAAGTAACTGGCCCAGCATCCATAAGCCATATCTCAGTTAACAAAGGGCCTTTGCAAACTGCCAGAAATAGTGCAAATTGAGTCCACTTTAAGGGTTAAGGGTTAGTGCTAGGGAGTCATGGGAACTTTATTTTTTCTGAGACATTGAGCCTTTTCTGCAGAGAGCTCTGGTGCCACAATAAAATACAGTTCCCATGATTCCCTAACCTTAACCCTTAAAGTGGACTCAATTTGCACTATTTCTGGCAGTCTGCAAAGGCCCAAAGCTTCTGACAAAAGGCCTAAGCAGACTGCCAGAAATAGTGCACATTAAATTGAGGCACTGCCCTGGCTCAGTGTTAGGGAATCATGGGAACTGTAATTTATTGTGGCACCAGAGCTCTCTGACAGAGAAGGCTCAATGTCTCAGAAAAAAATACAATTCCCATGATTCCCTAGCACTGAGCCAGGGTAGTGCCTCAATTTAATGTGCACTATTTCTGGCAGTCTGCTTAGGCCCAAAGAAACTCCTGTTTACAGTGTTATTAACACCAAACTACCTCTCCTCTTTTCTTCTTATCATGTGTCTAGTTGGGAGTATTTTTGGGGGTGGGGTGGGGGGAAGCTTCAGCATTGTGGGGATGATGAAGGAGGAATGGAGAAACAAAGATTTTCAGGTGTTGGGTTTGAACAGCATGTCTACAGTAAACAATATAATAAACAAACCCTGAGCTGGGAAAGAATAAGGAGGTTAGTGCTTGGCGCTTTAAACCGAATCAAGCCTCCCAGGCTGAAGCCAGGAGGTGGGATGGAAGCCAGGATTATCGCATGTTAAATCGCTGCTGAATCGTTGGCTGCAATCAACCCGGGTCACAGCCGGGTTCAGCTGGTGCTTTTTAGAAGCCGGAAAGCATTCTGATTTCTAAAAAGCGCCAGCTGAAGTCTGGCTGGGACCTGAGCTGATGGCAGCTGGCAATTTGATGGTGATTTAGCATGCAATAATCCCTGCCTCCATTCCGCCTCCTGGCTGCAGCCTAGGAGGCTTGATTCGGTTTAAAATGTCAAGCGATAAGCTCCTAAGATTCTGATTTAGACAATCCTGCTGTAGCTGGGTGTGTTTGCCTAAAACAGGTGAGGCAAATAGCAGCTGTCTCCAGAAACCTGTGCTGAGCACATGTGAACAGCAAAACAGAGAAAAGGAGAACCTGACCAGCTATCCCCAGCATGTTTTTTAAAGCATAGATTTGTAAGTTTGGCAATCAGAATGAAAATAATAACCAAAGTGGAGTCTGGCGAAAGAAAAAGTCACCACTGCATTTTAGTATAGGCCTGTTTGTTTTACTTATGCAATGCTTACCTGACCTGGTGGTTTCATTTCACATCTGCATATTGTTAGTTTTGGATAAAACTTGTGTTGAAACATGTTAAAACTGTTCTTCGTTCTGTCCTTATTCTTTCCTTATTCGTTCTACTTCTGGTTCCAAATTTTCTGTTAAAGAAGTAATGCCCAGAAACACGTCTTCTTTGTTAACTTAAGTATATCTTTAAACAATATTAGTGAGATGTGATCTGGCAACACTAAACATTCCCATGTCCAGTAACGTCAGAAGAAACACTGCTGGACATTGGTTTTTGAGCAGTAGGGAGTAGAACTATTATTTGTAGCAACTGGCCAGTAAGTAGAATGTGACAAGTGGTGCCTGGGTTGACTGCTTTCAGAAAAAAAAGAGGAAATGCATCATCTAAAAGGGAGGGGAAAAACACTTTTTCATACAAATTTAATGTGCTGATTTACTTGTATAGATACACACTCAGACATAATAGTAGAATTTAAACAGAAATGCAATATATCTCATAATGGTGAAGGCTGTGACTAGATGAACTGTGAACAGCTCACTTTGCTGTATGGGTCCAAACTAGAGCTGTCAGAGTGAAAACTGGAGAGAGCTCCTGTTCTTTTAATGATGGTACAGAAAAGAGAATTTCAGCAGGTTTTCTTTGTCACACAGATAGGTAACAATCAACACATCCTGAAATTCCCTCTTCTACACAGCCATTAAAGAGGTAGGAGCCATCTCCAGTTTTCACTCTGGCAACTGTAGTGCAAACTTTTGATGGGCACCCTCAAGTCCTCTGCTCTCCCTTCTTGTGGTTATTTGTCTTTAAACAAGACTTCAGAGGGGTAGTTCTTCAAACAAAGGAGGCCTTCGAGTAGATGACTGACAGTTCTTCAACAAGTAGATAGTCTTCTACTAAGCAGGAAACATGGCCACCCTGTATCCAACTTGTAGCACTTCCAGTACTTAGTTCTGTATTCACAGGTTTAGGGTTGCCTTGAAAAGAAGGGGAAATCACCTGCATGCCAGTCACAGGTGAACATAAAGGAGAAGGTGCCATTGCACACTCTATCTTGCTTGAGCATGTGTTTCCTGAAGGCAACTGACTGACCAGTATGTGAATGTAGTGCTGGACTAGATAGGACCTTGGTCTGATTCAGTAGGACTCTTCTTGTCCTCCTCTTATGCTATTCTCTATCCAATTGACTTTTTTAAACACAAACTGATAGACATGAATTCAAGGTTGGCTCTACTATTGGACAGAGGCAGCTGATTTTGAGTGTCATGGATGTTGTTGTTGTGTACCTTGAATTCATTTCTGACTTATGGCAATCCTAAGGTGAACCTATCATAGTGTGTGTGTGTGCGTGTGTGTTTTGGCAAGATATTTTCAGAAGGGCTTTGCCTTTGCCTTCCTCTGAGTCTGAAAGAGTCAGGGCCTTTGCAGACTGCCAGAAATAGTGCACATTAA
>CM034703.1:278136220-278149509 GCA_020142125.1 Phrynosoma platyrhinos
ATGGGGAAAGAGCACATTTCCCCTGTGTCTTAGGCAACAAAATAACATAGAATAACCATGGAAGAATTACGTTTTCCTATTTCCATTTTCTTGTTGAATCCAGGCCTTGGTTTGGCTTCCATGATTATGAGTCCAAGAAACCTCCCTTCCCTCCCTGTGTTATGTCCTTCCTACCTTCCTGTAGGTGAGATATAGCCTCTCATGAGATTTGAAAAAGGGGAAGATTCAATCTAACACCCCTTCAGTTAAAGAGGGCTAGTTGCGCTGCTTTAGCAAACCAGAAGCATGTCTCAACTCAGACATCCTATGATGCATAGAGTATAAATCGTCCCAGCAACTGAAGGAATTAATTCCCAACTGTGTCAAAGAGCTGTAGGCTCCTGCAATGCTGTCACTGACACATCATTGAGAAAGAGAATCCCCATTCCACCACTCTGCTTTCCTGTTCAGCCAGGGAGAAACTGTAGCAGCAAATCTGACACCTCCTGTATTAGTGACGACAATGAAGAGTTTAGCTTGTCAGACAGATGGTGTAAATGAATTCTGATGACTCTGCTTCAAGTTCCAAAGGCATCTAATGGTAGATAGTGACATCCAGTGTCTGTTTGAAGAAACAACAATATACTCAGGGAAGCTGAAGCCAGCATGCCTTTAGTGGTTTGAATGGTGGTCAAGAGTCTACCATGGTTCCATCCTATGAAATATTGGGATTTGTAATTTGGGGAAAACATTGAGAATTCTCAGCCAAGAGCTCCTGTGCCTAACCAGGGTACAAATCACAGGATTCCCTAAACAGGGGTTGGCAGCCTACGGCCCACCGTCCAGACCCAGCCCGCCGAGACCTTGGAACCAGCCCGTGGCTGTTCCTGCCACCGCCACCACCACTGCCACTGCTGCGGCTCAAGTGCCGCCACCATGCATGTGGAATGCCAAAAGGCACCAGCATCGTGTGCATGCATGCACGAATGCACCACGCCAGGTGCCGTTTTGGAAGGCCAAACAGCACCGGCGTCGTGCACATGCACAGCTCGGTGGGCACCATTTGGCCTTCCAAAATGCCACCCGCCGCCGTGAGCATGCATGCATGAGCATTGGGTGCCATCCAAAATGGCGGGGGGCATCGGGGGACAGGGGGACCAGCCCCACCCCCAAAAAGGTTGCCGATCCCTGCCCTAAAACATAGCCATGGCAGCTAAAGTGGAATCATAATGTCAAAATGCTCTATCTTGACAGCACAGCTGCTACATAGGCAATTTTAAAGTAGCCAAACAGCCTTCTGTTCCCCCATCCTCCTAATCCTTAATTGTCAAGAAGCCTGACAATGATGCCAACTCCAAGTTGTCGTTGTTCTGCCTCAGTATCTCTGAATAAAGTTGCTGACTATTCTTTCCAGATTGATAAAATCACTGTTTCATGCACTGATCAGCTATGAGCCCATAAATTTCTGGATGTGTGAAATGTCCAACTTCATTGCTTGGTCAGATCCCAAGCAGTTTTCACATATATTCCTAAAAGTGATGCCTGCTGAATACTGAGAAATTTGATATATTTGTCAAGATAAGAGACTTTTACCATGTATACTGTACATACTTGCCTGTACGTCAAAAAATAGATTCCCAAAAATTGACCCCAAAATCCCAGGTCGACTTATTTACGGGTCAGTATGGTAATGTGATAGTAACTCTTACAGATTTCCCCATGTAGTGGGAAGAGCAGTTTCCTTCTCTCTTAAGCCAAGCAGAGAGTCCTGGGTGATTGATTGCTGTTAAATAAACAGAGTTCCTCTCCCTTCCACGCTGCTGCTGTCTGGGGAGTGAAGGATGAAACAAAGGCTGAATCAGTGAAGCAAAAAGCCTCAGACATCTTGCCCGTGCACACATGCACACACTGAAGGAGCCTCCAAGTTGTACCCTCAACCTATCCATGGGTCATGGCAAAATCCATAATTTTGGCCCCAAAACCTACCCTTGACTTATACATGAGATCGACTTATAGTCGAGTACATACAGTATAAGCCATTCTTTAAAAGTGGTAGAATTCAAACATAGCTGTGTTAGTGGCAGCACGAGCTTTTCTAGACTTAAGTCTTTCTTTCACCTCTTTTAAGCTTATTGCACGGCACTTTGAAGAACGGGAACAGAACGGAATGGAATGGAATAGAGCAAAAACGCATTTTACTGCATGGAAGAACACCACTGAGGCCGCTGGGAGTCCCCAAGGCGTTCCCCAGCCGTTCCTGGCAGCCGATTTTGAAGAACGATTTTGAACCATCCTTCAAAAACCGGCTGCTAGGAACGGCTGGGGAACGCTTTGGGGACTCCCAGCGGCATCAGTGGTGTTCTCCTGTGCAGTAAAATGCATTTTTGCTCCATTCCGTTCCACTCTGTTCCTGTTCTTCGAAGTGCCATGCAATAAGTTTATTTCTTTCAGTTAGTCTCAAAGGTGCTACAAAATTTCTCTACATGCCATTCCTAAAAGTTCTGGATGAATTGTCAAGTGTTCTGTGTGAGGAATAATATAGAATAATTTTGTTACTAAAAAAGGCACAATGGGCAAGATCCAGATACAAGCAAGTTGTTTCTGTAGTTTCCTTTTCTTCTTCCTCTCTTGCCTTCCATTCTGATCTCTGACTACTTTTTAATTCTGTCCTCTTTCTGCTGGTGACCTCTAGGAACAAACTTCTGAAAAACAAATGGGAAACAAAAATTGCCATAAATGGGAGTGGGAACATGATGCAGCCCTTAGAATAGACACAAATTGACCCCTTGCCATTTTTAGTCTCCCTTCCCAATATCCTCCCTCTGCTGGAAAAAAATTGGGAAAAGGAAGAACTGTCATACTCCTGGAATCTCTGGGGAAATGTGATATTCCTTTTAAACAAGGCATACCTTTTAATTTATTTTTTAAAAACAAAATCGGATATGGACTTCAAGCCGACCTGTAGTTTGGGAGCCCTTTCATACTGCAGAGTTATATCACTATGATTCCACATTAACTACCATGGCTGGAATCCTGGGCCTTGTAGTTTTGGGAAACCATAGAGCTCTCTAGTTAAGCATTCTAAATGCCCATCCCTAGACTACAAATCCCAGGATTCTGTTGAACAAAGCCATGGTATTTAAAGTTGAATCATAGTTCTATAATTGGGTAGTGCAGTGATTCCCAAAGTGAGAAGTATGCCTCCTGGGGGCAGTGGAAAGATCTAAGGGGGTGGTGAGGGGAAAAGGGAGGGCAATGAGGTAAAGGGGGGTGGCAGGGGGGCCTTCAGTCAAAGTATTGCTGTGCAAAAAAGACAAGGGGAACCACCAGGGTTTAGGTCAGGGGTAGGCAACCTTTCCCCTTTAAGGGCCGAGGGACTTCAGCTCCCAGAAGTCTCAGCCATGTTGGCCAATAGGCCCATGTTGGCCAATAGCTCCTGGGATTCTGGGAGTTGAAGTCCCTCAGCCCTTAAAGGGGAAAGGTTGCCTACCCCTGGTTTAGGTCTATGGTGAGGATGAACGTTGCATGAAACATCTTTTCAGGGTCCCATAAAACCAATGTGAAGTCCAGTGTGGTATAGTGGTTTGAGTGCTGGACTATGGGGACCAGGTTCAATTCCCAACTCAGCCCTGAAACCCACTGGGTGCCCTTGGGCAAGTCACATGATCTCAGCCTCAGGAGAAGGCAATGGTAAACCCCCTCTGAACAAATCTTGCAGAGAAAACTCCACAATAGGTTTGCCTTAGGGTCACCATAAGTCAGAAATGACTTAAAAGCACCCAACAGCAATAACAAAACCGATGTGCAGTCTCACTGATCAATTCATGTCATGGAGTCTCCTGATCTTCACCCGCCCATGCAAGCTGACTCCCACACAAGCACACTCTTAGTTGTGTCTTTCACTAGTAGTGGTGGTGGCAGTTGGGAAATTTTTGCAAGAGTTGGCTCAGGGCATCACTTCTGTGGCTTGGAGCAGCACCATTTTGGGACTGACTGACTGGAGCAGGGGTAGGCAACCTGTCCCCTTTAAGGGCCGAGGGACTTCCGCTCCCAGAATTCTAGGAGCTATTGGCCAACATGGGACTATTGGCCAACATGGCCGAGGCTTCTGGGAGCTGAAGTCCCTCGGCCCTTAAAGGGGACAGGTTGCCTACCCCTGGACTGGAGCAAGGAGTTAGAGCACATGGTGGTTGTGGGGATGCAGTGGCAAAAAGGATCTTTCAGATTTGGGATCCTGCTTAAGCTTTGTGAAATGGGGGCACTGGGGTTGTTGTGCAAGAGAAAATGGGTCTGTAGCCCCCCAAAATTTGGGGACTACTGGTGTAGTGTGAAAGTGCCCTGGATCCCCACTTTTATGAGACAATGCAGCTCTCAGCACATCCTGAGTTGGGAAACTGGCTCCCTGACACCAGGGGAGTCATTGTTTAGTACCCATCCTCACCTATACAATGAGATCATCTCACTGCACTGCATTTTGATCTTTCCATGGTTTAGTTCTAGATAATTTTTTTCCCTTCAAGAAAAATAAGATAGAGAACATGAGAGATTTTCTTTTTCTTTTCTTGAGGCCAGAGTGAGTGGTCAAGTTCTGAAGTAATTTCATGTCCCTGTGTATGGTTGCCTAGGACTTAGGCTCAGAACCACATGAAAGGTGTTATTGGCTTGGCCTTGGAGGGAGAGAAGAAGAGGCAGGCACAGCTCTGCCGAGCCTAGCCCCAGAGACAGATGAAAGGTCCTTCCTCCATCCCAGTTGCCACTGCCCTGGCCTCAGAGGAAGAAAGGAAGAGGCAGTATTGGCCGGACATAGGCCTCTGCAAAGTATTGGCCGGACGTAGGGCCTCTCCAAAGGGCTGGACTGGAGGCAGAGATGGAGCAGGGCAACCCCACGCATGGCATGTGGCATCAGGACATCCTCCCGGTGCAGCATCCTGAAGCACTGCGCTGGAAGGGGCAAGAAAGAGCGATGCTCAAATCCCATGAAATGCAGTGGCATAATAAAATGGTGTTCCTTATATAAAATGGCAACATCAAAGTTTGCTTTTTGGATATACACTAATCCCTCCTCATCTTGCTCCTTCATGGACAGCAAGTGAAGAGGGACAAAATGGTACTTGCGCCTGTGATGCGCATGCAGAGGTGTGCATGGGAGCATACATCCATTAAAATCAATGAGCCTCCAATATTTGCGATTTTTCTGATTTGTGTGGTGTGCGTGTGTCCAGAACGGATCCCCTGCAAATCAGAATGTATTGTGTGGTGTGTGTGTGTGTATTCAAGCTGTGGATGGATGGTTGACTCCATAGATAAAGAATCCATTGATAAGGAAGCTTGACTGTGCCATCCTCAGTAAGCACCAAGCTTACTGGGGATGATGTGGACTGTAGTCTAATACATCTGGAGGGCCCCAGGCTGGAGGTGACAACTAACCACACAAGTACAAGCACAAATTCATACTTGGATGTATCCACCTTTTAAACTAACTAAGAAAATAGAGGGTGCATCTGCACTGTAGAAATAATGTAGTTTAACACTATTTTAACTGCAGTGGCACCATCCTACAAAATCTTGGGATGTATAGTTTTGTAAGACATCTGCACTCTTTAACAGAGAAGGCTAAAGACCTTGTAAAAATACTAATCCCAGGATTACATAGCATGGAACTATCACATGGTGTCAGTAGTTAAAATGGTGTCAGATGGTAATATTTTTCAGTGTAGATGCACCCTGAATCCTCATGGAACATTTACATGTCATATGGAATCCTAGGTTAGAGAGCTTTCTCTATAGTCCTTGGGCCACTTGGAAGGTTAATGTATTATTTGCTGTGAAGACTGAGAGTTCAGATGAGCTGTAGCATGCAGTTCAGGTATCTGCAGTGTTGACACTGGAGACCCTCCAGGAATCAGTTCTTGGCCCACTATTTCTTCCTTAAAGAGATAGCTTTGGGTGACGTATCATGGTGGAGACCAGCAACAAAGTACAAGCAGCTCTGACATTAAATTTAAACAAACTGATCTAATGGGCCTTTCTGAATTAGTTCAGTACAAGGCTTTATTCAAAGGTCAGTTGTAAATTTCAGCTGTTCAAGGAGACTAGTCACTTTCAGGATGATAGAACTGAGCACTTCAAGATAAAACTCAAAGAAGGCAACAGAACTTAGAGTTGGTTAGATGGTTCTGTTTTGGTTTTTTTGGACTACAGCTTTCAGAATCCCCTAGCTCCCAAAACAGCTACATTTCAGGTTTTGTGGTGCTTCCTGATGCACAGAAGGTAGCAGAGCATGATTTCTAACACTAGGAATATGCTACTCAAAGTGATGGTTTGTGGACTGGTATTTGGCTGCTGGTCAGTGTCAATTTTCCAGGAAAGAAATAGTTGTGGCCAGTGGGCCCAAATATGGTATTGGTCCCTGGTAAGTTAAGGGGGAGAGAACTGCCTGACCACAACATCAGATAGCTTGAGAAGCACTGCACTAGAATGCCTTTAGGATTAATCTGGAAGTTTGTTGTACGGAAGCTTTCCCCAGCCTGAATCTCTTTACATATTTTGGTTTATAACTCCCATCATCTATTGGGCATGTTGTCTGGGGCTGATAAGAGTCCGCATCTATAGGAAGACAGATTGGATAAGACTCTTATATGACATAACTAAAAAGGAGAGAGATATCAAATTGAAGCTTCTAGCAGCACCACAATCAAGGTTGAAAGAGATGGATGTGTCATGTCCCCTGTCATGCCAGTCTTTTCTAAATGCTGGGAGTTCCAAACTGATATTTCTGCTCTGGCTTTGCCTTTTCTCATTTCCCTTTTAGAGGCTCAAATAATTCCTTTGATTTGTTGTTGTTCTGTTTTATTTCTCTCCCCCCCTCATAGGTGACAACTGTGAGGTGGATAGTCGGGCAGGCCGCTGTGTCCCTGGTGTGTGTAGAAATGGAGGCACCTGCACCAACTTGGCAGATGGTGGTTTCCAGTGCCAATGTCCTCCTGGGGGCTTTGAAAAGCCTTACTGTGAAGTATCCACACGTTCCTTCCCCCCTAAATCTTTCATCATGTTTCGAGGACTGCGTCAGAGATTCCACTTGACACTCTCCCTCTCGTACGTTCTTGGTGCAACAGCCACGTAACAACTGGTCACAGGTCTACCACTGAGGACACTGTCTTCCATCTTGATGGGGTGGATAGTTCTCTATAGCCCAAAATGCATCTTCCTTACTTTCCTGGGTTTCTTTTTCCTACTACTTTGGGCTATCTTAAAAAGGGGCCAGGTTTGGTGCAATATTTTTGGGTGGAATATTTTAATCTAGCTGCAAGAAAGAGACAATTGTTAGGATTGCAAGCCACTATTTATTTTTAACTCAAAGAAGTGTTACCAATTAAATAGAAATTCTATAAGTGTGTCTTTACTAGAGATGAGGGTGCAATAAAAGCCTATTTATCACTGGCTTTTCATTTAAACTGTTAAAAACATGCTAGGGAGAAGGATGAGGACAGCCCTGCCTTCTGCTGATGATTGGATCAAAAGGTAAATCTACAAAAGCAACACTCTCTAGAGGTGATTGCATCAGATAAGTTAGTTGTAGATAGGTATTGCACTGAGGGATTTATAATTTTTAGCAGAAGCTGAGTAAACCTAATTTGCTTAGTCTGATTAAAGTGAATATATTTATTTTTTCTCTGTTTCATCACTCTTGTGTTAGATTTGCCACCTTGGAGCATGGTGGCCTCCTAATCTACAATGGACGTCTAAATGAGAAGCATGACTTCCTGGCTGTAGAGATTGTGGATGAGCAGGTTCAGCTGAAGTACTCCACAGGTGGGTGTGGTAGGTCTACAGTACCCCTACTGAAAGTGCCTCCCCTACACACAACGTGCTAACCGTCATGTAGGAAAACAATGGATGTGACTTGTCACACTAGATTGCTCATTGTAATCAGTCATGCAGTCCTCCAGATGCTACTGCACTATAAGTCCCAGAGTTCATCACCATTGGTTCTGTTAGCTAGGGCTGCTAGAAATTGTTTCAACAAGAACTAGACAGCCACAAGATTTCTTTCTTTTCTATAGAATATGGCTGCATTTCACACTAAATAGTTCCTGGAGGATTATCTGAACACAGAGGGAGTGTGCTTGAGAGCCTTTAAAGCCTATCTGTTAGAATGTTCCCTTATTGTCATATTCCCAGCAATAGAAAACTGATCTATTAGTAGCTCATCAAGTGCAAGAAACCAAGTGTTTTATTCACATCTAGCTGAATTGTTCAGACATGTCTGAACAATTCAGCTCAGCTCACTTGTCATAGCGAATGTGAATCTGCCCTTTGGTGAGTGTGATGAGTGATCAGCCTTCTTCTTGAAGCTGCTGAAGTAGACAGGGATAGTCCAAGAGATATGCAATGAGTTCCCCACCTCCTCTGAAGTGTTTAAGGGTTCTTGGGGAGCTTTTCAGCAGTGGTATCCAGACAGACATTCTTTCCTCTTGACGTTATTTTGAGGAAGGCGTGAAGGATGGAGGTCTTCAGTCAGTGGCACCCAACCAGATACACTTTCTGTTAGCCTTTCCCTTGAGAAGGACCTGGGCTTATATTTAGGAAGGGTAAATATCAATAGCGCACTAGTCCCAAAACATCCTATCATGAGCCCTGTAGAGAGGTATGACTCATCAGGCTAGGAGTAAGCTTTAGACTACTGCTAGATGCCATAGTCAAGTATGAAGAAGAACATGGACTTGTGGATCTGTATGTCAATATTTTTGTGGGTTACTTGGTGAATCGGTGTTAGTGTCTGCCTGTTCATACATTGATTTCAAAACTCTGTGACTTGTGCTTCTATTTTATGATGGTGTGACTGTAGATATTAAAATCAAGAGGATGATATCTAGGTTGTATTTTCTACAGAGCAGTGTGTTTGCTTCTGGAATAGGGTGGCTGTTTGTCCTGCTTCATGGAGGACAGTCCTCTCTTTGAAGAGCACTCCTCTGTTTGAAGGTGTTCTCTGTTTAGAGAGCTGTGCACCAAGGTAAAGAACCACAAATAAGGAGACCAGAGACCAGAAGCATTGAAATTGCACATTAGGAATGAGCCACTGATGAGAAGCTGAAAAGGATGTACACAGGTCACCTGGTCATAGACTTCCCCACCGGGATTAGATTTCTCTTCCAATAACAATAATAATAGTGCAAGTTTACATCTATACTTATGTATTAATAGATTATAAGGGACAAACTTTCCTTTGTTCTCTCTTTTGATAATGAAGAAATGGCCACACTCCTCTGACACAATAAACAAGGGGAAATATGAAGCGGTATTTATATTTATGAGCATAAGCTATGTGTGTGGATGGGCTGCAAAATGTAAAATGTGGAAGGGAGAAGAGAGCATATTTGTATGCACAGGAGTATTTGTGTTCACATTTTTTCTGTATATGTGAGTCTTCATATCGTGTTGAGTGTAAAGGTCACAAACAGTCACATTAGATTATATCTCAAAGAACTATTTATGCATGCTGTTAGTGTCTAGGTGAATGATGGAGTTGCATCAGTACAGAAACGTGTGCTGTTTTAAGCTGTGGTATTAAAAGCCATCTTACCATGTGACATAACGAGACCTCCAGCATCCCTTATTCATCTGGTTCTGTGAAAAGCCATAAAACTTTATGGTCTATTCAGCCTCAAAAGCGATATTCAGATAACATCTTAAATATAGTTACCATACTAAAGGAAATAGTTTCCTGGGTTCTAAATGTATCTGAGCCAACAACCTGTCAAGTTAACCACACTCCTAAAATAGGAATCCAAAGTATATGCACTTATGCTTTCTTAGTTTCAGTGTGACAACCCAAGGAATAATCTAATCTGTGTGAAACCAGGAACTTTTGCTAATAAAAACAGGCATTACCATTAACAGCTATTCACATAGGCCATATGCTGTTGTTGTTAACTGACTTCAAGTTAACTTCGACTCATGGTGACTCTATGTATGAGAAACGTCGCTGACCAAGGCACCCTATCCTCAACAGCTCTCCTCAGATCCTGCAGACTCAGGGACCTATCCTCCTTGATTAAATCTATCCGTCTGGTTTGTGGTCTTCCTCTTTCCCTACTGCCTTCTACATTTCCAAGCATTATTGCATTTTCTAATTAGTCATGTCTTCTCATGATGGGGCCAAACTATGACAACCTCAATTTGGTCATCTTGGCTTCCAGGGAGAGTTCAGGCTTGATTTCTTCAAGGACCCATTTGCTTGTTTTTTTAGTTATCCACCACATCTCAACTGGATTGATTTTATTTCTGATCTCCATCATAAACACTAATAAGTCTTATTTGTTTAGTCTCTCTTCATCAAAAGATATCAAATATGGTTGCCAGCATTCACTCCCCCTCAAAGTGGGGAAATGTATAATAAGCTTGGGTAGTGAACAATAAAGTCAACAACAACAAAAATAACAAAAATGGTAGGGCCTTTGCAGACTGCCAGAAATAGTGCACATTAAATTGAGGCACTGCCCTGGCTCAGTGCTAAGGAATCATGGGAACTGTAATTTATTGTGGCACCAGAGCTCTCTGACAGAGAAGGCTCAATGTCTCAGAAAAAAATACAATTCCCATGACTCCTTAGCACTAAGCCAGGGCAGTGCCTCAATTTAATGTGCACTATTTCTGGCAGTCTGCAAAGGCTACATAGAATATAATAAAAAATCATTATTTTTTAAATGAAGAAAGTACAAATACAATAAAACATACTGACCAGCTTGAAGTGCCCAGATAAATAAAAAAAGTTGTAGTTTAATGTTGAAAAGATTGCAAGGTTGGTGAGTTGCACACCTATATGACACATTTCAAATATCAGACAGTTTGGCCCCAAATTTGTCCACCTAATAGGATATGATGTCACTCCCCCTGCAGGTGAGTCAAGCACCATTGTCACTCCCTATGTACCAGGAGGCGTGAGTGATGGGCAATGGCATACACTGCAGCTTCACTATTACAACAAGGTAGGTGTTGAAATAGTTTTCTTCCTGTCATTTTGATTATTTTCTTACCTTGGTTGTATTTCGTTATAGCAAGCTACAAATTGTTGTCTTCCTCTGCAGTTCTTTTTCTATGCCACTGTCAAGTGCTGAGTTGACACCCCCCCAACAGACATATGTACACACACACACACACACACACACACCATTCAGTGTGTACACTAACAGTCTTTTGTATTTAGTAGATACTTAAGTACAGATTATTTCACCTTCCCAGAACACAATTTGAAGATACATCATATAGGAACTGTGCTGATGCTAAGCAGGTTTGAGGCTGGTCAGTGACTGGATGGGAGATTGTTTGGGAGCTTTATGTACATCACCTTATGTTCCATATTTGTTGTTGTTGTTGCTCCTGCTGTTATTTATCTACTGGTTGACTCCAGCTTATGATGATTCTCTCGTAGGGTTTTCTTGGCAGGGAGTAGGTTGCCATTGCCTTTCTCTGAAGCTGAGAGAATGTGACTTTCCAGGGCTGAGTAGCACTCAAACCACTACACCACACTGGCACTCTTATCCTCACATTTGTGTATGCCTGTGTTTCTATGCATACTCACAACACACATACAAACACACATGTAACATCGCAATACAGACCTGTTACTAAAAACTGAAGCTCCTTCTCAAGTTTCCCCTTCCTCCACTAAAACTTGTGATTCAATGTACCTTCTGTCCTGTTATGATCTACATTTCTATGTCCCTGACCCATATAATTGATCCCATGGCTGGGATGGGAAAAGACATATGACTGTGACATCAGAGGACACCATAATAGAGGAAGAGAAGACATTAAACTCTGTGCTACAGTTTTTGGTGGCAATCCCATAATGTGCCATTCTCCCCCTTCTTGTCTTATCCACTGCTCTTCATAATGTTTGTTCTTTCTGTTGTTATTATCTGCTTCTTTTCTATCTTTGTCCAGCTGAGAGGCTGCCTAGCTGTTAGGAATAAACAACCCCCGCACCCACCTCTACACCTATTTCCTGTTCCAGGATAACAATTCCGCTATAAGGGGTGATACGCAGCATGTGTATATTATACCTAAAATGTAGTGGAGATGAGTTATTCACATATGAATGTTCATCATGCCTGTTGATTTAATTTTTTTAAAAGTCAGTGATAACATTGCTATATCATTTCAGCCCAAGATCAGCTCCTTGGGCTCAGTGCAAGGACCTTCCAAAGAAAAAGTGGCCATCCTAATAGTGGACCAATGTGATGCATCTGTGGCACTGCAGTTTGGAAGTGAGATTGGGAACTACACTTGTGCAGCAGAAGGGGTGCAGTCCAGTTCCAAAAAGTGAGTTGTTTGCTGTTGTCACGCAGAGGGCATAATCTGGTCCACCTTCAAAGACTGGATTTTTTATTTTTATTTTTATTTATCTTATCTTATCTTCTCTTTTCCAATTCCAATTCATGATTAAGTTTGTATCAGAAAAGGAGAAGAGGAGCCTTGGAACACAGTCACATAACAAACTATGTCCCTCCATAGCCCAATTGTTAACCAAACAAAGCATATACCCAAATGAAATATGATCAAGCATGTACCTCTGGTCTTTTTCCTAACTACAGAGGCTTGTGGACAAGTGCAGTTACAGCTTTGTTGGCTGGTTCCGTATTTTTCTATATTGTGCAAAGAGAGTTAATCACACCATTCCAATAAGTACAGCCTATGCATCTGGCACAGCAAAACTTCCTCTGTGTGAGGGCTCAGAATAGCCGAGAAATATTCTCATATACACAAAAGTCTGTTGCTTTGATCCAGGAAGAGAAGCAGAGCAGGCCCAAGATATTTGGCTGCTTTAGGCTTAGCAGCAAGTGAAGGCAGGTAGTAACCAAAGATGACCAAGTGATTTTGGGCACATGTGACAGAAAATCCTGCAAACACTTGCCCCCTTACCTGGTGAGGAAATCTAATAATAATAAATACAAAAACTTGCTTTTTTTCATAACACACCAAAACTGCTTACTTTGCTTAATGGTACTCTTGGAGAGAAAATGTTAGCAGCAGCAAGTATCTTTTGTGTTTGAGGCTGGTTCCATGGAAATGAGTCAGATATGGAGAAGGGACTGAAAAACAAGTATGGATGAAAACAGGGCCAAAAATAGCAACCCAGCATTGGGGTTGAGGAAAGGCAGATATGGAGAAACAGTAGTAGCAAACATACTGGAAGCCAGCCTGAGTGGTAGGGAAAGAATGCATCAAAGACATTTTTATACAGGTTGTGTCTCTTTATCTGAAATGCTTAGGACCAGAAATGTTTTGGATTTTGATGGGGGGGGGGG